>CM057341.1:571932509-572532509 GCA_030015575.1 Agapanthus africanus
TGTGTCGATACTAGACACTGATTATGTTGATTTCATTGATGATACCTCGTTTTAAATATACAGAAATCTCACTAAGTTATGAAAGCAGTTTCTTCATTTACATGTATTCTGTTTTCATGAATTCATACCTTATTCATATGATATGTTGCTACCTGAGGCACTGACACGAGCACATGGGATTGCACTTATGTAGATGTTTACCCTTGCCACCTTTTCATGCTTCAGACTTATCATTTGAGGCTATATATATTATTGATCGTATTGACTTAGGATTGTGTCATATATACGATTTCTGCTCGGTGATGTTTTCTACTCACGAGTTGGCAACTCACCCCCGTTGTACCACAGTTTCTTGCAGGTTTTGCCATACAGGTTCCGTTACGGCTTTGCTGGCACACTGCTTCCTTTCCGGCTGATTGCTTTGGTAGGTGGGTTCACTTATATCGTGACCACTATTGTACCTTTACTTTATTCAGTTGTATCTAGTAACTCCATCAACCAAACTTGTATATTTATTCAGACTTAAAGACCAGCGATGTATATTCTTTCGATCTTAGAGTCACGCGTTGTATTATTGTGGATTTCATGTTGTTCGAGTTTCCTTTTCAGTTTGATCCTCTCCCTTCGGCGTTGTATATTATATTGCTTGCGTGGTTGTGACCGTCGATTGACGAAGAGCTAGCTCCCGCTTAGGTATGCCTTTTATCATTCATGTATATATTTATCATGTTGTACCCCGTTCGAGGCCAGTATTTACAAAGAAAACTCTGCCGACATTTTTAGAAAAGACTTGTGATCTTAAAAAATGCATATTTCGGCTTATGTTGCTAAACTACTTGATTTAAATTGGTTTATCTTCACTCTGCTGCTTTACTTGGTTTTGATTTCTGGGTTTTGGCTTACATAGATTACGTACGCCTAGAAACGTTTCGTAATTTAAGTGCCGGTCATGTTCCGTACTTTTTGGGTCGTGACAAAGTTGGCATCAAAGCGTTAGGTTTTACCTTCGGAGTGTAGGATGACCCTTTGTTGATGGAGTAGGTAGCTTGAGTAGAGTGACGTACCGTACGTATGTTCTGCGGCATATTTACGATACGATACTCCGCTTAAGAAGCCTTAGGATGTACATTTCTTTATGCAATATTATATTCATTCTTATGATCTATCATCATCAGTACCAGTTTTTGGTTTTGCTGCCACGATTACGGGCAGAGAGACCTTGCCGTCAGCACGAGCTCGTCACGGACGAGGACTGACCAGGGCGTGATTCCAGGGACATACAATTTGCATAGATGCGCCATTTTATTGTGTTTTCGCGCCATGAGCGTTGATGGATCGATGATATGAGATTTCTCGGACGTGAAGATTTACACCAGAGGATTGAGCCACTGATAGAGGCCAGCCAGAATGTGATGACCATTGATGTATCGCTTATTCATGATGATTGAGGCACTGTTCAGCGTGCAGATGAATGAGCCAGTTGTTGCTGCGAACGATGAGATATTGACCTAGATGTTGGAGCTATTGCAGTACGAGTCATACTTAGAGATATGATAGAAGGTCGCTTGTCACCCGAGGATGAATGACTAGGACATGTGGTTCGTTCGCTTACCCCGATGCGAGGTCATCAGATAGATTGATTCCAGCTAGAGACGATTTCACGCCGGTACGTTGAGAGTCGATAGAGGCGATCGAATGTCAGAAACCCATATTCCAAGTTTAAAGTATTCGGAAAGACATGCAAGCAATTCTATGGACCCTCTAGAAGAATGAAACCCTAACTTGACATAATGACCGTATGAAAGCCTTTGAACCTTAGGGTTTGCGGAAGTTCCGCGGTGCCATTAGTGAGGCTTGGGTTTGCCCTTCTACGGCTGGTCCACCGATGCTGTGGTATGTACTTGATACTATTAAACTATACCCATGATGTTGAGCTCTTGGGGGATTATGAGGTTTTGACGAATCGATCGAATGGTTCGACTTCATTCGGATGCTATGCGATGGGATGCATTGCTTGGGAGACTCCAGATACGAGTATAGCCATTGGAGCACAGTCCATGCAGCCATGATGAGACGAGTCCGAAGCAGTCGACATTAGAGAAAAGTGGAGTAAGAGGTTCGTACGAGATCTTGATGAGATGACGTTCCACTCCGCCGACATCAGAGATGTGATACACATGCAGAGGCGTTGTATATGGATATATCTTCCAGAAGGAGTCGCGATGAGTATGCAGCCATTCCGGAACAAGAAACAGATTTAGTGAAGGGTGATAACTTTCGGACAGTTCGGCAGAAACGAGATTTGGGAGATACCTTGATAGGATCATTCTGGAATGTTATGCGAGAAGACTTGAACCCAGGAGTGGTAATTTTGTGCACACCCAGCAGACCATAGTTCGGCACCGTCGACGAGATATGTCATGAGTGACCACGACAGTTGGCCAGAGATTCTTAGAGGATGTGATTGAGCGGGACTATTTCGCCATACTTGATTTCGGTATTTAGGGCGATTTATTCGCATGATTGAGTTTTAATGACCGAGTTTCATGATATTTGTTTTCATGCACCATGGTTGCACCTACTGGGTATTTGTATTTTGTGCGTAGTTATTGCACTTGAGATATGCTTTATACACCGTTTTGTTGATTTATGATTTGTGTACAGTTATTGCACTTGATATCGTTTTTGGTGCCTTGGCTGCACATGCTTATGATTTCATAGATTTCATACAGTTGGGTAGATTTTGTGCATATGGTACGCACCCGATTTGATTTTTGCACTCGGTATAGTTCACATATGCTTGCAGTGCAGTGATACGTATTTTGTGCACTACAGTTGCACATGACTTCGATTTGATGTTATTTGAGGTATTGATTTTGACTTCATGTCTAGGGCATGCATATGATTTGACCTATGCTTACGGCATTGTTTTCATGCACTTTTAGTGTTTGATTAGGTTTTGTGCACGCTGATGCACATGGTTGTGAGATTTGATACTACGATATACCTGATTTGGATTTGAGATGTGTTGTATACCATCGATTTCGATTGTGATACTCGATATTTGTTTTGTGCACCAGATTGGATTCTTGCGCATATTTGACGCGCTTGGATTGGATTTTGCGCATGTTCGGAGCTTGATATTGGATTTCGTGATTTCGAGCATGTTGGACACACAGGATTTAGATTTTTATTCGTGCATGATGGATACACCTGATTTGGATTTTCGCGCATGTTGGGCGCATGATTTGAGATGCGATTTTGGTGCACACCAGATGCACTAAATCGGAATTCTTCGTGCATATCAGATCAACCTGATATTGCTGTCAGGCACGCCTGTTGCCCTTGATAGATGTTTCGTGCACACCCGTTGCACTTAGATGTTGTTTCTATGCACATGTATGGCACATTCATGGATTTTGATTTCCGTGCGCACCGGACGCACGTAGCATTCATATGCATATTTTGGGATTGATTTCTTATGGAGCAGTACGTTTTTATGATATTTACTATTGATATAGTAGCTGGGCAGGACTAGTCAGAGGACAGTACCTGGATATATTTTTGCATGCATTGATAGTTATTGAAGAGATTTCCAAAAAGGGAGCTATAGTCTCAGTATTTACCTACGTGTATGAGATGACACGAAACGTTTAAAACAAGAAACCCTTCTAAATTGTTTTCAAAACGGCGGTACGTGCATGTAAACAAAGGATATATATATATATATATATATATATATATATATATATATTCTTACTAGAGACGTCCGCCACTGTGCAGTGTTATGTGCATCGCACATCGACATAAAACGGTTTGGCATGCATTTTCTTCAGGTGTTGATATGTATAGTGTTGATGTATATCATGTTGATTTCATTTTGGATTTGAGCTTGGTGTCTTCACCATGACTCCGATGATTGCGGGATGCTTGACGGAGTTTTGTTTTTGAGCTATCTACTCATTGTTCATGCGCATGCATTGCGCCACTGTGCCATATGTATTTATGATTTCGGAGCCCCGACGACTTGGATTTTTTACTGAAATGTTTTAGTATTGAGGGGTTTAAATTTAAATTCCAGAACCGAATTTAAATAAGGGGGGAAGACTGTAACATTTCAAAAAAATAAAATATTATTTTTGGGAATTTTTGTAATTAAATAATAAAATATTGACTATTTTAATAAGGCGGTATAATTAATTACCGATAAATTGGGAAAATTTTTGAAAATAATGAAAATTACTAAAAAGAGGGTGCTTATGTGATTAATGCAAATTATGATAGTTTATGATTTATTTAACACTATTTTAGTGCTAACCGTGATTAAAAATCGCTAATCGGGCTTTAAGTGTGTTTTGTGCACACGTCTTTTTTTAACACTTGTTACATTTTAGCATGGTTTTCCTTCATGATCATTTCATTTTGGGTGTTAATGAAAACTAAAGAGAGATGAAAAGAAAAGGAAAGGAAAAAGGAAAAAGAAAACATTAAACTAAAGAGGTATGGGTAAGAGAGAGAAGGAGAGAGGTTCCTTTGACTTTAGACCATTGTCTTCATCTTCATCTTCTTCATCATTTCCTTACCTCTTCATTTCAGCTGCTGCTCCCCCTCTTCCTCCTCCACTACAAACCCTAAAACTCCATTAAAAACTACTCCAAAGTCCCTCCCCACTTCACAAAAGTTGTGCATAAGCTCACAAGCTACACTTTGGACAAAGAAAAATCATATTTTGGTGTTGTAGGGGATTCTTGGGTCCCAAATGAGGTAATCCTTTCACAAATAATGTAGTATTCCTTTTGCTTTAGCCTCTTTTTGAATTTAAAATCGAATTAGTGTAGTTTAGTGAACTTTAGGAAATGCTAAAGAGGGTTAGGGTTTAAGTTGAGATTGTGTGGTGAACTTGAGTGTTTTGAGTGACCTTAAACCCCCCATGGTGTTACAAACACAGGACTTACACTAGACAAAACCTGAAACCCAAATTTCTGTAAAACAGTAACTTTTCATGTCGGTTTTTGAGGTATTGGAGTGTGCAAGGGAATCTAAGATGACCTGGGGTATTTTCAAGCCTAGAAAACAACTTCAGAGACCTAGTTAGAGCACCACGAGACCACCCTACAAACACGAGACCTCATCTCCTGCACAAAACCGATCTGGCCGGTTTTCCCATCAATGTGCCCGGCCACTTGGTGAGGGATAGGTTCCAGGTTGCTTCAATAGGTCATATACACCCAATATATCACCCTAGTATTGTTTGCTTACCTTGTTTTCACCTGATACAAAATTTAGAGCATGTTATCTTAGTTGCTGTTTTACGTTTCGTGATGTTTATGGATTTAAGTTTTGGTATTTGTGTTTAGCATCGATCACTTGACGTTTGTACGTCTCTATCGGGTGTTATTTGGTTAAGTTGCGAGGGCAAACTATAGGTTTGGACCTATGTGAGTTCCGCGTGTCGTTTTGGTTTCGATTTGGATTTTTATGCGGTACGATACGTTACTATATATAGGTACCCTCGCGAAGACTTCGAGACGAAAAGTGAGCGCATGGCGACATCGGCATCAGCAAGCGAATGTCAAGGTGTGTAGATATATATCTACGGGGGAAGTCGGGTGGATGGCGTACAGCACCCCCGCAGTTCGATGTACAGTATGCTATAAATATACTATATATATATGATATCTTTTATGTGAGACATGGATATTCAGGATATGGTTATGTGTTCATGGATTAGTAGTGTTACTTGTGAAACCCTAGAGTAGTTGTTGCACCCACACACGCACACACACTTGCATACATTCATTCTTCTACCCGTGCGTATATGGGGATATGTATATATATATATATACACATGGGTATGGGACTATATATATATATACGTATACATATACATGGATTATGGGGATAGTACTTGGGATTGGAGTTGCGTCAATGAGATTGGGCATGAGGCCGTGAGATCGGTGATGTGACATGGTTCGTATTTGAGATACGAACCATGGTGGTTTAGCGGGTCCTTTTGGTGTGGTGTTTTCATACACACGCATGCATATACATATGTGGTATCAGTATTGTACTAGACGTACATCAGTACCCTGGATCATGATATTTGATAAAGAGGATACCAGATGAATAATGTGATAGATGTGACATTTGACCCGTACCAAGATTTGGGAGGCCGTACGACGGATTTACCGTACGAGCTATATATTGATGATAGATCTGCATTCTTGACTTGAGGATGTCATATTATAGATATTGTATCGTATGGGATACTTTTGAGGCGGGATCACCGACTGTTATATTTATATGTGTGTGTGTGTGTGTGTGTGTGTGTCTGTGTGTGTGTATCGACTCAGGTGTTAGGTGGTTCCCTTACCTTTCGATCAGCCTTTTAGTTTAGCCCGGTAGTTTACTTGTAAATGATAGATTAGATTCGAGTCATACCTATTTCAAAACTATTGAATCGTTAGTATTTTTAAAGACAGGCCAAGGGATTATACAGATATTTCAAAGGACATACATTTTCTTAAAAACACCGTAGTCCCTTTTTTCTAAACACACGATTCGTATTATTTCAAATGGCAAAACCGTACAACTCATACTTAGACATATGTAGATTTGTTATCATTGTATTTGATATTCATCTCCCACATATTCTTGCTGCTCGCATCACATTGCATGCTTATATTGTGCTTTCATATGTTAATATTGAAATCATGCGGCCAGGACACCAGCACCATTACCGATGATGCGTATGCTCGATATACACTTGCTTGCCGGCTCACACACATCATCATCGATAATTGCCATGTCACGTACACTTTAGAGAATATTATTTCATTGACATAGCTTGTTAGCTGATAGTTTCGACATGATATTAGTGTACTTGCTTTATATGTCAGGTTAGACATTTCACTTATTACTTGCAAATTCATGCATATTATTATTCACTGTTATGCAATATTAAGGAGTTTTATGCCGATATTCACTGTTTATTTACTGTCGATTCTTGGATTTCGGATTTTTATGAGATTCCTGGATTTGGGAGAAAACCGCAAGAATCTATATAAACTTCTCTCCCTCTCTCTCTTTTTAAAATGAAAATTGCGGTTTTCTTGTGATGTATGAGTCGTCCACCATGATAGTTTCTCGGTTATGAGATGGATTTCGAGACCCGATTCGAGGAGTTGGATGAACCGTTTGTGGGTACATGGTGGACCCGGTAAGGTACCCCGGGGCAAGAAGATCGAGGTGTAGACGATGAGCCCAGCAGGGGCACACTGCCTACCGGTGATTTTACCTGGCACATCGGATATCCGGAGGATACCGTTCGTAGTCGTGTGATTGATGTTAGGGGCCAATCAGGACTGACGGAGCCCTAGATAGTGAGATTTGAGACACTAAGATTTTAAGATATCGAGGTATTGAGATTTGTTGATACAGGCCAGTCCGGATAGCCGGAGACTGAGATATTGAGATATTGGGATTTATGTTTTGTGTAGATGCTAGACATTGATTATTTTGATTTCATTGATGATACCTCGTTTTAAATATACAGAAATCTCACTAAGTTATGAAAGCAGTTTCTTCATTTACATGTATTCTGTTTTCATGCATTCATACCTCATTCATATGATATGTTGCTACCAGAGGCACTGACACGAGCACATGAGATTGCACTTATGTAGATGTTTACCCTTGCCACCTTTTCATGCTTCAGACTTATCATTTGAGTTTATATATATTATTGATCGTATTGACCTAGGATTGTGTCATACATACGATTTCTGCTCGGTGATATTTTCTACTCACGAGGTAGCAACTCACCCCCGTTGTGCCACATTTTCTTGCAGGTTTTGCCGTACAGGTTCCGTTAAGGCTTTGCTGGCACACTGCTTCCTTTTCGGGTGATTGCTTTGGTAGGTGGGTTCGCTTGTATCGTGACCACTATTGTACCTTTATTTTATTCAGTTGTATCTAGTAACTCCATCAACCAAACTTGTATATATATTCAGACATAGAGACCAGCGATGTATATTCTTTCGACCATAGCGTCGCGCGTTGTATTATTGTGGATTTCATGTTGTTTGAGTTTCCTTTTCAGTTTGATCCTCGCCCTTCGGCGTTGTATATTATATTGCATGCGTGGTTGTGATCGTCGATTGACGAAGAGCTAGCTCCCTCTTGGGGATGCATTTTATCATTCATGTATATATTTATCATGTTGTACCCCGTTCGTGGCGAGTATTTACAATGGAAACTCTGCCAAAATTTTCAGAAAAGACTTATGATTTTAAAAAATGCATATTTCGGCTTATGTTGCTAAACTACTTGATTTAAATTGGTTTTTCTTCACTCTACTGCTTTACTTGGTTTTGATTTCTGGGTTTTGGCTTACTTAGATTACGTACGCCTCGAGACGTTTCGAAATTTAAGTGCCGGTCATGTTCCGTACTTTTCGAGTCGTAACAAATTCTCGTTTTGGGTATGGAGGAGAATTCGAGGAAACAGCGGGAGACATCGTGATTAGATAAAGTGATTAACCATTCTAATCTAGGTTAGAGTGCATGCTAAGTGTTTCTTTTCTCTCTCTCTTTGGCAGTGATCATGGCATGACCCTAGACTAAAACTCATGAACCAAGTTAACCAAACCTTCTTAAAACACTTTGACTTTTGGATTGTCATTTAGTCGCATATGTCATTGCCATTCCTACATCCCCTTTGCATTTCTCCGGAACATTCCGTATCACTACCAATATCCATATTTATTCGATAAGCCATCATATAGTTACATACAACTCGATAAAACTTGTTCCAGCTCGAGGATGGATTCCAGTTCTGGAGAAATTGAATAGGACTATTCGGTTGTCTTTTCCCTTTACCTTCTCTCAGGTTGCGAGAGCTCCTGGTATTAGGTGAGTACACCTATTGCGCTTATTAGATAGTCTTCTTGCAAACCTTAGGCCGGTGCCGAAGGGTAGGGAAAGAAGAAAACCAATTAGCCTGAGTGTGGTGTACAGAAAATAATAAGTAAAGACATATAAAGGGATTAGATTAAGGGCAAAGAAAATTGCGTCTACTATCATTCACGATGAAACCACGTATACCATCGCCACTCCTACTTTCACCTTTGCATTTCTCCAGAACATTCAGTATCACTATAAAGATCCACATATTGCTTGGATATTTCCATCGTATATTTACATACGAACTCGAAGGAACTTGTTCCAGTACGAGAATGGTTTCTGGTTCTGGAGAAATAGAAGAAGGATTATTCAGTTGTCTTTTCTCATTAACTTCTCTCGGGTTGCGAGGGCTCCTGGTATTAGGAGAGTATACCTATTACGCTTATTGGATAGTCTTCTTCCAAACCTTAGGCTGGTGCCGAAAGGTAGGGAAGGAAGAAAACCATTTAGCCTAAGGGTGGCGTACAGAAGGTAATAAGTGAAGAAAAATAAAGGGATTGCAGAGATGACAAGGAAATATACGGTTACTGTCATGAATCTGGATAGTGGAAGAGGCATTACTAGGAATACCCAGTCACCCCTTCGAAACATTTTCATGTTTCAGTTTCACTGTGCTCTGTTAATTGAAAACTGTTTTCCCAATTAGATTTTGACTCCAGGGTATGTTTTTACCAGATTTCATTCTCACATCTGTATGGCGTTACGGATGCTGAGTGGGAGTAAGATATTGGGAATTGGGTGATTAGATCCTCTATATATCGGAATTCTTTGTAATTGGTGATATTTGAGGAAATCGCCTGGGTTTTTCTTGATGGAAAATATTTGGTTTTGAATATTCGTCGTTATGCACCAATTTCAAACTGATATATCTGTATGTTTATTTATAAAGTGAGATATAATCTTTTGAAATTATGTCTATGAAATTTACCTATATCAGTTCATGGTTAGGTAAGGAACATTCAACAACGGTGTAATTCTTCTTAACCATTGTATAGTTTTCAACCTACGACGCACAGGGTTTGAGTTATTAAACTCAGTGGACTTATACAGAGTATTTTATGTCGTCCGGTGTCCGTGAGGACAAAGGGGTCGGTGCTCATACTACATTCTGTTTACTTATGACTTCTCTGGTTTCAGACAAGTATTTCGTTGAAATACAGGTCTAAATTTTGAGAATTTCTAGGTATATGAATAAAGTAGATAATCATATGTTGCAAGTATCAGGATTCATCAAGGTGATCGAAGATGTAGATACTTGTGCTAGGTATTCCGTCGTAAGTAATAGTTTTGAGAAATTGCTTCTCTTTCAGATTACTCATACGTAGGTGCATTCCTTGATAAGTAATACTGCTTGGCCTCCTTCCATTCAGTTAATATGCACTGGAAACAGCTGCATGTATTTTGAATCTGGTTCAAATTAAATTTGTGCCTTTGTTTCTATATGGATATAGAATGGATTCATATCTTAATGATGTTAAGGTATATGGAGTAGTCAGGCTGATGCTTAAAACCAGAATCTGGACAAACTCTAGGCACGTTTCAGTAAGGGCAATTTGTGGGTTTCCTGGGTTTTGACGAGGGTTAACATTCTACCATCTGGAAGATCAATAGTTATATTGTTCTTGACTCGCCACAGTTTTAGTAAAATGAATTCTTTTCAGATAATATTAGTGGGATTACGGTAGAACTGGAAGTGATTCCAGAACCATAAACGATTACTGAAAATTTAGTAGAACCTAAAGATTTAATTGGATTCGACAATCCATTAGCCACTCCACAGATTTGGTGGGTAATCTCAGGCACCTGAGAGGTAATTCGGTCTCCTCAAAGACGGTGACAGGGAGGTTTTTGATTACCCAAAACTTACCACAGCTGCTATTCTAGACTATGAGATCTAGCAGGAGGATGGGTATAACGTCGTTCTAAATTGGCCTTAGAAGTGCACGTGTATATGACTCTGCCAGAGGGTTGTTGTAGTCAGTGGGAGCAGCGGAAGCGTAGTGGGCAAGTAGCTTATGTCTATTTATAGACTAAACCAGGTATAGCAGAGATAGATCATCTATTTTTGATGAAACAGTCATAGAGTTTAACTTCATCAGAACAACAGATGGACCTGGTAAGATGGTAATGGGGAGTGATGTCCTGGTTTTTGGATGACATGCTCTTTATAGGAAGTAATATTCCTATACTATGATAGGTTATACTGTGGTTGTCACAAAGTGTTTTCTCCATATAGGATCTGGATAAAATATCAGGGATTCTGGTAACTAGATCTATGGTTTTAGATCTAGATTTGGGAAGTGTGCCAATTTGGGTACTTTGACACTATTCTAAGGTGTTTTAGAATGGACGCCTCCTGGCGTAGTAGTGTACCCGCAGGTGATGGAGTCACCCTCTCTAAAGAGATGTCTTCTTGACTGATGAGGAGAGGGATTTGCATGATGGCATATCTGTTGCTTAGGCAATTGAGTCAATCATGAGATGTCAAGTACCACACTAGATATTGTTTTTGTACTAGATGCAATAAACATATATTAATCCAATCCTGGAGAAACGTTGGGAAGCAATTATGAACATAAGTGGATGTTCTTGGTATATGGTAACGACAAGCTCCTTCGGACGGCGGTTATCATTTTAGGCTTCCAAGGTGACCTGGATGATAGAATGACTGTCAGAGTTATTGTTTTCCCTCTTTTGAGGGGTAGTATATTGGGCAGGTGGTCCAAGCGGAGCGGATACTGAGGAAGGCATAGCTTAGGATACTGATTAAATTCAGTGGATGGTACAGTCTAAGAAGTTTGTTGGATTTGGAGTTCATTTATGAACTGGGTCCCATCAGATATCCAGACAAATTCTAAGACAGGTATCGCTCATTTCGGAAGATAAGTCTTTCTCTACAAAGTTGAGATATAGAGAGATAAAGATAGAAACACTGGAGCGGATCCACTCACTGAGGCTATTTCACGAACGCAATAGTTTAGCAAACGGGTTTTGCGAGACTGATTAGTAGAGAAGTTGGGTGTTCGGTTTCACATGGGCTGTGAGTATGCGACACCGCAATAATTAGCCTTAAGTGCAAAGTGGAAGATTGTTGGATTTAGTGCCCGCAAGTCAATTATTGAATCGGAGGCAAGCGATTGTGATGATTGAGGGAGGACCTATACGGGAAGAACAGTCTTACTCGATGTAAATCCCCGTTCTCCATCTATAAGAATTTTCCTTGTATTTTCCGAATTCCAGAGATTTACTTTCCCCCACCATTATTCTGTAGACGGTGGTAGCTGAATCCCAGTACTTATATTTTTTCCAAACCCCAAAAGCTAAAACCTAAGATTTAAAACCCAAGAGTTAAAACCAAAGCCAATTAATTAAAACCTAAACTACAACCATTACAAATCTTTCCCCAGCCCATTTGTTTTTAAACAAATCCTTTTTATTAATACAAAACTTTAGCCGGCCCATCTCTCTTCTTCTCAGCCCAAATCTAATAATTCTGCAATTATTTTAGAAATCCCTCAACCCATTTTCCCTTTCAGCCCAATAGTTTTCTTCAGCCATTCCATTTAAACCCTGCAGCCCACGAGATTTATTCCTAAAGGGATTGTTTTCTCACAAGCCCGGCCCACTCCCTCACCCATTCCTCCTTAAACCCGACCCGAACCGCCACTGCTCATCTCCCTCTTCAAATTTTCCAACGGCTATCTCATTTAACTCGCGCGCGACACCACCTCCTCCGCCGTCGCCCTCGCCCTGCCGTTGCCCACGTCTTCAACCTCGTCTCCCTTATCTCTTTCCTACCTCGCTCACCTCCTCACTTTTTCCAGCCCTCTCATCTCTCCCCCTCTCGAAGCTTACAAATCCATTTTCCCCGATCACTCGTCGCCCCATCGACGACGACAACACCATCGACAGCCCCCTCAGCGACCCCTCATCCCTCCTCCTTCATCCTCTTCTCTCAAGTAACTCACCCCAAGCATCCCCTGCATCCTTCATCAACCCGAGCCCTCCATCAATCCAATCCCTGCACAAAAAAAAAAGAAAAAGAAAAAGAAACCCATTACTATCAAGCTCGGCCACCTTGCACCCTCAACGCCGGCGAACTTCCCACCACATCACCGACCATCCTACGACCCCCTTGTCATCAGCAACACCCACACACCCCTACACCTACTCAACCGAGTCTCTCTCTCTCTCTCCCTTCAAAACCGCAAGTTTAAATCAATACCAAGAACTCACTGCATCCCTTAGCCGGAGCGACGCCGTCGACCGTCGTCGATCCTAATACACTTGCTGAGGATCATAAAGCATTTCTCAACATCCAGTGGCTGTGCAAACGATTCCGGACAACCCCGACACGAGATCCACATCTAGATCGAGGCTCGCGGGAATCCGATACGTAGCGTATATCGCGCGTTCGCGACGACACGGTTGCCGTACGACCCCGAGGCGTTCTCCAGGCAAGTGTTTACTTGCTTCATGCTATTATAGTCGTGTTACACACCTAGATCACATAGTTTACGAACTTAATGATTATATATATATATTGACCAAGGTGTTCGATACTAGTCTCTCATGGATATGGCTGTTTAATTTGACGGCAACCGATACGTTCTGTTGGCCCTTTGAATGATATATAACGTGTGTGAAATTTGCTGGAAAACGCGATTGTTTGTAACAAAAATCGATACCCCCAAACATGTCGTTAAAACTAGAATTCTCTCGTAACTGAAAACGAATAAAATTACCATAAATCATACACATATTGGAAAGATGCGTTCGAGGTCTTAAATCGAAGCCGACTCGATAAACTTTAATACTATGTAGAAATTTAATGTTTTCTGTTCTGAAACCCTGAAGATAACTGGGTCGGAACACGACTCTGGACTGCAGTCCAGAGCGTTTCTGATTGGTGTGTTCTGTCTAAAATCCCGCGTCCCCGTATTTCCTGAAATCGCATGGTACGGAACTTTACAGTAGTTATAAGATATACCTGTTAGTGAAAGAAAACAAGTGGTCTCTTTCCGATTCATCGCAGTTTGTTATTTTAAACTTATTTTAAAAAGGCAGAACGTAAAGCTGTTCAGAACACTTTCTGAAATGACATTTGAGATTGAACTGTGTATAACTTTCAACGTACAGATTCGATTGAGGATCCGTCTGTTGCGTTGAATACTTTATCGAAAACCCTAAATTTCATCTAACTGTGACATCGCTAAGTTCTGAGCCCAACTGGGCGCAATTCGTGTCGCGAAACAGACGTTCAGTTCTGAAATTGAAATTTCAGCCGCGAACACTTAAACTGAAACCGTTATATCTTGAAAACCGAAACTCCGATTGAACTGAAACAAATTTTGACGGATTCCTGACTGGTTGTTCTATATATCTTACCTACATCATTTTTGCTGAATTCGTAACATATTAATCTGTGCAATTTATTTTAATTCATGACATGCATGCTAATTCGTAACATACCGTGTTTATTGGTAGCATACAATACGTATATCATACCCTTGTCATTTACTCAGTGTTAGTGCGTGTGGACATTGCATTATCGTGCGTGATAGATGTTGATTTAGGAGTGACGAGTCCACCAATGGAAAGTGAACATTCGTGATAGTGATTGATACAGTGGATAGTGATGAAACCGTGCCATTGGTATACTCGTACACAACTAGATCAATGTCTTAAATAGTGTAACCTGGGGGAAAAGGGGAAATCAAAGTGGAAAGAGTATCGTATTTAGCGGGACCGTGTTTAGAGGATGATCATTCGAACTGTGATACTTATACGTGTAGGACAGGATCTAGCGATCCGGCTGACAGGGTTATGTCCCGGGCATGTGGGCCGTGGTCTCGGGTATGTACGAGACTCCTGTTAAACATGATCCTCCTTCCACTATGTGATTTCAAACATGACCTAGAGACCGATAGGGAAACATAACATATTCTGCATCATATTGTGACATAGTGATTACTTGCATTATTCTCATACCAGTATTACCTCATTTACCTGTTGCATCTGATTATAATAATATTATTATTTGTGTCGCTCTGACGACCTGAGTATGCATGCTCAGGTTCCGCGCGAGGACCAGCACCGGAAACGGATCTATCCTTTGAGTTCACGGAGATATAGTTTGGTGTACCTTCTTCATTCACTGCTTTCCATAAAACAAATTGTGAGATTGAACTTGGTTAGTTATCGTCCTTATTATCTGTAATCTGTGAACAATGGAATTTTAATTGTAATAAATTAGTGATGTGATTCCTTTAATACTGTGCTTTATTACTGATTACCATGTAGTGCTAGAAGCCGAAGTGTGACTACGGCGGGACGATCCCTTGACCGTAGGAGCATGGCTGGCCTAATCATACCTCGTATTCCGTATTTTGGGATGCGGGGCGTGACATGGTTTAGTTGGTATCAAAGCCTAGGTTTAGTATCAAGGGATAACATTAATTATGCTGTATTACGTTATTCTTGTTTCACTACTCTTGATTTCTATCCTTGAATCTGAACCTATTCTTTTGAATCTTCCAGTGATATGACGTCCCCGAACGACCCCTCCTCGGACTCCAGCTCTCAGGACCGCACTGAAAGAATACTCAGTGCACTGACCACTCTCGCGGAAGCTCAGGAGAGGAAGACAGATTTGCTTACTGAGGGACTCAGGGCGATTACCGCTGCAGGAGGACCCTCCGCACTTATTACCGCCCCCGAGGGCGCTACTCCACCAGCTTATCAGACTAGGGCTGGTACGGTGTCAGACTTCCGACGGTTACACCCAGCTGCGTTCACGGGGCTAGCTGAACCCCTTGAGGCTGAACAATGGCTAGTAAACATGGAAAATTTATTGGCAGCTGCCAGGGTTCCAGAGGAAGACAGAGTGGATGTGATAAAGATACAATTAGAAGACGAGGCTCGTACATGGTGGTCGGTAGAAGAAAGCAGACTTGAAGAGCCGATTGAATGGGACAAGTTTAAGGAGTGCTTCTTAGATCACTATTTTCCTCCCACAGCCAAGGCAGAAATGGAGGAAAGGTTTATTCTTCTGAAGCAGAATGGACGCCCAGTGGACGTTTATGCGGCAGAGTTCAACCGTCTGAGCCGCTTTGCTCCATACATGGTCAAATCAGAAGTCACCAGGGCTAGGCGTTTCCTTCAGGGGTTAGATTTTGAGTTGCAGCAGCTGATTGCATCGTTAGATCTGCAGACTTTCGCACAGGTACTCAACGCGGCGAGAGTTCAGGAGCAATTGATTAACAAGTTCAGAAGACCCCCAGTCGTTCCAGCACGTAACCACGCGCCTCCTCGAGGAGCCATACCGGTTCACAGAGCAGGGACGACGCAAATGAAGCGCCCTTTCGTACCACAGCATCGCCCCCAGAGGCAGGGCGTAACTTGCGGATATTGCGGTAGAGGAGGACATACCCAGAAGGACTGTCGCCGTGCTAAGGGACAGTGTCTGATTTGCGGCTCCAGTCAGCACAGGATTAACAGTTGTCCTGAGCGAGCAGAGATACAAGGAAGTTCTGGACCGTCACAGCAGAGGCCGCAGGAACAGAGACAACCATTTACAGGTCGCGGTCAGGGACGGGCTTTCACCTTGACCGCTGAGCAGGCAGAGGCATCAGGAGACGTGGTCACAGGTACTCTACTCATACATGCCTTACCAGCTAGAGTACTATTTGATTCGGGAGCATCGCATTGTTTCTTGTCTGAGCATTTCACAAATACACACTCAGTACCACATGAACCACTAACCAAGGGATGGGAAATTCATACGGGTAATGGCATCATAATATCTAGTCGAGAATGTAGATTATGCCCGGTTGTAGTGTGTGGCAGGGAATTCTATGCGAATTTCCTCCTGATTGGGACAGGCAGTTACGACGCAATTCTCGGGATGGATTGGATGAGCACTTTCCATGCAGTTATCGACTGTCGTGCAAGGAAGGTGATCTTCCGCATTCCCAATCACCCGGAGTTTATTTTTGAGGGCGGAAGCGAATCTTTGGAACCAGCTAAGTACAGAGCAAAGCCTAAGGAACTGACAGCCATGGAGATTGATAAGAGCCCAGCCCCAGAAATTGTTCAGGACTTCCTAGACGTATTTCCTGAAGATCTACCAGGTCTACCACCTCCTCGAATTTTGGAGTTCTCGATCGATTTAATTCCAGGTACTGCCCCAGTATCCAGGGCCCCATACAGAATGGCACCAGTCGAGTTGGCAGAATTGAAGAAGCAGGTTGAAGAACTGTTGGAGAAGGGGTTCATTCGGCCAAGCGCTTCACCGTGGGGTGCACCAGTTCTATTGGTAAAGAAGAAGGATGGATCGTTGCGAATGTGCATAGATTACCGGGAGCTGAACAAGGTCACAATAAAGAACAAATACCCAATCCCGCGTATCGATGACCTATTCGATCAGCTAAGTGGAGCCAAGGTTTTCTCGAAGTTAGATCTCCGTTCTGGATATCATCAAATCAGAGTAGCAGCCGAGGATGTATGCAAGACGGCTTTCAGGACCCGATACGGACATTACGAATTCCTTGTGATGCCGTTCGGTGTTACCAATGCCCCAGCAATATTCATGGATTTAATGAACAGGGTGTTCGCAAAATACTTGGACACGTTTGTCGTTGTGTTTATCGACGACATACTCGTCTATTCGAAGACCCGGGAAGAACATGCTGAGCATTTGCGCACGGTACTGCAAATTCTTCGGGAAGAGAAGCTGTATGCGAAGCTAAGCAAGTGTGAGTTCTGGCTTGACAAGGTGCAGTTTTTGGGACATATTGTTTCGGGTGAAGGCATCTCGGTGGACCCGGCGAAGATAGAATCTGTCAGAGATTGGCCGACGCCGAAGTCAGTAGCAGAGATCAGGAGTTTTCTGGGATTGGCAGGTTATTATCGGAGATTCGTCCAAGACTTCTCAAGGATCGCGGAACCATTGACGAAGCTGACAAGGAAGGACGTGCCGTTTACATGGACAGAAGAGTGCACTCAGGCATTCGACACTCTGAAGCAGAAGTTAACCACAGCACCTATACTTACAGTACCAGATAATTCCGGTGGTATGGTAATACACAGTGATGCCTCGGGGAAGGGTTTAGGCTGTGTTTTGATGCAGCACGGCCGAGTGGTTGCTTACGCCTCTCGACAACTGAGAAACCACGAGAAGAACTACCCTACGCACGACTTGGAGTTAGCTGCGGTAGTTTTTGCATTGAAGATTTGGAGGCACTATCTTTTGGGTGAGAAAGTGGAGGTATACACGGATCATAAGAGCTTGAAATATGTATTCACTCAGAAGGAAGTGAACATGAGGCAGCGCCGATGGCTAGAGCTAATGGCAGATTATGATCTGGACCTTCAGTATCATCCGGGGAAGGTAAATGTTGTACCAGATGCGCTCAGTCGCAAACCAGCGGTCATGATGTTGACCGATCAGAGGAGCATTATTGAGGATTTCCAGAGACTTGAACTTGAGGTCGTTACGCCGAACGCACTAAGTCAATTTTTGCAACTACAGGTGCAATCTTCCCTAGTGGATCGTATCAAGATTGCCCAAGCGGGTGATCCTCGATTGCAAAAGTTCAGAGAGCAAGTGGAAGCTGGACTGAGAACGGATTTGATTATACATGAAGATGGCTCTTTGAGATTCGGTAGCAGACTCTGCGTACCTAAAGGAGACGTACGAGAAGAAGTTTTGGCTGAAGCACACAGTTCAGCTTATTCTGTGCATCCAGGAGGTACAAAAATGTATCAGGACCTAAAGCATCACTTTTGGTGGAACGGAATGAAGCGGGAAATTGCGAGGTTCGTATCCAGGTGTTTGGTATGTCAACAGGTGAAGGCGGAACATCAGAGGACAGCAGGATTGTTACAACCATTGCCGGTACCTGAATGGAAGTGGGAGCACATTACTATGGATTTTGTGACGGCCTTACCACGGAGCCCTAGAGGCAATAACGCTATTTGGGTTATCGTCGATCGCCTCACAAAAGCTGCACACTTTCTACCTTTCCGAGTGGGACAGTCGACAGAATCACTGGCAGAAAGATATATGCAGGAGATTGTGCGACTTCACGGTGTTCCAGTCAGCATTGTGTCAGACCGAGACACGAGATTCTTGTCGCACTTTTGGAAGAGCTTACAGGAGAGTTTGGGAACCCGCCTCAAATTCAGCACAGCTTATCACCCACAGACGGATGGACAATCCGAGCGTACAATTCAGACGCTCGAGGATATGTTGAGAGCCTGTATGTTGGACTTTCAGGGTTCCTGGGAGGACCATCTGCATTTAGTCGAGTTCTCTTATAACAATAGTTATCAGGCTAGTATTCAGATGGCTCCTTTTGAAGCTCTATATGGGCGGAAGTGTCGATCCCCAGTATGTTGGGATGATGTGGGAGAACGAAGATTACTGGGCCCCGAACTCATTGTTCAGACAGTCGACAAGGTTCAAATGATCAGACAACGTATCAAGACGGCTCAAGATCGACAGAAGTGTTGGGCAGATACCAGCAGAAGGGCACTTGAGTTCGAAGTTGGAGATCATGTGTTCTTAAAGATTTCCCCTACTCGTGGAGTTATCAGGTTCGGAAGTCGGGGAAAGCTTAGTCCCCGTTTTATCGGACCTTTTGAGGTACTAGAGCGAGTAGGAGAGGTGGCTTATCGACTTGCCTTGCCTCCATCGCTAGCTGGTGTGCACAATACCTTCCACGTGTCACAGTTGCGGCGTTACGTTCGAGATGAGAACCATGTTCTGGACCATTCAGAGCTAGTTTTGGGTACTGACATATCGTACGAAGAGCAGCCTACCACCATTCTCGACCGTAGAGAGAAAGTGCTGAAGAATAAAGTCATTCCGTTAGTCCGAGTGTCTTGGGGCGGTCGTTCCCCAGGAGAATCCACCTGGGAGCGGGAGGAAGATATCCGTGATCGTTATCCACATCTCTTTGTTTAGTACTTTTGTTTCTCTGTATCCTTGTTAAATTTCGAGGACGAAATTTTTGTTAAGGGGGGTATGATGTAAATCCCCGTTCTCCATCTATAAGAATTTTCCTTGTATTTTCCGAATTCCAGAGATTTACTTTCCCCCACCATTATTCTGTAGACGGTGGTAGCTGAATCCCAGTACTTATATTTTTTCCAAACCCCAAAAGCTAAAACCTAAGATTTAAAACCCAAGAGTTAAAACCAAAGCCAATTAATTAAAACCTAATCTACAACCATTACAAATCTTTCCCCAGCCCATTTGTTTTTAAACAAATCCTTTTTATTAATACAAAACTTTAGCCGGCCCATCTCTCTTCTTCTCAGCCCAAATCTAATAATTCTGCAATTATTTTAGAAATCCCTCAACCCATTTTCCCTTTCAGCCCAATAGTTTTCTTCAGCCATTCCATTTAAACCGTGCAGCCCACGAGATTTATTCCTAAAGGGATTGTTTTCTCACAAGCCCGGCCCACTCCCTCACCCATTCCTCCTTAAACCCGACCCGAACCGCCACTGCTCATCTCCCTCTTCAAATTTTCCAACGGCTATCTCATTTAACTCGCGCGCGACACCACCTCCTCCGCCGTCGCCCTCGCCCTGCCGTTGCCCACGTCTTCAACCTCGTCTCCCTTATCTCTTTCCTACCTCGCTCACCTCCTCACTTTTTCCAGCCCTCTCATCTCTCCCCCTCTCGAAGCTTACAAATCCATTTTCCCCGATCACTCGTCGCCCCATCGACGACGACAACACCATCGACAGCCCCCTCAGCGACCCCTCATCCCTCCTCCTTCATCCTCTTCTCTCAAGTAACTCACCCCAAGCATCCCCTGCATCCTTCATCAACCCGAGCCCTCCATCAATCCAATCCCTGCACAAAAAAAAAAAAGAAAAAGAAAAAGAAACCCATTACTATCAAGCTCGGCCACCTTGCACCCTCAACGCCGGCGAACTTCCCACCACATCACCGACCATCCTACGACCCCCTTGTCATCAGCAACACCCACACACCCCTACACCTACTCAACCGAGTCTCTCTCTCTCTCTCCCTTCAAAACCGCAAGTTTAAATCAATACCAAGAACTCACTGCATCCCTTAGCCGGAGCGACGCCGTCGACCGTCGTCGATCCTAATACACTTGCTGAGGATCATAAAGCATTCCTCAACGTCCAGTGGCTGTGCAAACGATTCCGGACAACCCCGACACGAGATCCACATCTAGATCGAGGCTCGCGGGAATCCGATACGTAGCGTATATCGCGCGTTCGCGACGACACGGTTGCCGTACGACCCCGAGGCGTTCTCCAGGCAAGTGTTTACTTGCTTCATGCTATTATAGTCGTGTTACACACCTAGATCACATAGTTTACGAACTTAATGATTATATATATATATTGACCAAGGTGTTCGATACTAGTCTCTCATGGATATGGCTGTTTAATTTGACGGCAACCGATACGTTCTGTTGGCCCTTTGAATGATATATAACGTGTGTGAAATTTGCTGGAAAACGCGATTGTTTGTAACAAAAATCGATACCCCCAAACATGTCGTTAAAACTAGAATTCTCTCGTAACTGAAAACGAATAAAATTACCATAAATCATACACATATTGGAAAGATGCGTTCGAGGGCTTAAATCGAAGCCGACTCGACGAACTTTAATACTATGTAGAAATTTAATGTTTTCTGTTCTGAAACCCTGAAGATAACTGGGTCGGAACACGACTCTGGACTGCAGTCCAGAGCGTTTCTGATTGGTGTGTTCTGTCTAAAATCCCGCGTCCCCGTATTTCCTGAAATCGCATGGTACGGAACTTTACAGTAGTTATAAGATATACCTGTTAGTGAAAGAAAACAAGTGGTCTCTTTCCGATTCATCGCAGTTTGTTATTTTAAACTTATTTTAAAAAGGCAGAACGTAAAGCTGTTCAGAACACTTTCTGAAATGACATTTGAGATTGAACTGTGTATAACTTTCAACGTACAGATGCGATTGAGGATCCGTATGTTGCGTTGAATACTTTATCGAAAACCCTAAATTTCATCTAACTGTGACATCGCTAAGTTCTGATCCCAACTGGGCGCAATTCGTGTCGCGAAACAGACGTTCAGTTCTGAAATTGAAATTTCAGCCGCGAACACTTAAACTGAAACCGTTATATCTTGAAAACCGAAACTCCGATTGAACTGAAACAAATTTTGACGGATTCCTGACTGGTTGTTCTATATATCTTACCTACATCATTTTTGCTGAATTCGTAACATATTAATCTGTGCAATTTATTTTAATTCATGACATGCATGCTAATTCGTAACATACCGTGTTCATTGGTAGCATACAATACGTATATCATACCCTTGTCATTTACTCAGTGTTAGTGCGTGTGGACATTGCATTATCGTGCGTGATAGATGTTGATTTAGGAGTGACGAGTCCACCAATGGAAAGTGAACATTCGTGACAGTGATTGATACAGTGGATAGTGATGAAACCGTGCCATTGGTATACTCGTACACAACTAGATCAATGTCTTAAATAGTGTAACCTGGGGGAAAAGGGGAAATCAAAGTGGAAAGAGTATCGTATTTAGCGGGACCGTATTTAGAGGATGATCATTCGAACTGTGATACTTATACGTGTAGGACAGGATCTAGCGATCCGGCTGACAGGGTTATGTCCCGGGCATGTGGGCCGTGGTCTCGGGTATGTACGAGACTCCTGTTAAACATGATCCTCCTTCCACTATGTGATTTCAAACATGACCTAGAGACCGATAGGGACACATAACATATTCTGCATCATATTGTGACATAGTGATTACTTGCATTATTCTCATACCAGTATTACCTCATTTACCTGTTGCATCTGATTATAATAATATTATTATTTGTGTCGCTCTGACGACCTGAGTATGCATGCTCAGGTTCCGCGCGACGACCAGCACCGGAAACGGATCTATCCTTTGAGTTCACGGAGATATAGTTTGGTGTACCTTCTTCATTCACTGCTTTCCATAAAACAAATTGTGAGATTGAACTTGGTTAGTTATCGTCCTTATTATCTGTAATCTGTGAACAATGGAATTTTAATTGTAATAAATTAGTGATGTGATTCCTTTAATACTGTGCTTTATTACTGATTACCATGTAGTGCTAGAAGCCGAAATGTGACTACGGCGGGACGATCCCTTGACCGTAGGAGCATGGCTGGCCTAATCATACCTCGTATTCCGTATTTTGGGATGCGGGGCGTGACACTCGAGATGAAAGTATGCTATCTGGTTTGTCTTTATCATCATGTACATGCATTAGGTGGCATCACATATCACTATTACCTATTGATAGAGCTCATAGGATTCTTGATTGACTACCAGCATTATGATGGCGATCATATACGCGGGAGCTGGGTGGTCTATAAGCACATCATTAAATGTTCCTAGTCGTGGGAGTATCAAGACTGGGCATCGATACTCCGGAGTAGACTAGTGTATACTTATCGAGACCCTGACGAGGGGCGGTGGCCGGTCTCACAAGCCATTGGTGTCAGTTAGTCACCTAAGATAGTATACAGGGCTCATTGGGTTATAAGTACACTGGACGGACTCGCCGGGAACATGCTAGTTGGTATTATACCTATTTTCAGATAGCAGCTCCCAGGTAACATGAGTACAGGTTAGTCCGTCGACCTGAGATCGTCATTTGTCTCAAGTGAGTTCCCACTGTGCTTTGATTACTACCATACCACAGCTTAAAGGAGTCGTGCAAACAGGTTTTGGTTGGGTACAGTCCCGAGCCACATGGAGGCAGTGAGCAGATCGTCGGGGATTCGTCTCTCCCGGTATTGGAGGTTGATGTCGAGCAGTGCACGGGTGGCTATCACCAGAAATCCTTGGCCAAGGTTGTCGAGAATTACTGAATTGGATCAGTAGTTTCTCAGTGGGTGATGGGCTTCATACCGACACGAAATATCGCGTTATTAGGGGTCTAACTTGTTGGGGTTTGCTTAGCACCCTCACTAGGTTTTAACAAGCATCAAGTATGCAACTTTAAAAAATCAAGGGTGCTAACCAACCCGAACCTAGAATCGAACAAGAAAATTAGGCGTAAACCTACAAGTATCACATACTAACAAGTGTCTAACACTAAGAGGAAAGAGATACAACCTTTGTAGGCCTCTCTTTCTCTTCAAAAGCTCCGTGTAGATGTCCTTGACTCTTTGGTCCTACTCGAAGCTTGAACGGGTCCGCTTGAAGCCTTCGAAGTCCACGATGATCCACCATGGGATTCCTTGACTCAAGCTCCTTGCTTTACTCGAACTAAGTGCAAGTGAGGCAAACAACCTACACTAGTGTGCTAGAGAAGTGTAGATTGATGAAGTGGGTAATCTTTCTCACTACTAAGCCTTTCTTTTTTTTTTCTCTTTTACTCACTAGGAAATGGTAGAGAGCCTGGAGGAAGAAGGAGATGGAAAATGGCTAAACTTTTTCTCAAGAGAGATAAGCACAAGAATAACAACGATATAAGAGAGAGAGAGAGTCACACTCACTCTTAACCATGACATGGAAATATCAAGATATTTTAGTAGTTGAGTTAGTGGAGGATTAGAAATGAAACCATGGTTACATAAGATATTTTAAGAAATGTGTAGAAACAAAATATCAACCGATGATTTATTCCTAATTTCCATTAACTCAAAAATAAAAATATCACAAATGTTTCCATGTGAGTCTAGTATAGTTATCTCCAATGTATCATCAACCAGGACACATGTATACATGCATGTGTGTATACATATCAAATATAAACATACATACATACATGTATACAACTAAAGAAAGGGATTAATAAATGAGCTAATGGTAAATTGATATTAAATCAACACTTGATTTAATAATCCGGTCATATCACATACGACCCGACCAATAGAAAACGCCTGATTAAAATACGGTATCAAATACACGTATTTAATCAAGCTCCCGCACATATCCCCATATGTGCCCCACTCGTTTCGCCTGAGCTCGGAAACCCCTTTGTGGGACACTAAGACTCGTCAATACGCTAGCAATGGTAGTGATCATATCACATATGTAACGTTTCAAAAAAAATAAAATATTATTTTTGGGAATTTTTATAATTTAATAATAAAATATTAAATATTTTAATAGGGCGGTATAATTAAATATCGATAAATGGGGAAAAAATTGGAACATTATAGAAATTATTAAAAGAGGGTGTTTTATGTAAATTATACAATTTTTAAGTTTTTATGATTATTTATATGCTAATATAGTGCTAATCGCGATTAAAAATCGCCAATCACGTTTTAAGCTTGTTTTGTTCAAAACATGCACCGTATCATTTTTACACTCGTTAGTTTTTTTCATGGCTTTCCTACATGTTTTATAGCATGGTTGTTGATTTATTAGGAAAGGAAAAGAAAAGAAAAGAAAAGGATATGATTAGGATAGTGAGGAGTGGGCAAGAGAGAGAAAGAGTGGGTGAGGGTCAACCCTTTGTCTTGAGCCATCCCCCGTCATTTTCCTTACTCATTTCTCTCCCCTTTCTTCCCTTTGCTGCTGCTGCCGCTATTCCCCTCCTCTCCTTCTCCACAAAATCCCCCAAAACACCATGAAAATCAACTCAAAACCTATTACCCTTTTCACAAAAAAGATGCACAAGCTCAAGGGAAACACATTGGACCAAGAAAGCAAGGATTTTGGCCATTTGGGCAACTCAAGAATTTTCTTGAGTTTCCAAATGAGGTATTTTCTGAACCATAAGCTTAGTGTTTCCATTACTTTTACCCCCATGTTAGATTAAAACCGATATCGTGTGGTTTGGGTAAAGTTTGAAAATTCTAGTTAGGGTTATTAGAAATTGAAAGTTGTGATGGGCAATTGAGCTCAGTAGAGGCCTCACAAACCCCCTAGAGCTCGAATTAAGACCTAAACCAGAGACTAGAACCCCGGAATACGGATTTAGAAAAGCCGATATCGGGAAATTATGAATTCTTTGGATGTAAAATGGAATCCGCTATCACCCCGAGACTCTGAAAATTATTTTGTAAGGACAGGGATACATGCAGGCACCTAGGAAGCTACCACCAAAACCCCAGCCCCTGACTCCTATTTCCGGCCACAGATTTAATCCCTCTGGCCGCAAATTGCGGCCAGACCTGGCCCGTTTGGGTTCGTTCTTCTTCCTTAGCCCCATCTCCAGTAAAATAGACCATTGGTATATGCAAAATTGTCTGATTTGACCTAGGGTAGAATCTGGGACCTTTTTCCTAAGTTGCTGTTTTGATTCGGGTTTCGTTTCTCATATTTTAAATTCTGGATTTGCGTATTTGTGTTTTACCTCGATCACTTGACGTTTGCACGACGACATCGAGGGTTGTTTGATGGTTTTGAAAGCGTAGTCCATAGTTTCTAACCTATAGGCCTTAACGCGTTGTTTGGTTTTCGCGATGTGATTTTAAGGTGCATTTGCGATTGTGTTATCTTGTAGGTACCTTCTCGAGGACTTCATACGATGAAGAAGATGAAGGCGACATCGACACCGACACGCAGGATGCAAGGTGAGTAGATTATATCTACGGGGAAAGTCGGGTGGATGGCGTATAGCACCCCCGCAGTTCGATATTTAGTATACTATATATATGCTATATATATAAGTATGATAGCATTAAGTGTGATATAGATATTTTAGATGTGTTTAGGTGTACTATGGATAGATTAGGGTTTAGAAGTGAACTAGTATAGTTTCCTAGCTGCGAACCCTAGTGTAGGTTTACACCCACACACACACGCTGCTTGTTATACTTATATCTGGATGATGAGAATAGTGTATGATATTTAGAGATGAGTCGATGAGATTGGGCATAGTGCCGTGAGATCGGTGATATATGTGATTCGTATTTGGGATACGATATGAGATTTTAGCGGGCCTTTGGACGTGTATTTCACATACGCATTTATATTTATATAGATAGTATCGATTTGTACAAGACTTAGATCAGTACCCCGGATCATGAGATATGATGATAAAGATACCAGATAATTGATGAGATGAATGTGATATTGACCCGTACCCAGCTTTTGGGATGCCGTATGATGATTTACCCTACGAGCTTTATATTGATGATAGATCCGCACTCATGACTCGAGGGTGTCATATGATATTGTATCGTACGCGGTACCTTTGAGGCGGGATCACCGACTATTATATATATATATATATATATATATATATATCGACTCAGATTTAGGTGGTTTCCATACCCCTCTGGATTGACTTGTTAGTCAGAGCTATAGTTTTGCTAGTAGATGTTAAGCTAGGCCGATATCATACCTATTTCAAAAACTAACAAATCGGGAGTATTTTAAAGACGGGCAAAGGGATTCTACAGAAATTTTCAAAAGACGCATCTTTTCTTAAAAACACCGTAGCCCTTATTTTCCTAAAAACCCCGACTCGTCTTCTTTCAAATAGCAAAACAGTATAACATGGATATACTGATGTAGATTCTACACTGTTTTGTTATTATTCATTTGCCGCATATTCTTACTGTTGCATTCATGATATGATCCCTTGTATATTCATACCAGTGTACACATATATTGATATCTTCATACTTGCGCACATGCACACTGTATATTCATACCAGTGCACACATATATTGATATCTTCATACTTGCGTACATGCACATTGTCTATTCATACCAGTGCACACATATATTGAAGATACCAGTTCACACATATATTGATATCTTCATACTTGCGCACATGCACACTGTATATTCATACCAGTACACACATATATTGATATCTTCATACTTGCGCACATGCATACTGTATATTCATACCAGTGCACACATATATTGATATCCTCATACATGCGCACATGCACACTGTATATTCATACCAGTGCACACATATATTGATATCTTCATACTTGCGCACATGCACACTGTATATTCATACCAGTGCACACATATATTGATATCTTCATACTTGCGCACATGCACACTGTATATTCATACCAGTGCACACATATATTGATATCTTCATACTTGCGCACATGCATACTGTATATTCATACCAGTGCACATATATATTGATATATCCGTACTTGCGCACATGAACACTGTATATTCATACCAATGCACATATATATTGATATATCCGTACTTGCGCACATGCACACTGTATTTTCATAGTAGTGCTACACTCATATTTGCGTATATATCCATTTGCACATCCATACCTACATACATACACATGTTACATACTTGGATGATATTGACTTGATTTCAAGAGAATATGGACCGCATGAGATATTTTCAAAACTGGATTCTTTTAAAAGAGCGGTTTTCCCTTTTTTACTCTTAGTGTCATACGACACATTGCATTGATTTACGCATTGAGTTTGGATTTATGGGATTTCTGGATTTGAGAATCGTGGTATTATTTTAAGAAAATACGCACTGTTTTAAAAACCCGGTTTCACTTGATATGATATTTCAGTGCGTCCACCATGAGTTTTCTCGGTTCCTGAGAGCTCGTGTGTGTATACCCAATTCGAGGAGTTGTAGGCACCGATTGCGGGTACATGGTGGACCCGATGAGATACCCCGGGACAAGAAGACTCGTATATGTTAAACGGTGAGCCCGGCAGGGGAGTACTACCTACCGGTGATTGTGTTGTTCTCGGCGGATATCTGGGGGATACCAACCGGAGTTGAGGGATGAGACGGGCCGATTCGGACTGATGGAGCCCTATGTATATGAGGATTTACGTGCCGATGCTAGGCACAGGTTTCATGATGTTTTCGAGTGTCGATGCTTGACACTAAGGTTCTATGATTTTGATATGTCGCGAGCGACACATGTTGAGTTACATCCTCATACTTCCATGTATATGTTTATGATATTTACATGCATGATGCTTATTGTCATTAGGTGACACATGGACATTTCCACATACATATATTGACATTGATGACATTGATCACATAGTTGGATGATATCAACATATTCATAGACTTCATGATATAGTCGACATTGATCATACCTCATATTTATGATATGTTATTATCTGAGGCACTGGCATAAGCACTTGGTACTACACTCATGTATAGATGTTACATTGCCACCTTATCATGCTTCAGACTTATTCATTTGATGTTTATATATATATCTGATCGTATTGACCTAGGATGAGTCATACATACGATTTCTGCTCTGTGATATTTTCTATTCACGAGTTGGCAACTCAACCCCGTTGTGCCACAGTTCTTGCAGGTTTTGCCGTATAGGTTCCATTGCGGCTTCTGGCACACTGCTTCCCTTACGGGTGATTTGCTTTGGTAGGTGGGTTCTTTTGCATCAGAACCACCATTGTATATGTATTATTCAGTTGTATCTAGTAATTCCATCAACCAAACTTGTATATTATTTCAGACTTAGAAAACCAGTTATGTATTATTTCGACTTTAGAGTCGCGCATTGTAGTATTATGGTTTTCATACTGATTTTTAGTTTTTCTTTGAGTTTTGATCCTCGCCATTCGGCGTTGTATATTATACTACTTGTGTGGTTGTGACTGTCGATTGACGAAGAGCTAGCTCCTGCTTGGGGATGCCTTTTATCATTGTATATATATTATTCATGTTGCACCCCGTTTGGGGGCCAGTATTTACAAAGGAAACTCTGCCGAAATTTTCAGAAAGGATTAGAGATTTTAAAAATGCATATTCGGCTTACTTATTTAAAAACCTTGCTTTTAAAACATGTTTTCTTCACTTCTTAAAACTAGTCTTCCTTATTTACTCTTTAAAAATGGTTTTAGATTTCTGGGCTTTTGGCTTACTTGAATTAGATGGGCTCATATAGACTTCATATGATTCAAGGCCAGTCACGTGCTATTTTGGGTCGTGACAACATACCCACAAACTGTCAGTGGTACTAGCTGCACATAACGGCTCCCAGGTATTGAGCGAACAGAAGAACAACAAGCAAACCTGTCAATTCTCCCGTAGAGCCAACCGACAACACTTACCGTACAGTCTGGTCTCTTCGTCAAATATGCTGCATATTGAGTCTAGGGATGGTATCGTCCACCCCAGTAACTCAATAAGTCATGCCGATGTATGGCCTATAACATATCGAGAAACTACTGATAACACTTATCAGTAAATCTCATCAGCCCTGGCTAGGGACTTCCAGTTATAGCCAATCGAGCACAGCGCAACATCAATCCCCAATATCGGGAGAGACGAAACCCCTCCTATCGCTTATTGCCTCCATGTGTCTCGGGACTGTACGAAAAAGCCACCTGTTTGCATGACTCAGTAGAGCCGTGGTAGGGTGGAAATCAATGTACAGTGGGAAAACACACAAGACTCTATGACGATCTCGGGTCTACAGACTAACCTGTACAAGTGTCACCTGAGAACTGCTATTCGACGATAGATATAATACCATATAGGAGTTCTCGGCGAGCCCGTTCAGTGTACCCAGTCTCCACTGAGCACCCGTATACTATCTTCGATGTCAAACACCAATGGATATGGGATCATCCATCGCCCATCAAATGGGTCAAGAAACGTATACGCTAGTCTAGTCTGGAATATCGATGCCCCATCTCGATATACTCACGACTAGGAACATTTAAGGATATGCTCATAAACTACACATGTCCCACTAGTATGATCTGCATCATAATCACAGTAGTTATCAACATGTAACAAATGAACGGTATACAGAATCAAGTGAACATGTTAAGATAAGGAGTAACCAGATAGCATACTATCATGTCAATCAAGAAAGTCCTCTGAATATATATATATATAGATAGATAGATAGATAGATATATATATACATCCACTATCAAATAATGGCCTCTAGGGCATACATATATCCAACAATCTCCCACTTGCACTAAGGCCAATTATTGGCGTATCTCATACCAAACATCTCAAAAAGTAACTCATGTTGCGGCTGTGGGAGGGCTTTGGTGAGTGGATCCGCGGTGTTATTCTTTGTATCTACTCTCCGAATCACGATCTCGCGGCGATCAACTATCTCCCAGATCAAATGATATCGCCTCAGGATGTGTCTGGATCACTGATGGGACCTGGGTTCTTTGGTCAACGCCACCGCCCCATTATTATCACAATACAATGGTATTGGATCAATAATGGTTGGAACTACTCCTAGCTCTGAGATGAACTTCTCATCCAGACGGCTTCCTTGGCAGCATCATTTGCAGCAATATACTCATCTTCCATCGTAGAGTCTGCAACGGTATCCTGTTTGGAACTCTTCCAACATACCGCCCTTCCATTAAGGGTAAATACAAACTCTGAGATAGATTTTATGTCATCCTTATCACTCTGGAAGCTCGAATCGATAAAGGCTTCCATTTGGAGATCTCCGTTACCATACACCAAGAACATTTCTTTAGTCCTTCGCAAGTACTTAAGAATGTTCTTCACAGTTGTCCAGTGTTTCTCCCCTGGGTTGGATTGATACCTGCTTGCTACACCTAGTGCATAAGCTACATCAGGGCGAGTACATAACATCGCATACATTACAGATCCTACGGCTGAAACGTAGGGTATAATGCTCATGTGAGCTCTCTCTTCATCATACTTTGGGCAAAAGCCCTTGGAGAGAGTGATTTTGTGACAAGCGTGTAAGGCACCCCGCTTGGAATCTTCCATACTAAACCTCTTTAGGATGGTGTTAATTTACCTGGATTGGGACAATCCCAACAACTTTTTAGATCTATCTTTATAGATCTCAATGCCCAAAATGTACGAGGCATCACTCAGGTCCTTTATGAAGAACCTTTGTGATAAGAACAGTTTGACCGATTGTAGCATAGGAACATCATTTCCTATTAGGAGAATATCATCCACGTACAATACGAGGAACGCAACAGTACTCCCTACAATCTTCTTATAAATACAAGGCTCATCTGGATTTTTGATGAAATCAAGCTTTTTGATCGCATCATCAAAACAGATGTTCCAACTCCGTGATGCCTACTTTAATCCATAAATGGATTTAAGAAATCTACATACTTTACCGCTGCTCCCACTATCAACAAAGCCCTATGGCTGATCCATATAAAAAATGCACTCTTCTAAATCACCATTTAGAAATGCAGTTTTAACGTCCATCTGCCAGATTTCATAGTCGTAGTGAGCTGCAATAGCAAGTAGAAACCGAATGGATTTAATCATTGCCATAGGAGAGAGAGTTTCAACATAGTCCAGACCTAGTCTTTGACGAAATCCTTTCGCTACAAGCCTTGCCTTATAGGTCTGCACCTGCCTATCTACACCGATCTTTCTCTTAAAGATCAATTTGCACCCTACGGGTTTTACCCCAGAAGGTACAACTTCCAAAGTCCACACATTTTTGGTGTACATAGACTCCATTTTGGATCTCAAGGCATACAGCCATTTCAAAGAGTCACCACTCGTGATAGCTTGCTGAAAACTAGTAGGGTCATCATCATCCATGAGGCAATCTTCACAATCACCATCAATGAGGAAACCGTAGTATCTCTCTGGTGGGCAAGAAGTCCTGCTAGATCTATGGAGTGGCTGAGGTTCATAAGATTCTATTGCAACACCAGGTTCAACCACTTCGTCATTTGTAACTTGTGTCTCTAGAACTTCTTCTAGTTCTACCGCATTTCCATTGATATTATTTGTAAAAATTTCATTTTCTAAAAATGTGGCATGTTGAGAAACAAACACGTTTTGTTCCTCCTTGTGGCAGAAAATATATCCATACGAATGTTTTGGATATCCCACAAATTTATACATGACTGTCCGCGTCTCGAGTTTTTCTGGATTCTGATTTTTCACAAAAGCAGGATAACCCCATATCCTAACTCGCTTAAGAGATGGTCTCTTCCCATACCATATCTCATATGGAGTGGTAGACACGGTTTTGGTAGGAACCCTGTTCAATAGATATGCTGCAGTCTCCAATGCATGCCCCTAAAAAGAGAGTGGTAACTCAGCATCACTCATCATGGATCGCACCATATCTAATAGGGTACGATTCCGCCGTTCTGACACACCATTGTGCTATGGTGTGTAAGGGGGAGTGAGCTGAGAGAGAATCCTATTCTCTTTTAGGAAGTCTGAAAACTCTGTACTCAGATACTCTCCACCTCAATCTGATCAAAGTTTCTTGATGCTCAGACCAGTTGATTTTTCTACTTCAAGTTTGTACTCTTTGAATTTCTTGAAAGCTTCAGACTTATGCTTTAACAAAAACACATGTCCGAATCTTGAGAAATCATCAGTAAAAGTTATGAAGTAAGAAAAAACGCCTCTAGCATGTGTAGACATTGGTCCGCATACATCACTATGTATGAGGCCTAAGAGTTCTGTAGCTCTCTCCCGTGTCCAGTAAACGGAGTTTTGGTCATTTTACCTTTGATACAAGACTGACAAGTCGCATAAGATTTATATTCAAAAGGATTTAAATATCCATCTTTATGTAGCTTGTTTAGTCTTGTTTCGTTAATATGACCAAGTCTACAATGCCAAAGAAAAGCTTCATTTATATCTGAAAATTTTCTTTTATTTGTGTGTTGTATGTTGAAAACTGTGCGTTGATTTAGAACGTATATCCCATTATTTAGTGTATCATACCCTATCAACTCTTGATTCAGGTTAATGTTCATAACATTATTTTGCAACACAAAATTATATCCTTCATTGTCTAACAAAGAAACGGATATTATATTATATAGTATGCTTGGTACATAATAACACGGGTTCAAAACCAATATACATCCCAATGGCAATCCCAGGTGATACTCTCCCATTGACACTGCATGTGCATTGGAACCATTTCCAACCCAGAGAGTGTGATCACCAGACTTTAAAACATTGCTACTTCTCAATCCCTGCATACAATTGCAGATGTGAGAACCCGAACCAGTATCTAATACCCAGGAAGAAGAGTTTATAGAAAAACAATTTTCAGTCACAAACACACCTGAAGCGGAAGTATCACTATGCTTCGTCTTCTTGAGATTAGCAAGATACTCAACACATTTTCGCTTCCAGTGTCTCGACTTTTTGCAGTAGAAACATTCTCTTTTTCCTGACTCCTCAGCCCTGGATTTGTCTCTCCCTTTTGCCTTTTTGACTCCACCTCTCGGTTTGGTGGGTTTCTTCTTATTCCTTCCCTTGGCTTTGGCTTTTGGGACGGAAGAGGAAGATTTCCCAACAATCAGAGAGAGAGTCTTCACTGACTTGAGCATGCTCTCTGCACTTCTCAACATATTGAGAAGTTCAGGTAGTGACTTCTCCATGTTGTGCATGTTGAAGTTTACTATGAACTGAGCAAAGGCAGGGGGAAGACTGTAGAACAATATCAACATACTGTTCGTTCTCCATTGTCCATCCGAGGCCCTCAAGTTCTTCAATAAGAGCTATCATTTTCAAGACATGATCACCTACTGGTGTGCCAGGAGCCATTCTCATCTGAAACAGCTTTCTAGATGCCTCGTAGCGCATGGTACGAGATTGCTCTCCATACAACTCCTTTGTATGGAGAAAGATGGATTGAACGTCCATCTTCTCATGCTGCTCTTGATGTATGTTATCCATCGAGGCTAGTGTGAAGCATTTGGCAGTGGCACAATCAATATCCCATGTCTTGCGGATCTCCCTATCCGCAACAGAAGATTTAGGGCCAGGGTTAGGAGGGGATGGGGCAGTGTAACATTTCAGAAAAATATAAAATATTATTTTTGGAATTTAATATTAAAATAATATTTTTCTTGAAAACTGCCCGATTTGCGAAATTGGGATTTTCGGAAAAGAGTATAAATATATACCAATATTTGTGAAATAATTGGAAATTAAAATGATTTATTCATTTAAAAATATATTTAAAGGATTTAGCATTTTTAAAATTTATTATATGTAGTTTTGATAAAAACCCGATTAGCGCACTGCTAATCGCGATTAGGCCAAATCCGTGTTTCTACAGTTTTCATGGTTAGTGCACTATGACATGTTACATGTTATTTCATTTGTGTTTTTTTATTAGGGTGTATGTGTTATTGGTGAGAAAAGAGAAAGAAAAAGTGTCATTATGAGTGAGGAGAGAGAAAGGAGACAAAATGATGACTTGGAGAGAGAGAGTGTGAGAATAATTGAGAGAGAGGGGGGGCTGCCTCCATTTTCATTCCTCCACCATTTCATCTCCTTCTTCATTTTACTCACCCACATCTCCCTCCACCTTCAAGCCCTAGATCCATCTCCAAATAATCCCCAAAACCCTAAACTCCTTTCACAAAATACGATCCCCTCTTCATGCTCATCACTTTGAACCAAATAAAGTGGGATTTTGGCAACATTGGGACTACTAGGGTTCTCTTGAGTTCATCCATGAGGTATATCCCTTTCCATGTTAGTTTAGTTTTAATTCTTAGCTTCTGGTTTAATTTAGAGATGGTTTGGTGGGGATTTATGGAAATTAGAAAATCCTAGTGAGGGTTTGAGTGAAATTATGGATTGATGATGATTGAGTGGCTGTTTAAGACTTGGGATTTAGTGTAGAAAACAAAATACGGATTAGGGAATTGAGTTCATGTCGGTTTTGTAGGAATAAAGGATGTGCAGGGAAATCTGGAGCAACCCGGGGGATTTTTGAACGTAGCAAACAATACCAGGGACCTAGATACACCACCAGGAGACCACCATGACAAGACGAAGACCATGGGAGCATAGGGGGCTAAGGAGGCCAGATTTAGGGCCTATGTGGCTGGCCACTTGGTCGGCTGGGGTGTCGGGGTTGGTCCAGTAGCTCAAATATACAATATACATCACCCTAGACTTGTTTGCTTGGTTTTATTTGACCTGAGTCAAAATCTGGGAGCTTTTTAGTGTGATTTTTGCTATGTTTTCCGTATTTTGAAATGCTAATTCTTGTTGTTTGGATTTGTACTTGGTTGTGGGATGTTCGTACATCAACAACAAGGGTTGTTTGGTTGATTTGGTACGCGTATGCTATAGGTTCTAACCTACGAGCAAGGCGCGTGTCATATTGGATTTTAGAACTTGATTTTAATAGCGTTGCGATATGTATTGTTATTGTAGGTACCTTCGCGTAGATTCTGAGGCGACGGAGCGTGGCGTCAACGACTTCGGCAAGCGAAAACTACGGTGAGTAGAGCTATATCTACCGGGGAAGTCGGTTGGATGGCGTAAAGCACCCCTGCAAAGTTTTGATGGAAACTGATTTATAGAATATGGTTAAGAAAACCTAGATTTGGAAACTAGGATTAGAGTTAAATGATAGTTAGTGAAACCATATTAGAAACTAAGGATAGTTAGAAGTGATATAATACGGCTATTATGTGATGACGGTATTTGAGTATGATGTTTGACGATATTGCCGTTTAGGATATTATAGGACTAGATAGTTGACGTAGATGTGTCATCCGAACCATAAATATTTCTAAACTGAAGAAACGTATGCATCTTTTAAATAGATAACTTGAGGGACGTTACGGAATTTCAAATGATATCTTTTCCTTAAAAACACCGTAACCCCTATTTTCAAAACTATGATTCGCTTCTTTAAAAATCTGATTGTATGGTTCGGGTGTGTATGTTAGATTAGATACTTATACTTTTAGTGGAGATAGAATGTTTATGTAAACTCGACTTGATGTGGGATATAAATGTGCTGAAAGAATATAAGACGGATATGATGATATGCAAATATTTTGGTATACGGGTGTGAGTCGATTGAGATGATGGATACCTTGTCGGCCCCTTGATATGAGATCGTTATGGATGTGACCTGGGACATAGGTATATAGATATACATATATAATGTTGTGAATCATGGATGTTAGGTCGTACGTGATATTAGGCCGTACCCTCATTGTCGTAAAGGTTGATAGGATCCCTAATGTTTTAAATGCCGCCGTACGATGATCTTTTCCGTACGTGATGAGTTTGATTTTATGATTGATCCATACCCTTGAATAGAGGATGTCGTACGATGGATTATACCATACGTGATGTTGTGTAGCTAGATGCCGATTGATAGATTCACCGACTCGGTCATATTAGATACGTATACCCGTCAGCATTTGCATATGATTTACCTTATGCTGCATTCATGTTATTCTCATCGCATTACTTATACTTGTGCTAGTAAACCTACACCATTATCGATGATGTGTATGTTACACTTACACAGATTTGCCGGCCCACACATTTCATCATCGATAATTGCCATGTCACTACACAGTAGGATTGCTGCATCATGATATGACTTTTCGCATAACATACTTGTGTATATATATCTTTGTGCATTCATGCCTACATACATACTTATTGCACATACATAGACGATGTTGCATTTGACTTTGGAGAAATTGGGAACCGCGGGATATATTTAAAAACTGGAATCATTTTAAAAGAGCGGGTTTCCCTTAATATGTCATATTACTGTCCCATGTTGCATGATATACGGAGATGTTTACATTTCTATCATATGTCGCATACATCATGCTTTATGATTTTATGCATTGAGAAATGTTGTTTTTATGAGATTTCTGGATTTGAGAACTGTGGCGATTTCAAAAGAAAGCATGTACTGTTTTAAAAACCTGGTTTCTCTTGATATGATATTTCAGTGCGTCCACCATGTTTTCTCGGTTCTGAGAGCGACATGTGAAACCCGATTCGAGGAGGCAGATGAGGCCGATTGCGGGTACATGGTGGACCTGGAAAGGTACCCCGGGGCAAGAAGCTCGAGGTGTAGATGATGAGCCTGGCAGAGGAGCACTACCTACCGGTGATTGTATTTGGACTCGGCGGTTATCCGGAGGATACCGACCGGAGTAGAGAAATGGCTATGAGGACCGACCAGGGTGTGCGGCGCATGAGACATATGAGGATTTACGTGTCGATACTGGACACGGGTTTCATGATGTTTTCGAGTGTCGAGATTGGACACTCCAGTTCCATGATTTTGATGTGTCGCGAGGGACACACTGTTGGGGTAAAAATTTACAGCCCGGTTGACCAAGTCAAAATCAATGTCAACCCCAAGCCAAGTGGGCCCAAGCCCAGATCCAGTAGGCCCATGCCCGGGTCGAGCCCGAACATGAAGCAGCCATCCTCCCCCCATGCCAAGATAAAAATTTTGTAATAAATAATTTTGTTTTATTTTTTTCTTTTTATTTATTTTATTTTATGGATAAATGTAAGAAAAATAGGCATAAAGCCAAATTTTTGTAAAGCCCATGGCTTATGTGCAAAAAGAAATGGCACATGAGCCATGGGATAGGCAAAATGCCATTTTGTGAAGCCCAAGGGGCTATGTGTAAAGTGTATAGCCTATAAAGGCAAGGATAATGAAAATATCTCTCTCCAAAAAACTTTCAGATCTGAGATCTTTTCTCCTTCTTTAAGGTTCCAAAACCTTCTTCTTTCTTTTGAATTAAATCAAGAGTTTTACTCTTCATTCTATAAAACTAAATAGTTTTTCACCACAAAACCCACAAAGGGAACTTGGATCTGTCTTTAGATCTCAAAAAGGAAAGATTTTTAAAAATCCCATATCTCTTGATCTTCAAGATCCAGACAACAGAGGAGGAAGAAGAAGAACCCCTTTCGTCAACCAAAACATCTTAGGAGTTTAACTCCACTCTAAATCCTCTTTTGGGATCTTAAACCCTATTTCTGGGACTAAAAGCCCCTTTTTTCGAGCGCAAAGCGCCCACGTGGCGTGCTTGCGCTCCAGCGCCATGCGCTCGAGCGCAAAGCGCCCATATGCCGACACGTGGCGCGCTTGCGCTCCAGCGCCCAGCGCTCGAGCGCAAAGCGCCTACGTGCCGACATGTAGCGCGCTTGCGCTAAAGCGCCCAACGCTCGAGAGCAAAGCGCCCACGTGCCGACATGTGGTGCGCTTGCGCTCAAGTACCCGGTGCTCGAGCGCAAAGCGCCCACGTGCCGACACGTGGTGCGCTAGCGCTCAAGCGCCCAGCACCTAAGCGCACAGTGCTCAAGGCGCTGACCCCACGCGTCCTTTGGGCGCTTTTTCCTTTTTTATATATGTATACATACATACATATATATATATATATATATGTACAGATACACACATACTCCACGACACTGTCCCCGTAAAAACTCTGCGTGGCTCCCGATATATCCAAACCCCCCTCCAAAACAACACACACGTACACTGCACATTGAGTTTGCATGACTAGTTTAACCCGTCAATCGGAGGTTCCCTCGCTCCAAAAGCGAGGGGTAATTAACGGCAGCTTAGTCTGCGACTGCCGGAGATTCGGATCCCCACAGTCATTAAACCCCGGCCTACCCTAGGCAGGGAGAATCTGTAGTACGCCTGACAAGCACGCGCGTATTCCCATCTCAATGGGGTGACGAAAAACACCCTACAAATTCTGGCACGCCCGGTGGGACGTTTCTCTCCTCCCATATTTCACGTTAAACGTTCATACGAACTTAATCAATATATATATCGATTGTCTATACTGAGATGATGTTTTTTTTTCCTGTGCAGCAATCAACTTTCGACGACAATGTCTCCCAAGACGAATTCAGTTTCCAACGTGACCCCGATCCCGTACGTGGTCAAGATCAACGCTCGTGTGGTTCTCCCCGCAAGCTTCAGTCGACAGTGGGAGGAACTGCCCCGCCAGTTTGGCTCCGTCATCATCTACCCTGCCGAAAGCGCTCATCTGGCGGAAATCCCGGCGAAACAGGCGGCCAACCCGGTTTCAAGGGGCAACAGGCCGAATATCGTAATCGCCAAGGCACCACAATCGAAACTTAAGACGGTGTCTGAACGATTCTCTGGTGCTCCAGCGGGGGACAAGAACTCCGGTACAAAGGGCAACATCAAATTTTGCAGACAAGCTCAGGTGATGACTCCAACAAATGCACAATCGAGCGTATCTCCAAAATCCTCCATCGCCCGGTTTACGGCGTCTTCCTAAAGAGCCGAAGTCTGCCAGGTGCTTAGAACCGAAAAGTTAAGGCAGAAGCGGCTTAGGTATCGAGCCAACAAGAGGGCCAGGGCTTCGGCCAAATGGAATCTTGTGAAGTTCCAAGTGCAGGGTCGCCCCGCGAAGACGGCTGAGTCGGCCGTAAAGATCAACAATTCCTTCGAACCTCTGAAATGGGTTCAGAAAAATGCCATGACCGCCCGAATCAAGAAGACAATGGTCCGAACGTCGCTACAAAGAGACGTGTCCCGGCCCCAACAGAAAAAGTATGGCACTGTCACTTCAAGGGTCTATCAGGTGCTCTGTGTCGCACGAAAGCAGCTGGGCAAATCCAAAAAAGAAGCGCCAGCACCATTCAAGAATCCGGCCAAGCCATCGGCCTTCAATCGACTGCCCGCTACTGAAACAGGGGAGTCAAGATAGTGATCTGTGAAATCAACTGCCGACAATAAAAAGACGGCTGGATATATTATCCATACGGTCTATATGGCCGGCGGGCGCCCCAGCGACAACCTTCGCAGCAAAAGCAAGGATGGGGCCACCACATCCCAAGCCCAATCTGGCTTGAATGTGGTCGTCGCTGCCCAAGAACAGCCGCCTCCGCTGGATGAAGAAAACCCTCTCGATGAGGATGATAGGCAGAAAGACCCCTCGGTCCATGCAGAGTCAAGCTCGGACAGCGAGGAAGAGCCGACTTTCCGCCCCAGGACCGCGGAGCAAGAGCTACTCCAAGAGCTTCGAAAACAGCTCAGGAACAAAGATAAAGAGATGGCCAAGCTCTATTCGAAAATTGACTATCTAACAAACGTTGTGATGCAGCTTACGGCTCATATTGCTCGAGCGCCTCCCAATCAAGCACAAGTCGCTACTAATCAGCCGGGTGATGACAATCCGAAGCAGCTAATGCCTGTTCCTTTAGGTCCAAGACTGGTCGAGCCGCACGAAAGCCGGCTACATTCCGCTTCTGGGGATGCCTTGGCCCCAGATAGCACTATCCCGCTAACACAAGATCGGATAATGGATTTGGTCACCAGCAAAGTTAAAACATTGGTGGCCGAAGCTGAAGCTCAGAAAAAAATTGGCAGTAGTGGGTGGCCATATCCCGCACAGTACGATCTGATCGAATTCCCGAGCGGCTACGTCATTCCAAAGTTCGAAAGATTTGACGGGACGGGAAATGCAAATCAGCACGTCGCCCACTTCAAAGCCTCGTGCGGAAATACAGGGGGCAATGATGCGCTCCTTCTTCGTCAGTTTGTCAATAGTCTGACCGGTGTCGCCTTCGACTGGTATGCGAGTATACCAGATGGGTCCGTCATTACCTTTGCCCAAATGGAGTCTCTGTTTCGGCAAAGGTTCATGAGTGTCAGTGATAAAATCTCCATTGCTGACCTTGTGAGGACCAAGCCGGGGAAGAATGAAAGAAACACTGACTTTATTGCTCGATAGCATAACCTCACAGTCAAGTGCGAACCGCCACTGGAGCAGGACCAGTCCGTCAACCTTCTCATTGGGAACCTCAGCAATTGGATGGTCCCATTCTTGTGTACAGTGGGCCTCAAGACATTTTAGGAGCTAACCAAGAAAGTACAAATGCTGGAACGCTCGAAGCAAGAGTCCCCGCCGGACTCTCAGAGAGACAAAACTTGGAAAAGCAAGCAGGACAACAACTATAGAAGCGGGAGTTCCAGCAGTACCAATGTCTTCAATGCATTCGACAATGAAGAAAAGGGAAGGACGGGCGAATCTAAAACCAACCGGTCTCGAAAGCCATTGTTGGGAGGAGATGGGCCTTCCCTAGAGGAGAAAAAGAACAAGGTTTACTCTTTTAGAAGGGACAAGGTCCGCAAGATATTTAAAGATTCCTTGAACAATGGCCTACAATTGCCGGAGTCAAAAACCCCAAGAAGCAAAAATGACCGACAATCCTCTGTATTGCCCGTACCACCGAGTAGTGAGCCATGCGATCGAGGATTGCTATATCTTCAAAGAATGGGTCGAGAAGCAGTACAAGGCTGGAGAGATCGAGCTGTCCAAAAGTGTGTTGGTGAACAACCAAGTTGCAACCACCAACTTTATACAGACAGAAGCTGAAGCCTTCTGGGAGCAGACAGCCGAACCCGCTGCCCTGAGAAATGAGAACGACTCGCCGCAGCCTCCTTGGAGTAAGCACATATCTAATAAGACGATGAAGATGCTAAAGCTGCTTCAGAAAGAGACCAGGACGGAATGTGAAAGACAAAAGAAGCCTACCAGCCCAGCTGCCAATGCGGCTTCATCAGGCTCAAAATCCAAGAAGCTTAAGAAGAAGAAAAGTGCAGCTCGGCGCGAAAAGGAGTCTGCAGGGAGATCGACCATTGAAAAAATATATCGATTCCCTCGAAGAATATGAACAGAAAGAAAGAACTCTGATTCAATTGAAGGAGTTCTTCCCTGTACAAGCGGCTGAAATTCTGGAGGAGTTAGAAGAAGACCCTAGTAAAGAGATCCCAGTAGTGACCTACTACGCCATCCATCTTGGCAGCGACTCTGAAGAGGAGCTCTGTTTTCCCGAAGAGGACGAGGAGCTCGCCACAAAGGCCAATCAAATCCAGCTCAGAAGCGGCAGGGCTCTACTGCTAAATTAGGGCAACGCCCCAAAAGGGAAGGAAAAACAGGTGGCTAATGAGGAAGATGGCAGAGAGCCGGCTGATGAAAACTCAAGTCCTTCCTCGGTGGACTATAATGTCTGGGCACATCTCCGGAAGCTTCTGTCTCACCTTAGCATCTACGATGCCTTGGTCCTATCTAAGGAGCTTAGAGATGTCCTCATTCACGCTCTACAAAACCCTGAGCGGTATCAGGCTCGCTTTGCGGAAATTAATATGAAAGAAGCTCAGTACACTTTGCAAGCCGCCGCGGTCACATTTAAGGATGAAGACTTGCTATTGGGAACGACTGAGCATAATCGGCCGCTTTACGTGACCGGGTACAGCGACGGAGATCGAATTAATTGCATATTGATTGATCCGGGGTCCTCAGTGAACATCATGAACTTGCGAACTCTGAAGAGTTTGTCAATGGACGTCCGGCACCTGTCAAGGGAAAGGATTGTCATTCAGGGCTTCAATCAAAACTGCCAGCATGTTCTGGGGTCTATAGCTTTGCCAATCAAATTCGGAGATCTGCAAACTGAAGCTAAGATATACGTGATGGACGCCGACACGTCTTATAAGATTCTCTTGGGGCGGCCGTGTGTCACGACTCGCAGGTACGGAACGTGACCAGCACTTAAGTTACGAAACGTCTCAAGGCGTCCGTAATTAAGTAAGCCAAAGCCCAGAAAACAAAACCTGATTTGGAAATAGAGTGAAGGAAAAACCAATTTTAATGCAAGCGATGATCCATTAAGTCACATCAAGCCTTTTAAAAGCAACATCCGTTTTCCAAAATTCCGGCAGAATCTTCTTTGTAAAAACGGGCCCCCAAACGGGTACAAAACAGGAGTATAAATGTATAACATGAAATATGGCATCCCCAAGCGGGAGCTAGCTCTTCGCCTCAAGGCGGTCACAAATCCCACATAATGTAAAATAGCAATGTGCGTAAATACTCAAGAGAAGCACAATTAAAATAACATGTCGACTCAAGTGTGCTCGACCCCAGATACAACATAACATCCACAAGTCTCACAGCCTCATCTCTAGGTCAATATACAATAATCCAAATAACAGGTGCAGCTGATACAGTAGATGGAGTACTCTAGATACAATGAATATATAAGGTGGTACAAAATGATAACCCACCTACGAGCAAAAGCCTCGAGTCCAGGCAAGAAGGGCAAAAGTGGCAAGTGCGTCCGCCGCTACTGTGCTGACGGAGCGGACCTGTAGAAAGCTGTGGCACAACGGGGGTGAGTTGCCAGCTCGTGAGTAATAAATAACATCTATAGAGGCTATCGCATACATGCACACAAGTATCCTAGCATCTCTAAAAAAGATATGGCAGGGTAAACTAGCAGGTATGTATGCAGCATGAATATACTAGCATGTATGTATGCAACATAAATCAACTCGTGATCTCAATCTGTATATATAAGAATCATTCTATCTTTTTGAAACTCTTTTTAAATACCAGCATAATATCCATAGAATCAACAAGAATCCATGTCCAGCAACGACACCTCAAAACTGTCTCAAATCTCATATATCCATGTCATAGTATCTCTGGCATCAGCCTTCTGGCTAACCCATCTCAAATGTCAATATCTCATCGTCTCGCGGCCACGGTCGGTATCCTCTGGATATCCGCCGTACCAAACAGTCACCGGTAGGTAATCCATCCCCTGCCAGGCTCAACGCCATCATCTGCAATCTTCTTGCCCCGGGGTACCTGACTGGGCCCACCATGTACCCGAGACGGTTCATCCACCTCCTCGAAACGGGTCTCGAAAACCACAGCAAACTCATGGTGGACGACACTTTACATCACTAGAAAACCGCAACTTTTCATATTTTTAAAGATAATAAGTTTGTAAATCTTGCGGCTTTCCCCCGAATTCCAGAAATATCATAAAATCTCAAGAAACCATCATGGGTGCATATGTCAATGATAATGAATGCATATGGTATCAATGTTCAAGTTGCATTGTATGATTAATAACTAGGCATGAACAAATGATATAATGATATACATGCACATGAATAGAAATTTTACAATTTCATTTTAAGGATTTAATGCAATAGCACAGGTTTTACACATCAATTGATAACATGTTTTCAGATTATAAGTTATCTAGTGTTGTGACATGGCAATTACCAGGGCGTGTGTGAATGCATGAATAGTGCTCGTGCTGCATGTAAAAACCCTGATAATGGTGCATGTGTCCTACAGAATGAGTTCGCATATGTAGGTAAAACATATAGATCCTGAACGTAGCAATTATCATGCAAATATTATAATTTCTAACATCACTAGCAATCTTTTACTTTACTAAATCTATCGGGCGACTTGCGCCATCCATACGATTGTCCCCCGTAGATGTTACATCTACTCACCCGTGATCTCGCGCTAGGTGTGTCTGACCACCTGCTTTCCTTTCTCCGCGGCGCTCGAAGTCTCCGCCTGCGAACCTAGAATTTACACAAAGCAACATATAAGCTTAGATATTCTAAAAACGCGATATTAAAACCAAAAGAGAAACTCGCGTCGCGAACTAAACGCGCGCGTGTACGTAACGTGAGTGCATACGCCAAAACCCAACGCAACACGCTGTGGCACACAGCGATACGCTGTGATTCAAAGCAACCCAACTCGACACGTATCGTATGTGTCGCGCAAGTCCCGCTACGCTAAATATAGGTAACAGGTTTCCAGATTCTATCTGGAGCAAAAACAAGGAAAATAAACAAGACCAAACCCTTAACCATACCTACAGATACCTACCCAACAAAACTCAAGGCATTTAACCAAGATTTGGCCGGCGGCATGGGGGGGTCATACCGGCCCAAATCCGGTGACAGGGGTCTGGGCTTCTACCCTAACATCCAAACACCATATACAGCCTAATGTACATGTTTGCTAGCTAAAATAATTACCCTAGGTACAGCAGATTCTACGTATCCTAAAGTCTCGTTTTAAAAATGCTAAAAGCACTAAGTTTGCAAAGATAAGGTGTTTTGTGAAATTAGGTGGAATTATAAGGGTCAAGTGATACCAACAGCAAATACTGGAGCTAAACTAACCTTAAAAACCCTAATCTATCCTACTCACCAACTAAACCACCAAAACTCGCCAAAAGTCCGCAAAAACACAAGGAAGCTCACCAAATCCCCCAGATTTTACCAACAACAGAACCTCAAAAACCAAACAATACCAAGACACTGGTAAAACCCTATAGACACTACTGGACAGAACCCCTAAGCCCAACTCACCAAGACGGCCGGCGACACCGGAAAATGAGGGGAGGTCGCCGGTTTTTTGCAAGAGGAAAACCGGCCCCAACCCTACACACTACTCTAAAGGCCCTGCACAACATTCTGAAGGTATTTGCTAAAGTAAAAAGGGATCCAGGTTGTAGCAGATCTCGGATATCCTAAAAGTCTATATAAAAAGCTAAGTTACACCAAGTAGCAAAGATCTGGTATTTTAACGAAATCTGGGACAATTCCAAGGTTAACTGGCCTTAACAGCACCTAGTAAGGCTATACTAACCATCACAACCATCATTTTGCCAAAACTCACCTAAATTACCCAAAACTAGCACTAAAACATATAATAAACATTAAAGTAAACTAAATAACCATAACCTAGCAAGCAAAAAGTCAAGTTAAGAAATTATACCTCTAAGGATCCTAGGATGTTGGAGAAGAGAAGAAGAAGAAGAAGATGGTGTGGTTGCTGCTGCTGCTGAGCTGCTACTGAAGTTGCTGTTGCTGATGCTTGCTGTTGCTGCTACTAAAGTTGTTGTTGCTGTTGCTGATGCTTGCTGTTGCTGTTGTTGTTGTGTTGGTGTTGTGGCTGGTGTTGCTGTGCTATGGTGTTGATGTTGTAGCTGCTGCTGTTCTTGCTGCTGTTGCTGCTTCAGATGAGGCTGCTGCTATTGTTTTTAATGATGTTGGTGCTGCTGTGGCTATTGTAGCTGCTGATGATGGTATGTGTGTGTGAGAGTGAGAGGGAAAGATGTGAGTGAGAGGGAGTGTGAGAGATAAGCAAAAAATTTGAAAATACCCATGAAAGCCACCTCTCTCTCTCTCTCATTAAATGCTTGCATGCTCAAGCCATCATAACCTTTCTCTCTCACCTACCTAATAGTCAACCCCTAATATTAAATTAAATTTGAAAACTAAACCCATAATTAAACACAATTAACTTAACCAAAAGGGTTAGGCCACCATGGTTGTCTAAACATGGTTTAACCCTAGGCTTAACCCGAGTTAACATGCACAAGTGTGTGCAGTCCAGATAAAATTCTAATAAAATATTCATAAAATCAGATAATTTATTTGGAAACCGTTTTGGTAAACTTTTTACCAAAAACCTCGCATTAACACACAATTACCACTAACACAACTCAGGTGTTACAATCTTCCCCCTTAAGAAAATTCGTCCCCGAATTTAAAATATATAGCTACGCGTACCTTCAAAGAGGTGAGGGAATTTCTTCCGCATCTCACCCTCGGCCTCCCAAGTGATCTCCTCACCATTCGGGCTACGCCAAAGAACCTTCACAGACGGCAGGACCTTTGATCGAAGTTTCTTTACCAGCCGATCCAATATCACTACTGGCTGCACGGTGAATGAATGGTCGCGCTCAAGCTGAACGGTCTGATGCTGAATCATATGGGAAGGGTCATGAAGATATCTGCGTAGCATCGACACGTGGAAGACGGGATGAACATCTGAAAAACTGGGTAGAAGAGCCAAACGATATGCAACTGCGCCGACACGCTCGAGGATCTTGAAGGGACCCACAAATCTGGGGCTAAGCTTTCCCTTTCGCCCAAATCTCATCACGCTCTTCATCGGAGAGACCCTCAGAAAAACATGATCGCCAACTGCGAACTCTAATCTGCGACGACGCCTGTCTGCATACGATTTCTGCCTGCTCTGAGCTTCTCTCATCCGATCTCGAATCAACTGTACTTTCTCGGTCGTCTCCTACACGATCTGCGGCCCCAAAATACTGCTCTCGCTAAGCTCGGTCCAACATACGGGCTATCTACATCTCCTCCCATACAAGGCCTCGAAAGGTGCCATCTGAATAGTATCCTTGAAGCTGTTGTTGTAGGAGAACTCCACTAACGGTAAATGATGATCCCAGCTACCACCAAAGTCCAAAACGCACGCTCTGAGCATATCCTCGAGAGTCTGAATAGTCCGCTCTGACTGGCCGTCGGTCTGCGGATGAAATGCCGTGCTGAAACTCAAACGGGTGCTTAATGCCTCCTGAAGCCTCTGCCATAGTCGGCTGGTAAACTGGGTGCCTCGGTCTGACATGATACAAGTCGGTACACCATGCAACCGCACGATCTCGTTGATGTAAATCTAGGCATACTGAGCAAAACTGAAAGTGGTCTTCACTGGCAGGAAGTGAGCCGCTTTCGTCAATCGATCCACGATCACCCAAATGGAGTCGTACCCTCTCCTGGTCCTGGGTAGACCCACAACGAAGTCCATAGAAATCTGCTCCCATTTCCACTCCGGAATGGGCAAAGGCTGCAACTCTCCTGCTGGCCTCTGGTGCTCGGCCTTGACTTGCTGACAAGTCAGGCATCTCGATACAAAGTCTGTGACGTCCCTCTTCATTCCGTCCCACCAATAGACCTCTCTCAAATCGCGGTACATCTTGGTGGAATCGGGATGAACGCTGTATGTAGATCTATGCGCCTCCTCAAGAATCTCACGCCGCAGTCCCTCAGAATCTGGTACGCACAATCGAGTCCCAAATCGCAGTACTCCCTGATCATCGATCATGAACTCGGAATCTCTGCCCTGCCTAACCTGCTCCATGATCTCTGAAAAACGGTCATCACTAGGCTGTGCCTCTCGAATACGGTCAAGTAACTGCGGACGTGCACGAACATGCGCAAGCTGTCCCCCTGTCGGAGTGAACTCGAACTCAACTCGGCTGTCGCATAAAATCTGCCAATCTGCTGACGACTGCCTCTGTACGGTGCTCAAACAAGATAGACTACCCCCGGGCCTACTGCTCAAAGCATCCGCCACTACATTAGCCTTGCCCGGGAGATACAAGATCTCGCAATCGTAGTCTTTCACCAGCTCCATCCAACGACGTTGTCTCAAATTCAGGTCTCGCTGCTGAAATATATACTTTAAGCTCTTGTGATCAGTGAATATCAGGCACGATTCGCCGTATAGGTAATGTCGCCAGATCTTAAATGCAAAGTGTTAGGTCCACGTTACCTCTCCCGGTACTTTCGGGGTTGCGGAAACAGTAAAACAAATTTTTTTCTAGACTTGGTAACATGGACCGTAAAAGCCGGATCTTTGCTAAACAACACACTAGCATCCTAACTAGAGATTTATCTACTCGGTTAGGAGTTATACCTCAACTTGAACTCCTTCTCTTCTTGTTGTTCTTCTCCTTGCTTGCTCCGAGAGTTGATCCGGACTTTGGTCACCTCCGCGGTCTCCTTGAGTTGAAGACGATCCACCCGAGAGATGTACACCGAGCTCCACCTCGAGCCGAGGTAACTAGGGCAAAGAGATTGCTAGTCTAGAAGCCTTAGGTTGTGTAGAAGTGGTAGAGGAATGGTTTTGTCTTTGTGGGATCTTTATCTCTCAACACATGAGATCAAAAGATGAATCAAGAGGAGGAAGAAGGGGGAGCTAGCAACCATGGTCCATTTCTTTTCTTCTCATGAGAAAGAGCAAGAGAGAGAATGAGAAAACAATTATGAACTAAAGAAATTAACCATGGTTGCAATAATACACTAAACATCATTACAAATCCTATCAAGATAAAGTTGATGGCTACATTGAAATGACCATTATCATAATCAAAATAGAAAAAGAAAAAGAAAAGAAGAGTGTAGATCTCTCTTGAAAGTCAATGGTCAACACGGTCAACCGGTCAACAAAGTCAAGAGAGGTCATGGTGGTCAAATGGTCAATGCAATTAGCCATCATAAAATTATCACTAAAAGGATTAGTAAATGATATCCGTGGCTCATAATGGTTTTGACCAAACGAACCGCCAAAACCCTAATGAGCCTGCCACATAACGGTTTTGGCCGAACCAACTGCCAAAACCCTAATGAGGCACCTCCTCCTTCATCGCTCCGGAAAACTGTGCATACACACCTGCATCCGCATTCCGTAGAATGCGGATGCACAAAAGACAAAACAAATCCATCCGTGCAATACTAGGATCCGGCTTAAACCAAAGCCCGCTAGTATTGCCTGCCGGAACACCACACGCACATAAGTGTACGTAAGTGATCGCAGCCCTGCCGTAAAACCATACGGCCTCTACACGTTTCGCTCAGTGCAGGGAAACTCTCTTTGTGGGACTCTAAAGACTCGACACTACGCTGGCAGTGGGTTTAACCACAGACCGCAAGCGGCACTAGCTGTACGTAACGGTCCCTAGGTAGATGTCGATAAGAAGGTCGATGAGGTAAACCCATCCGAACTCCTACTGAGCCTGTATGTGACAATCTCTGTACAGACCGGTCTGTTCGTCTGATACATCGCATGGCGGGCCTAGGGGGACGGTAAACGTCAGTCCCCTAATAGCGGTACAAGTCGTGTCGGAGTGAAGCCCAGAACACCCTGAGACATCACTGGAAACCTACCAGTATACCTCGCTTGCCCTGGCCAGGGACTACTCATGTAATGGCTCTCCTAGACACAGCGTGATGTCAACCCCCAATACCGGGAGAGACGAATCCTGTCTAACCGTCACTGCCTCCAAGTGCTTCGGGACTGCACCCAACTACTACCTGTTTGCACGACTCAGTAGAGCCGTGGTAGGGTAGTAATCAAAGAACAGTGGGAACACACTCGAGGCGAAGTGACAGTGTCAAGTCAGCGGACTAAGCTGTACTCATGTCACCTGAGAACTGATAACTGACGATAGGTATAATACCAACCATCAGTTCCCGACGAGTCCTGTCCAGTATACTCGTAACCTAACGAGCACCCGCATACTATCTCAAGTACGACATACTGACGGCTGTGGGACAGACCGTCTCCCGTGCTGGGATGAGAAGCGCATACGCTAGTCTACTCCAGAGTATCGATGCCCTATCTCGATAATCCCACGACTAGGGACGTGTATAAGGATGTGCTTGTGGATTACCCAGCCTCCACGAGTGTGATCGCCATCACAACGCTGGTAATCAAGCAATGATCCTAAGGGCTCTACTAATGCGTATAGGTGATATAATAAAGAAACACATGTACACATTAAAGCAGAGACAAACCAAGTAGCATACTACTATTTCGAGCAAGATTGTCTATACAACTGTGGATATCCCAAGCTTCCATCAAGTAATATACATACTAGTATGATACAGTAATGGCCTCTAGGGCATATACACTAACAATCTCCCACTTGCACTAAGGCCATGTACTGGCGTATCGAAGACCTATCATCTCGATCAGCCGCTCGAACTGAGTCTGGGGCAAGGCCTTCGTGAATGAGTCCGCTGTGTTGTCCTTTGTGTCCACTCTCCGCACCTCGATCTCCTGGCGATCAATGATCTCCCTGATCAGGTGATACGGCCTTAAGATGTGCCTGGATTTCTGATGGGACCTTGGTTCCTTCGCTAAAGCTATAGCCCCATTGTTATCGCAATACAAAAGTATTGGGTCAACAATGGACGGAACCACCTGAAGTTCACTAATGAACTTCTTCATCCAGACCGCCTCTTTTGCGGCATCGCTTGCAGCAATGTATTCAGCCTCCATCTTCGAGTCTGCGACGGTATCCTGTTTGGAACTCCTCCAACATACCACCCCTCCGTTGAGGGTAAACACAAAACCCGAGACAGACTTGCTGTCATCTCTATCACTCTGGAAGCTTGAATCGGTAAAGGACTCGACCCTGAGGTCTCCATTACCGTAAACCAGGAACATCTCCTTAGTCCTTCTCAGGTACTTAAGAATGTTCTTCACTGCTGTCCTGTGGTCCTCACCTGGGTCTGACTGATACCGGCTTACCGTGCTCAGCGCGTAAGCTACATCTGGTCTTGTACATAGCATCGCATACATTATAGATCCTACCGCCGAAGCGTAGGGTATAGTGCTCATGCGAACCCTCTCCTTGTCAGTCTTAGGAGACATCTTCTTGGAGAGGGTAATTCCGTGCAATGCGGGTATGTTACCGCGCTTGGAATCCTCCATACTAAATCTCTTTAGTACGGTCTCTATGTACCTGGACTGCGAAAGTCCCAGTAGTCTCTTGGATCTATCTCTATAGATATTGATCCCCAGAATGTATGAGGCATCACCCAGGTCCTTCATGGAGAACCGTTGTGACAAAAATAGCTTGACCGATTGTAGCATAGGAATGTCATTTCCTATCAAAAGAATGTCGTCCACGTACAATATTAGGAATACGACAGTTCGTCCTACAATCTTCTTATAGACACAAGGTTCATCTTCGTTCTTGATGAAATCAAATTCCTTGATTGCCTCATCAAAACAGATGTTCCAGCTCCACGATGCCTGCTTTAATCCATAAATAGATTTAAGCAACTTGCACACTTTCCCGCTGCTCCCACTGTCTATGAAACCTTCTGGTTGATCCATGTAAACGCACTCTTCCAAACTACAGTTTAGGAAAGCCGTTTTAACATCCATCTGCCAGATTTCATAGTCATGGAAGGCAGCAATGGCAAGTAGGATCCGAATGGATTTGATCATAGCCACCGGAGAAAAAGTTTCGTCATAGTCCAAACCAGGTCTTTGACGAAAACCTTTTGCAACGAGTCTAGCCTTATAGGTTTCCACCTGCCCATCTACACCAAGTTTCCTTTTGTAGATCCATTTGCATCCAACGGGTTTTACCCCAGGTGGAGCAATATCCAAGGTCCACACTTTATTGGCGTACATGGACTCCATTTCGGATTGCATTACTTCCTGCCACTTATCAGAGTCCCTACTGATAATGGCCTGCCTGAAACTGGTAGGGTCATCTTCTTCCAAAATGCAATCCTCTCGATCCCCGTCTATGAGAAAACCGTAGTATCTCTCGGGCGGATGAGAAATCCTACCAGATCTGCGGAGTGGCTGAGGTTCGTCTGGGGTTATTGAATTCTGAGGTTCTGTCAAATCTTCAGTTTCAGTTTGTGGTCGCTGAATTTCTTCCAATTCTACCGTGCTCCCACTAATTTCTTTTGCAAGAAACTCCGTTTCTAAGAAAACGGCATGCTGAGCAACAAACACCTTCTGTTCCTCGGTGTGGTAGAATAGATATCCATAACCATTCTTTGGATATCCTATAAACTTACATAAAACCGACCGTGCCTCTAGTTTATCCGGTTTATGCGTTTTAACATAAGCTGGACAACTCCATATCTTAAATCTTTTAAGATATGGCCTTTTTCCATTCCATATCTCGAATGGAGTCTTAGGCATTGATTTAGACGGAACATCATTCAATAGATATGCTGCTGTCAACTGCGCATGTCCCCAAAATGAAAGAGGCAACTCGGCATTACTCATCATGGAGCGAACCATATCCAAAAGGGTATGATTCATCCTCTCCGATACTCCGTTGTGCTGTGGTGTATAAGGAGGAGTAAGCTGTGAGAGAATACCATTCTCTTTTAAGTAATCTAGGAATTTCGTGCTCAAGTACTCCCCTCCTCTATAAGACCGGAGGATCTTGATACTTTTGCCAGTCTGGTTCTCTACTTCGTTTCTGAATTCCTTGAATTTCTCAAAAGCTTCAGATTTGTGTTTCATCAGATACACATATCCGAACCTAGAGAGATCGTCAGTGAATGTGATGAAGTATGAGAACCCACCCCTTACATGTGTAGACATCGGACCACATACATCACTGTGTATGAGTCCCAAGAGCTCTGCTGCTCTTTCTCCATGTCCGGTGAACGGAGATTTGGTCATCTTCCCTTTGAGACAGGACTGACAAGTTTCATAAGATGAAAACTCGAACGCATTCAAGAGTCCATCTTTATGCAACTTACTCAGTCTTTTCTCTCCGATATGACCAAGTCTACAATGCCACAAGTAGGATTCATTCGTATCTGAATTCTTCCTCTTGCGTGTGTTTTGAATATTGAGAACTGTATTCTGATTTAGAACGTAGATACCATTATACAGTGTACCCTCTGCAACCAGTACCTTATGAAGGTAAATGTTCATGATATTTCTATCAAGAACAAAGTTATATCCATCTTTATCGAGTAAAGAAACTGATATGATATTGCAAACCATGGAGAGTACATAGTAACAATCGTTCAAAATCATAGTTTTGCCATTTGGCAATACTAGGTGATATTCACCGACGGCTGCCGCATTAACTTATGCTCCGTTCGCTACTCTGAGCGACATATCACCCGGTGCAACTTTCCTACTTTTTCTCAGTCCCTGCAATAAATTACAGATATGAGATCCTGATCCGGTATCAAGTACCCAGGAGGTAGGGCTGACCGTAAAACAGTTCTCAATTATAAGAACACCTGAAGTAGATGCAAAACCATGCTTCTTCTTCAACTGGGTATCCTGGGAATCCATACAATCCCCTTTCCCTTGCTCATACTTATGACTGTTGTCACAAGTTAGAGCCGAACCAACGTTCCCCAGCCCCGAAAAAAAATTCGGATCGGTCAAGCGATACATTTTATTATCTTGATTAGGGCGTGAAATGGTTGCTACCTGGAGAGAGAGAAAAGAAACACTTAGCGTGGGCTCTTGCAAGTTTAGATTGGTTTTTAATTTATCTAAACAGGATGGCTCCCACTGTCTCTCGAATCCCTCCGCAAACCATAAAGGAAGAAATAGTCGGGATCAATCTCACCGTACAATACTTGCTTAACCGTTCAGCCAGGCCAGTGTCGGTACTTCGAGGGAGGTTTTCCAACGCTTTCGCGAAGTTCCTTAATTAAGTAACCTCTTTTCCCTGTGGGCGTAGCCCCGCTAACACCTTTCTAGACACCTACTTGGTTTATAGCATTGATCGTTAAGCGAGAAAGTTCCCGAGGAGTAGCATATACTCACAGTAGGATCGGGATCCAAATATCATCGCGTGACAAAACTGAAGGAATCCTACCAGAATCATCACACTCCAAATGGTATGCAACACTAGCAAGTTTCAGTACTTTTGAAACTCCCGATGTGGTTATTGCCTCTAACGGTTTATAACCTTGACTAGGTCAACAAGCCACAATCCGTTAGTCAAGTTCTACCCGTCATTATCCTGATTGCATTAAACCCACCCGTACGTGCCCTTGACTAGGTCAACAAGGCCGCACGACTGTCCTAACCAATCACATTTGCAATCCACAGAAAAAATATCATTTAGCTACCGTTCACTACGCCTTGACTAGGTCAACAAACGCAGCACGCATACAAAATAATATTAATCCGAAACGACGGAGGGCTACGGCTGGGGTTTTGGCGAAAAACCCGTTAACATAATGAACTTGATATCGTTGAAGGAACATGATTGCCTTTTTGAAAATATAGTGGCGAAAACTTTTGCTAAAGAGGTCACTCCCTGTGAAGGGATCTCGGCTCTTTCCTCGTCGAATGAGGTGCAGAATATTCCAAACTGAATTCCTCGATGCAAAGCAAGAATAATCGACTACAGTGAAGTTATTACCCTGACGCAAACTTTTGTCCAAGGGGTCACTCCCGATGAAGGGATCTCGGCCCTTGCCTCGTCGACTGAGGTGCTGGGCATTCATAACCGAATACCTCGATGCAAAACAAAAGTGAACGTCCTTGCAATAACAGCTTTTTGAAAAAATTTTCCAACAACGTCTTTTAGGTTTATTTTCTTGCATTAGTTCTTTCAATGCGTCCCATCATTTAAATCCTACCATTGCAGAAAACAACCAAAATAGGACGTACGCTTATGCCATTCGCATTCGCCACGGGGCCCCGTCATCACCCGTTAGGTTACTTAACTAACGACAGAGCGGGGGCTGGGCTAGCGCGGCTGAAAAACATAAGCAACGCCTAAATAGTTATTATATATAGATATATATAGCAATGATAGCCAATCCAGATCACAGATGAACACTTTGGATATACTAGGAACCCGCGATTCGTTCGAGCTTGCAACGAGAAGCGGATTACACGATCGCGATGAATAGCCAATACCCCACCCAAGACCCCTACGGGTACGGCAAACTACCCGCCAAGTACCTGAAGCGAAGCAACCTCTCTCAACGCCGTGAGTAGGCCACTCGGTACTTCGAGATACCCGGTAGTTTTTGCACCCCCTCCATGGGTCTATCCTAGGAGCAAAAACAGTAAAAAGAATTATACAATGACGGCTACAACCCCGACCCGGTTGTGCGGCCATACAAATAATATTACATCAATTTACAAATTTATTACATGAATGAAAGAAAAAGAAACTCTCATCTCACATCCACCCCGGCTATTCATCCGCGACAATCCAACGAGTTCATATACACATCCATCAGCAACACAGATCACAGATATGTATAACCCCCACTAATCGACGTATAGCGATTAGCAGACGTTCAATACACATATAACATTACAGATATAACCATTAGCCAAAGTCTACAGAACATCGACCAAAAATACGGATTTTTAAGCCCCAAATACAAATTTTGCTTTCTGGAAAATCTGGGCCAAAAAGTCATATTGTAAAAATCCCAAAATACCCATATAAGAAAACTGCAGGAAAAAGATTCCCCAACTGAGCTAACTCGGCCGCGGTTCCGCGGCATAAGCAAGCTTATGCCGCGGAACCGCGGCGCTTTAGACGACTTGGGGGATCAAATTTCTTCAGTTTTCTAACAAAATCCTGAGCCGATTTTTAGTGTATGATTTATTAATTTTGGAACAGTTCTAAAAATCGGCAGAAACTTCAAATTTCCGGGGTGTTTTGCGGTTTTTCGTCAGGTCGAAATTCTAAATACTTTGCTAACATGCTAGGGTGTGTTTAGTTAGGCACTGATACGACTGTTAGGTCCACGTTACCTCTCCCGGTACTTTCGGGGTTGCGAAAACGGTAAAACAAAATTTTTTCTAGACTTGGTAACATGGACCGTAAAAGCCGGATCTTTGCTAAACAATACACTAGCATCCTAACTAGAGATTTATCTACTCGGTTAGGGGTTATACCTCAACTTGAACTCCTTCTTTTCTTGTTGTTCTTCTCCTTGCTTGCTCCGAGAGTTGATCCGGACTTTGGTCACCTCCGCGGCCTCCTTGAGTCGAAGACGATCCACCCGAGAGATGTACACCGAGCTCCACCTTGAGCCAAGGTAACTAGGGCAAAGAGATTGCTAGTATAGAAGCCCTAGGTTGTGTAGAAGTGGTAGAGGAATGGTTTTGTCTTTGTGGGATCTTTATCTCTCAACACATGAGATCAAAAAATGAATCAAGAGGAGGAAGAAAGAGGAGCTAGCAACTATGGTCCATTTCTTTTCTTCTCATGAGAAAGAGCAAGAGAGAGAATGAGAAAAGAATTATGAACTAAAGAAATTAACCATGGTTGCAATAATACACTAAATCATCATTACAAATCCTATCAAGATAAAGTTGATGGCTACATTGAAATGACCATTATCATAATCAAAATAGAAAAAGAAAAAGAAAAGAAGATTGTAGATCTCTCTTGAAAGTCAATGGTCAACACGGTCAACCGGTCAACAAAGTCAAGAGAGGTCATGGTGGTCAAATGGTCAATGCAATAGGCCATCATAAAATTATCACTAAAAGGATTAGTAAATGATATCCGCGGCTCATAATGGTTTTGACCAAACGAACTGCCAAAACCCTAATGAGCCTGCCACATAACGGTTTTGGCCGAACCAACTGCCAAAACCCTAATGAGGCACCTCCTCCTTCATCGCTCCGGAAAACTGTGCATACACACCTGCATCCGCATTCCGTAGAATGCGGATGCACAGAAGAAAAAACAAATCCATCCATGCAATACTAGGATCCGGCTTAAACCAAAGCCCACTAGTATTGCCTGCCCGAACAGCACACGTACACAAGTGTACGTAAGTGATCGCAGCCCTGCCGTAAAACCATACGGCCTCTACACGTTTCGCTCAGTGCAGGGAAACTCTCTGTGTGGGACTCTAAAGACTCGGCACTACGCTGGCAGTGGGTTTAACTACAGACCGCAAGCGGCACTAGCTGTACGTAACGGTCCCCAGGTAGATGTCGATAAGAAGGCCGATGAGGTAAACCTATCCAAACTCCTACTGAGCCTGTATGTGACAATCGCCGTACAGTCCTGTCTATTCGTCTGATACATCGCATGGCGGGCCTAGGGGGCGGTAAACGTCAGTCCCCTAATAGCGGTACAAGTCATGTCGGAGTGAAGCCCAGAACACCCTGAGACATCACTGGAAACCTACCAGTATACCTCGCTTGCCCTGGCCAGGGACTACTCGTGTAATGGCTCTCCTAGACACAGTGCGATGTCAACCCCCAATACCGGGAGAGACGATTCCTGTCTAACCGTCACTGCCTCCAAGTGCTTCGGGACTGTACCCAACTACTACCTGTTTGCACGACTCAGTAGAGCCGTGGTAGGGTAGTAATCAAAGAACAGTGGGAACACACTCGAGGCGAAGTGACAGTGTCAAGTCAGCGGACTAAGCTGTACTCATGTCACCTGGGAACTGATAACTGACGATAGGTATAATACCAACCATCAGTTCCCGACGAGTCCTGTCCAGTGTACTCGTAACCTAACGAGCACCCGCATACTATCTCAAGTACAACGTACTGACGGCTGTGGGACAGACCGTCTCCCGTGCTGGGATGAGAAGCGCATACGCTAGTCTACTCCAGAGTATCGATGCCCTATCTCGATAATCCCACGACTAGGGACGTGTATAAGGATGTGCTTGTGGATTACCCAGCCTCCACGAGTGTGATCGCCATCACAACGCTGGTAATCAAGCAATGATCCTAAGGGCTCTACTAATGCGTATAGGTGATATAATAAAGAAACACATGTACACATTAAAGCAGAGACAAACCAAGTAGCATACTACTATTTCGAGCAAGATTGTCTATACAACTGTGGATATCCCAAGCTTCCATCAAGTAATATACATACTAGTATGATACAGTAATGGCCTCTAGGGCATATACACTAACACAAAGACCACTGCAGCCATCTCCAAATCATGAGTGGGGTAGTTCTGTTCATGTTTCTTCAACTGTCGTGAAGCATACGCGATCACCCTGTCATGCTGCATACACACCCTAGCCCCACTCGTGAAGCGTCGTAATAGACCACAAATCCGCCTGATCCTGAAGGCAAAGATAACACCGGCGCCGTAGTCAAACAAGTCCGCAGCTGCTGAAAACTGTGCTCGCACTCCTCCGTCCAATCGAAAGAAACTCCCTTCCGGGTCAATCCGGTCAAAGGTGCAGCAATACGAGAGAAATCCTGAATGAATCGCCTGTAGTAGCCAGCCAGGCCTAGGAAACTGCGGATCTCAGTAACTAATGTCGGTCTGGGCTACTACTGAACAGCCTCGATCTTCTTCGGGTCCACACATATGCCATCTCTCGTAATCACGTGACCCAAGAAACCAACGTTGTCCAGCCAGAATGCACACTTGGAAAATTTTGCGAAAAGCTGGTGCTCCCTCAAAGTCTACAACGTGATCCGAAAGTGCTGCTCGTGCTCCTCTCGGCTCCGGGAATACACCAAAATATCGTCAATGAACACGATGATGAACAAGTCAAGATACGGCATGAATATACGGTTCATCAAATCCATGAATGCTGCTGGGGCGTTGGTAAGTCCGAACGACATCACCAAAAACTCATAGTGGTCGTAGCGCGTACAGAAAGCTGTCTTCGGTATATCCTCCTGTCGAACTCGCAGCTGATGGTATCCTGATCGCAAGTCGATCCTCGAAAAATATCCTGCCCCCAGAAGCTGGTCAAACAAGTCATCAATGCGTGGCAAAGGATATCAGTTTCGCACGGTAACTTTGTTCAGCTGACGGTAATCGATGCACAAGCGTAAACTGCCGTCTTTCTTCTTGACGAACAGGACACGAGCACCCCATGGAGAAACACTCGGTCGAATAAGCCCTTTATCTAACAATTCTTGCAACTGATCCTTCAGCTCTCTAAGCTCCGCCGGGGCCATCCGATATGGCGGTATAGAAATAGGCCACGAGCCGGAAATCAAGTCAATGCAGAACTCAACATCGCGCTCAGGCGGTAGTCCGGGCAGCTCGTCAGGGAAAACATCAGGAAACTCACTAACAACCGGGACCTGGTCCAACGGAACCTCTGCAGCTTGAGTATCACAAACATAAGCTAAGAATCCCTGATATCCCTTCCGTAGTAGCTGACCGGCGCGAAGAGACGAAATCAAGCTGGGAAGGGTGACACTGCGGTCTCCCTGAATAACAAGGACTGGCTCTCCCAGAAAGCTAAATCTGACTGCCTTATCACGGCAGTCCACTGAAGCATAACAGGTAGCTAGACAATCCATGCCCAGAAGCACATCATAGTCCAACGTATCGAGGAGAATCAAATCTACCCATGAATCCCTCCCCGATACGAACGGAACACAAACGAAACACGAAACGAGCGACAAACGACTCGCGTACCGAAGTAATAACCATAAGCGGCTGATCTAACGACAACGACTCACGGCCCAACATCGGTGCAAAGTGTGTAGAGACGTACGAATGTGTGGAACCTGGGTCGAATAATATCCGTGCGTCGAAAGAACAAACTGGCAAGGTACCTGTCACAACGGCGTTGGACACCAGCGCATCCTGCGGTGTCAAAGCAAATACTCGGACCTGTCCTCCACCAATAGCGGGCTGACCTCGGCCTCGGCCTCTGCCTCCTCGTCCTCTCTGGATAGGACCGCCGCGTCCACGGCCTCTGGGTGCACCTAAATGGCGTGGAGCATCGTCTGTGGCAGGAAGTAGAGCTCTCTGAGGAGGAGGTGGTGATGGTGGTAGGGTCACATGTGGAACTGTCGCCGCTCCCTATCGTCTCACCGGACAGTCTCTGACATGATGGTGCGGACTCCCGCACCCAAAACATCCTGGCAACGCCTGCTGTCCCTGTGGATATGAACCATACAGCTGACCTCGTCCAACCCCTCTGCCGGCACCATCTCTCGGAAAGGATCTGGCATGATGCCTCTGATCTGGCATACCGGTACGAATCCTTTTCGGCCTAGAAACGGTCGAAGTCGCTGAAATACGTGCCTCCATCCGTAATGCTGTATCCATAGCAGCTGAATAAGTGTCGAAGTGCTGGGCGCCGATGGCAAGAAATAGCTGGGCGTCAAGTCCCTGTACGAACCTCTTCACTATTTTCTCTTCCGTATCCACCAAATACGGAGCGTATCTGGACAACTGCGTGAACTGGACGTCATACTCAAACACTGTCATCCCCGGAGTCTTGATCAAGGCCTCAAAACTACGAGCCCTAGCGTTACGAACGCTCTCTGGAAGGAAGCGAGCCAGAAATACTGCGGTGAACTCGGCCCAAGTCATAGGAGGTAGACCTGCAGCTCGACCTCTCTCGACGGACTCAAACCACGTCTGCGCAAGGCCCTCTAGACGGAAACTCGCAAGCTCCACCCATCGATCATCAGAACATCTGAGCGAACGACAAATCCTGGCTAATCTGTCAAGGAATGTCTGTGGATCCTCCGCCGCATCGGTGCCGGTGAATACTGGAGGTCTCAGCCTCATGAAATCCTGCAGCGATACTGGGATGGACACGGTAGTAGTGGTAGGAGCAACTGTCTGGGCAGCAGGTACCATGGTCGTCTGTGATGTGGTAGGTACGTCCTCCGATCTCGGCGCACGACTAGCCTCCACTAAGGATCCCACCATCTGTCGTACCTCCTGCATACCTCCCATCATCTGTCGTAGCTCCTCCATACCAGACTCAAGCCTATCCATGCGACCTGGGGAAGGCGGATCAGTCTGTCCCTGAGGCGTAGGTATACCACCCTGCTCGGTCCTCGTCTCGGACGAGCCTGCTCGGATCTCATCTTGGGCGGCAGCCCTCTGTGCTCTCGTAGCCGTCGGCGGCATAGTGGCTGTTACAAGAACAGGATAATAAGAATAGTGCAATAGAATCATAGGATACAAGGAATTGAAGAAGGAATTTCAAGAAAGTATATCCTAAAGTCACCTAGGCGGAGTACCGTATCGCGAGTATGCCGCGGACATACGCACGCTACGTTACCCTGTTTAAGTCACTTACTCCATCTACTAAGGGTCATCCTACACTCAGAAAGGTAAAACCTATCGCTCTGATACCAACTTTGTCACGACTCGCAGGGTACGGAACGTGACTAGCACTTAAGTTACGAAACGTCTCAAGGCGTCCGTAATTAAGTAAGCCAAAGCCCAGAAAACAAAACCTGATTTGGAAATAGAGTGAAGGAAAAACCAATTTTAATGCAAGCGATGATCCATTAAGTCAAATCAAGCCTTTTAAAAGCAACATCCGTTTTCCAAAATTCCGGCAGAGTCTTCTTTGTAAAAACGGGCCCTCAAACGGGTACAAAACAGGAGTATAAATGTATAACATGAAATATGGCATCCCCAAGCGGGAGCTAGCTCTTCGCCTCAAGGCGGTCACAAATCCCACATAATATAAAATAGCAATGGGCGTAAATACTCAAGAGAAGCACAATTAAAATAACATGTCGACTCAAGTGAGCTCGACCCCAGATACAACATAACATCCATAAGTCTCACAGCCTCATCTCTAGGTCAATATACAATAATCCAAATAACAGGTGCAGCTGATACAGTAGATGGAGTACTCTAGATACAATGAATATATAAGGTGATACAAAACGATAACCCACCTACGAGCAAAAGCCTCGAGTCAAGGCAAGAAGGGCAAAAGTGGCAAGTGCGTCCGCCGCTACTGTGCTGACGGAGCGGACATGCAGAAAGCTGTAGCACAACGGGGGTGAGTTGCCAGCTCGTAAGTAATAAATAACATCTATAGAGGCTATCACATGCATGCACACAAGTATCCTAGTATCTCTAACACATATATGGCAGGGTAAACTAGCAGGTATGTATGCAGCATGAATATACTAGCATGTATGTATGCAACATAAATCAACTCGTGATCTCAATCTGTATATATAAGAATCATTCTATCTTTTTGAAACTCTTTTTAAATACCAGCATAATATCCATAGAATCAACAAGAATCCATGTCCAGCAACGACACCTCAAAACTGTCTCAAATCTCATATATCCATGTCATAGTATCTCTGGCATCAGCCGTCCGGATGACCCATCTCAAATGTCAATATCTCATCGTCTCGCGGCCACGGTCGGTATCCTCTGGATATCCGCCGTGCCAAACAGTCACCGGTAGGTAATCCATCTCCTACCAGGCTCAACGCCATCATCTGCGATCTTCTTGCCCTGGGGTACCTCACCGGGCCCACCATGTACCCGAGACGGTTCATCCACCTCCTCGAAACGGGTCTCGAAAACCACAGCAAACTCATGGTGGACGACACTTTACATCACTAGAAAACCGCAACTTTTCATATTTTAAAAGATAATAAGTTTGTAAATCTTACGGCTTTCCCTCGAAATCCAGAAATATCATAAAATCTCAAGAAACCATCATGGGTGCATATGTCAATGATAATGAATGCATATAGTATCAATGTTCAAGTTGCAATGTATGATTAATAACTAGGCATGAACAAATGATATAATAATATACATGCACATGAATAGCAATTTTACAATTTCATTTTAAGGATTTAATGCAATAGCACAGGTTATACGCATCAATTGATAACATGTTTTCAGATTATAAGTTATCTAGTGTTGTGACATGGCAATTACCAGGGCGTGTGTGTACGCATGAATAGTGCTCGTGCTGCATGTAAAAACCCTGATAATGGTGCATGTGTCCTACAGAATGAGTTCGCATATGTAGGTAAAACATATAGATCCTGAACGTAGCAATTATCATGCAAATATTATAATTTCTGACATCACTAGCAATCTTTTACTTTACTAAATCTGTCGGGTGACTTGCGCCATCCATGCGATTGTCCCCCGTAGATGTTACATCAACTCACCCGTGATCTCGCGCTAGGTATGACCGACCACTTGTTTTCCTTTCTCCGCGGCGCTCGAAGTCTCCGCCTGCGAATCTAGAATTTACACAAAGCAACACATAAGCTTAGATATTCTAAAAACGCGATATTAAAACCAAACGAGAAACTCGCGTCGCGAACTAAACGCGCGCATGTACATAACGTGAGTGCATACGCCAAAACCCAACGCAACACGCTGTGGCACACAGCGATACGCTGTGATTCACAGCAACCCAACTCGACACGTATCGTATGTGTCGCGCAAGTCCCGCTACGCTAAATATAGGTAACAGGTTTCCAGATTCTATCTGGAGCAAAAATAAGGAAAATAAACAAGACCAAACCCTTAACCATACCTACAGATACCTACCCAACAAAACTCAAGGCATTTAACTAAGATTTGGCCGGCGACATGGGGGGGTCATACCGGCCCAAATCTGGTGACAGGGGTCTGGGCTTCTACCCTAACATCCTAACACCATATACAGCCTAATATACATGTTTGCTAGCTAAAATAACTACCCTAGGTACAGCAGATTCTACGTATCCTAAAGTCTCGTTTTAAAAACGCTTAAAGCACTAAGTTTGCAAAGATAAGGTGTTTTGTGAAATTAGGTGGAATTATAAGGGTCAAGTGATACCAACAGCAAATATTGGAGCTAAGCTAACCTTAAAAACCCTAATCTATCCTACTCACCAACTAAACCACCAAAACTCGCCAAAAGTCCACAAAAACACAAGGAAGCTCACCAAATCCCCCAGATTTTACCAACAACAGAACCTCAAAAACCAAACAATACCAAGACATAGGTAAAACCCTATAGACACTACTGGACAGAACCCCCAAGCCCAACTCACCAAGACGGCCGGCGACGCCGGAAAATGAGGGGAGGTCGCCGGTTTTTTGAAAGAGGAAAACCGGCCCCAACCCTACACATTACTCTAAAGGCCCTGCACAACATTCTGAAGGTGTTTGCTAAAGTAAAAAGGGATCCAGGTTGTAGCAGATCTTGGATATCCTAAAAGTCTATATAAAAAGCTAAGTTACACCAAGTAGCAAAGATCTGGTATTTTAACGAAATCTGGGACAATTCCAAGGTTAACTGGCCTTAACAGCACCTAGTAAGGCTATACTAACCATCACAACCATCACTTTGCCAAAACTCACCTAAATTACCCAAAACTAGCACTAAAACATATAATAAACATTAAACTAAACTAAATAACCATAACCTAGCAAGCAAAAAGTCAAGTATAGAAAGTATACCTCTAAGGATCTTAGGATGTAGGAGAGGAGAAGAAGAAGAAGAAGATGGTGTGGTTGCTGCTGCTGCTGAGCTGCTACTGAAGTTGATGTTGCTGATGCTTGCTGTTGCTGCTACTAAAGTTGCTCTTGCTGATGCTTGTTGTTGCTGCTGCTGAAGTTGTTGTTGTTGTTGTGTTGGTGTTGTGGCTGGTGTTGCTGTGCTATGGTGTTGATGTTGTAGCTGCTGCTGTTCTTGCTGTTGTTGCTGCTTCAAATGAGGCTGCTGCTATTGTTTTTAATGATGTTGTTGCTGCTGTGGCTGTTGTAGCTGCTGATGATGGTATGTGTGTGTGAGAGTGAGAAGGAAAGATGTGAGTGAGAGGGAGTGTGAGAGATAAGCAAAAGATTTGAAAATACCCATGAAAGCCACCTCTCTCTCTCTCTCTCTCTCTCTCTCATTAAATGCTTGCATGCTCAAGCCATCATAACCTTTCTCTCTCACCTACCTAATACTCAACCCCTAATATTAAATTAAATTTGAAAACTAAAACCCATAATTAAACACAATTAACTTAACCAAAAGGGTTAGGCCACCATGGTTGTCTAAACATGGTTTAACCCTAGGCTTAACCCAAGTTAACATGCACAAGTGTGTACAGTCCAGATAAAATTCTAATAAAATATTCATAAAATCAGATAATTTATTTGGAAACCGTTTTGGTAAACTTTTTACCAAAAACCCCGCATTAACACACAATTACCACTAACACAACTCAGGTGTTACACCGTGGCTCCACAATTACGGCATCATTACGTCAACTCTCTATCAATGCATGAAGTATACTAAAAATGGCGAAGAAAGACGCATTGACGGAGACATCCAGCCGTTCGGTGTGCATGAAGTCCGATATGAAGATTCTCAGTACTTTATGAACCACCAAAATGCTAAGCCGCAACTGACTGAGGATAGAGCGGCCCCAAGACTCAAAAGCAAATCTAAGCCGGCTGTCACTTTCAAAACCAAAAATGCCCAAGTGCGCCCGCGTTTTAGTAGCGACACTGATGAGTCCGACGCTAGAAGTCCGTCCTTCCGTAAAACTCGCCCTCATTTCGGTAGCGATACGGGCGAATCTGTTACTGAAGCCCCATCTAGCAGCAAAGTCCGCCCTCATCTTGGCAGCGACACTGAAGAGTCGGAGGAAGAGGACCTGCCGTGCAACAGCGGTGCGGATTGGACCCCCATGCAACAAGTGAAACTACGAGAGACCATAGAAATTGCAGAAGGGTCCCTAACTGTCACAAGGGAACCGGAGCAGATGTGCAAAGAGCTCGATGCGCTGTCAGTGTCCACCGTGGACCAGCTGAAAACTTTCTACATCCCCGGAAAGAAAAATGGGCAGAAAGGAATTCTGTTTTATGGGTCAAACCCCGTTGTGCACCCAGACGATTTGTCTGCCGCGTGCCTTCCATATGAGAGAGGAATAAGAGCCGTCCTCAATCCCAGATACTATGCGCCCGAGATGCGGGAATACTTTAAAGAGTGCGGATGCCGGTTATATCAAACGGAGTCGGAAGCAAAGTTTTATGAAGGGCTATGGCATCTACCCCAGGTCCGAGCACTCATCGATGGACGAATTCCAGACAGAAGGGGAATAGGTTACATTCAACCTGATTCCAGAGCGTGTTACATGATCCATGTTGGTGAAGCTGGCGAAAGATCAAATGATGATGATGAGATAGCCAAGCCAGAAGAAGCTCCTCAAGAGCTTAAAGATGGCGGACAAGCAACCTTTGACGAGCTAACCGAGATTGACTTAGGAACGCCCGATAATCCAAGGCCGACCTACATCAGCTCACTCTTGTCAGAGGAAATGAAAGCGCAGATAATCGCCCTGCTATATGAATTCGTCGACTGCTTCGCATGGACGTATAAAGAAATGCCTGGCCTTTCCCCTAAAGTGGCCGTGCATAAGCTGGCTATATCTCCTGATGCTAAGCCAGTCAAACAAGCTCCTCGAAGAATGAGAAGGGAACTAGAAGAAAAGGTCATCGAGGAAACCAAGAAGCTCATCGATGCTGACTTCATCAGGGAAGAGAAATATGCGGAATGGATCGCATGCATCGTCCCAGTGACGAAGAAAAATGGGCAGATCCGAGTTTGTGTCGATTTCAGGGACCTCAACAAGGCATGCCCTAAAGATGACTTCCCGCTACCGGTCATGGAAATGATGGTCGATGACACCTCAAATTACGAACTGTTCACCTTTATGGATGGCTCGTCCGGATACAATCAGATCAAGATGTCACCTGAGGATGAGAAACACACATCATTTCGAACCCCGATCGGAATATATTGCTACAAGGTGATGCCGTTCGGATTGAAGAACGCAGGTGCTACATATCAAAGGACAATGACTAATATCTTTGATGACCTAATCTATAAAGTCGTCGAATGCTATGTTGATTATCTGGTCGTCAAAACTAAAGGCAAGGCCGACCACATCCAAGATCTTAGGACTGTTCTCACCAGACTGAGGGAATACGATATGAAAATGAATCCTCTGAAGTGCGCTTTTGGCGTGTCATCGGGAAAATTCTTGGGCTTCATAGTCCGACATCGAGGGATCGAAGTTGACCCATCAAAGATAAAGTCCATCATGGAGATGCCCCCTCCGAAGAGTCTAATGCAGCTAAGATCTTTTCAAGGCAAGCTTGCTTATATACGGAGGTTTATCTCAAATTTATCGGGAAGGTGTAGGCCTTTCTCAAAGCTCATGAAGAAAGGAGCTCCTTTTATCTGGGATGCCGAATGTCAAGCAGCGTTCGAAATCATCAAACAATACTTGTCACACCCTCCAGTGCTGGCCGCTCCTATTGCAAATAAACCGCTGATTTTCTACACTATCGCGCTGGATAAGTCACTCGGTGCGCTCCTTGCCCAGAATAACGAGGAGGGAAAAGAAAATGCCCTCTACTACCTCAGTCGAACTTTAGTCGGGGCGGAACACAACTATTCCCCGATCGAAAAGCAATGCCTGGCTCTGATATTTGCTGTGAAGAAGCTGAGGCACTATCTGCTCGCTCATCGGGTTATGCTGATCTCCAAGGTCGACCCGCTCAAACACTTGATGACCAAAGCAAGCCTAGCTGGCAGAATAGAAAGATGGGCCGTCATGCTACTTGAGTTTGACATAGTTTATACTCCTCAGAAAGCAGTAAAAGGGCAAGCTCTTGCAGACTTTCTCGCGGCTCATCCCATACCAGAAGGGTCACCACTCAATTGCGAGTTACCCGATGAACAAGTGCTACACCTCGAGAATGGCGATCCATGTTGGGAGCTCTACTTCGATGGAGCCTCATCAATGAGGACCTCCAGCAAATCAAGCGTCCCGGAGATAAAAGTAGGGATAGGATTGGTGTTCATCACGCCATCGATAGGAACCCTACGGTGTTCTTTTGCTCTCACCGAGCCTCGAACAAACAATGAAGCTGAGTATGAAGCTCTGATAGCTGGTCTGGAGCTCGCCATAGAAATGGAAGTCCTTCGGCTACGGGTTTACGGTGACTCCCAGCTTGTCGTCAACCAAGTAAACGGCGACTATAAGATATACAAACCCGAGTTAGCTCGGTACAGAGGCCGAGTGGTGGAACTCATGAAACGGTTCACTCACATTGAACTAATGAGAGTCCCTAGAGCATTGAATGGAAAGGCTGACGTACTCGCTCGCTTAGCCAAGGAACTGGCTGATCCTGACATGAACGAAATTCTGATCACAGTCAGGAGCCAACAAATTCTACCCCCTGCCTCTCTACGAGAAGAGGAAAGAGCGGAACAGAAGAGCAATCCCGCCAAAGAAGCTTCGATCGTTCAAGACGAGCCCGATTGGAGAGAACCCTTCATAGAGTACTTCCGATACGACAAGCTGCCCGAAGGAAGGTCTGTGAGGGTTCAGCTGAAGAAGAGAGCTCTTCAATACGTATTTATAAATAACACGCTATACTGCAGGTCATATGACCAACTCTGGCTCAGGTGCCTATCATCGGCCGAAGCCCAAAAAGTCATGAAAGAAGTTCACTCAAGAGTTTGTGGTTCTCACCAATCTGGCCCCAAGATGCGACTTCAAATTAAACAGCTTGGGTATTAGTGGCCCACCATGATACGGGATTGCGGAGAGCATGCAAAGAAATGTTATATCTGCCAAATTCACGGTGATTTCATTCACAAGCACCCCAATCCGTTGCATCCTACGTTGGCGTCGTGGCCCTTCGAAATTTGGGGCACCGACATAGTTGGCCCAATTGATCCTCTGTCATCTAGAGGCACCGGTTCATACTCGCCGCAACAGACTACTTTTCCAGATGGGCTGAAGCTGTCCTGCTAAAAGAAGTCAAGACAGGAGATATTCTGACATTCTTCCAGCATAATATTCTATACCGCTTCGGTACACCAAGAAGAATAGTTTTTGACAACGGGTCTTCTTTCAAGAGCTTCAAAGTCTCAAGATTCGCTACTCAACACAAGATAGACTGGAGATATTCCTCCATCTATAATCCAAGAGTCAATGGGCTAGCCGAAGCCTTCAATAAGACTCTATGCAAGCTCCTGAGGAAAAATGCTTCAGCCAACAAAAGAGACTAGAATCTCAAACATCACGAGGCGTTGTGGGCATATCGTACCACGCACCGTACTCCAACTCAGTCCACTCCATACTCATTGCTCTTCGGAGTGGAGGCGGTACTCCCCCTCGAAGTCGAAGTTCCAAGCTTAAGAATGGCCGTTTAGCATGAGTTGACGGAGGAGGAAAACATGCTCCTTCGACTTGAAGAGCTCGATGCCCTCGAAGAAAAAAGGCTCGCGGTGCAGCAAAATCTGGAGCTATACCGAGCCCAAATGTCATGGGCCTATGACAAGATAACCCGTCTCCGCGCTTTCAAGAAAGGTGAATTGGTGTTGGTCCTCAAAAGACCGATCATCCCCAATCGACATGCCAAGGGAAAATTCGAGCCAAACAGGGATGGACCATACGTCATCGAGAAAGTGTTCGACGGAGGATCCTACCAACTAATAAGTGCCGAGGGAGAAAGGCTCATGCCACCCATCAATGGCCGATATCTCAAGAAATACTACGCGTGAATGCTCCAAATCACAGGCGAATTGAGCACATCATCCCTACGGTCTGGATCACACATCCTGCAAAACCGTATACAATCCACGAGCGTAAACGACCCCCATATCTCCCAAATCCTGCCGGTGAGACTACTTTTAAAGTCCCACCAGCGGCAAAAAAAAGGGAAGAAAAACGGTATGTCCACAAGCAAAACGGGCACGGATGAAAACCCGAAAGGGCTCCATGAGTAAAAACAGCAGGACTACCGGCGAGTTTGTGAAAACCCGAAAGGGCGCAAACTCGTGAAAAGAGATGAATACACTCGCAAAGTCCTCTCGACATTGGGAGGAGAAAACCCCTGCGTGAGATCCTTATGACTCACAAAGGAGCAACACACTTAGGAATCCTCACGATTCCTAAGGAGAACATACACCTGCGAGATCCTCTCTACTCGTAGGGAGAAAATGCTTTTATGAGACCCTCACGGCTCATAAAATTGAAAAGCCTTAGGTGATAGGGACCCAAACCTGTCTCCTAAGCCATCGTTCCCCAACGGGCAACGGCTAATGATGAGTCGCTCCTGGCATTTCGCTTCAGTGTTAGCGGTGCTGATGCCGACCAAAAACCCAAATCCCAAGTCCTCCCAAGGCAAATGATGAGTTGCTCCTGGCATTATTCCAGTGCAGCAATGCTGATGCCAAACAAGATCCAAATTCCAAGTCCCCAAATGGCGAATGATAAGTCGCTCCTGGTACCATATTCCAGTGTAGCGATGAAGACGCCAACCAAAATCCAATTTCTCAAAATTCTCCGGCCTTACATTAGGTCCCCAAGTTGACCATCGTATACAATCCACGGACTCAAATAATTCTCATCATACCCATGCCCCACCGTAATCACCAGTTACACGGCTGATCTCCGCTTTGGGAATGATGCTCCATTGATAAGACCCACTCATGTATCCTCACGATATATGAGGAGAACAAACCTTTGTGGGATCCTTACGACTCATAAAGGAAAAACACACTTAGGAGTCCTCACAACTCCTAAGGAGAAAATACACCTGCGGGATCCTTACGACTCGTAGGGAGAAAATGCTTTTATGGGACCCTCACGGCCCATAAAATTGAAAAGCCTTAGGCTATAGGGATCTAAACCTGTCTCCTAAGCCATCCCTCCCTAATCCCCAAATGGCGAATGATGAGTCGCTCCTGGTACCATATTCCAGTGCAGCGATGCAGACGCCAACCAAATTCCAAATCCCATACCCCAACGGAGAATGAAGAGTCGCTTTTGGTACCACATTCCAATGCAGCGATGCAGACGCCGACAAAGTCCCGAAATTTTTCCGGCCCTACGGTCTGGATCATACATCCTGCAAAACCGTATACAATCCACGGGCGTAAAACAATCCCAAACTCTCCCAAGTCCTACCGGTGAGACCACATTCAAAGTCCCACCAAAAAAATAATAAAATAAAAATAAAATAAAAAATAAAAAAGGTATGTCCACAAGCAAAATGGGCACGGATGAAAACCCGAAAGGGCTCCGTGAGTAAAAACAGCAGGACTGCCGACGAGTTTATGAAAACCCGAAAGGGCGCAAACTCGTAAAAAAGAGATAATATGCACTCACAAAGTCCTCTCGACTTTGTGAGGAAAAAATTCCCGCGTGAGTTCTTTACGACTCACAAAGGAGCAACACACTTAGGAGTCCCCACGACTCCTAAGGAGAAAATACACCTACGGGATCCTTACGACCAGTAGGGAGAAAATGCTTTGTGAGACCCTTACGGCTCACAAAATTGAAAAGTCTTAGATGATAGGGACCTAAAACCTGTCTTCTAATCCATCGATTCCTGATAAGCAAGCACAAATGATGATTCGCTCCTGGTACCATATTCCAGTGTAGCGATACCGATGCCAAGCAAAAACCAATTCACAAATCCTAAAAGGGCAAAACCGACCGTCCACGTCGCTAAAAGGGTGGCATTGACCATCCAAGTAGCAAAAAGCGCAGAATCGACCATCCAAGTCGCAAAAAGCGCAGAATCGACCATCCACGTCGCTAAAAGGGCAGCACCGACCGTCCACGTCGCTAAAAGGGCAGCACCAAACGTCCAAGTCGCAAAAAGGGCAGAACCGACCGTCCACGTCGCTAAAAGGGCAGCACCGACCGTCCACGTCGGTAAAAGGGCAGCACCGACCGTCCAAGTCGCTAAAAGGGCAGCACCGACCGTCCACGTCGCTAAAAGGGCAGCACCGACCGTCCAAGTCGTAAAAAGGGCAGAACCGACCGTCCAAGTCGCTAAAAGGGCAGCACCGACCGTCCAAGGCGCAAAAAGGGCAGAACCGACCGTCCACGTCGCTAAAAGGGCAGCACCGACCGTCCAAGCCGCAAAAAGGGCAGAACTGACCGTCCACGTCGCTAAAATGGCACCATCGACCGTCCACGTCGCTAAAAAGGCAGCAACGACCGTCCAAGTAACAAAAAGGGCAGAATCGACCGTCCACATCGCTAAAATGGCAGAATCAACCGTCCACGTCGCTAAAATGGCAGCAACGACCGTCCAAGTCGCAAAAAGGGCAGTATCGACCGTCCAAGTCGCAAAAAGGGCAGCACCGACTGTCCAAGTCGCAAAAAGGGCAGCATCGACCGTCTAAGTGGCTAAAAGGGCAGCACCGACCGTCCAAGTCGCAAAAAGGGCAGCATCGACCGTCCAAGTCGCTAAAAGGGCAGCATTGACCGTCCATGTTGTAAAAAGGGCAGCGCAGGATTCCTACAAAGCGGGAACCAGATCACTCCGGGCCAGGGAAATGTCTATCACGGACACTCCGTCTCGGAGTCATGTCAAGCAACGACCGTCCATGTCGTAAAAAGGGCAGTGCCAGCTTCCTAAAAAGCGGGAACCAAATCAGGTCGCCTCCAAGTAAAAGAAGATCCATCAATTTCATGCATACGACCTACATATGTGGTGTGCATTTATTGATGGGGGGGGCAATTTGTTGGGATAAAAATTTACACCCCGGTTGACCAAGTCAAAATCAATGTCAACCCCAAGCCAAGTGGGCCTAAGCCCAGATCCAGTGGGCCCATACCCGGGTCGAGCCCGAACATGTAGCGGCCGGCCTCCCCCCATGCCAAGATAAAAATTTTGTAATAAATAATTTTGTTGTATTTTTTTCTTTTTATTTATTTTATTTTATAGATAAATGTAAGAAAATAGGCATAAAGCCAAATTTTTGTAAAGCCCATGGCTTATGTGCAAAAACAAATGGCACATGAGCCATGGGATAGGCAAAATGCCATTTTGTGAAGCCCAAGGGGCTATGTGTAAAGTGTATAGCCTATAAAGGCAAGAATAATGAAAATATCCCAACAACTTTTTCTCTCTCCAAAAAAGTTTTAGATCTGAGATCTTTTCTCCTTCTTCAAGGTTCCAAAACCTTCTTCTCTCTTTTGAATTAAATCAAGTGTTTTACTCTTCATTCTATAAAACTAAATAGTTTTTCACCACAAAACCCGCAAAATGAACTTGGATCTGTCTTTAGATCTCAAAAAGGAGAGATTTTTAAAAATCTCATATCTCTTGATCTTCAAGATCCAGCCAACAGAGGAGGAAGAAGAAGAACCCCTTTCGCCAACCAAAACATCTTAGGAGTTTAACTCCACTCTAAATCCTCTTTTGGGATCTTAAACCCTATTTCTGGGACTAAAAGCCCCTTTTTCGAGCGCAAAGCGCCCACGTGCCGACACGTGGCGCGTTTACGCTCAAGCGCCCGGTGCTCGAGCGCAAAGCTCCCACGTGCCGACACGTGGCGCGCTTGCGCTCCAGCGCCCAGCGCTCGAGCACAAAGTGCCCACGTGCTGACACATGGCGCGCTAGCGCTCAAGCGCCCAGCACCTAAGCTTACAGCGCTCAAGGCGCTGACCCCACGCATCCTTTGGACGCTTTTTCCTTTTTTATATATGTATGCATATATATATATATATATATATATGTACAGATATACACATACTCCACGACACTGTCCCTGTTAGAAAAAAATTTCTAACGGGGCGCTACCCCGCACCCCGTAAGGTGGCTGCTAGCCCCCTTGACCCCCAGCCCGCTATCCGGGTAGCGGGACCCCCGTAAAAACTCTGTGTGGCTCCCGATATATCCATACCCCCCTCCAAAACAACACACACGTACACTGCACATTGAGTTCGCATGACCAGTTTAACCCGTCAATCGGAGATTCCCTCGCTCCAAAGGCGAGGGGTAATTAACGGCAGCTTAGTCCGCGGCTGCCGGAGATTCGGATCCCCACGGTCATTAAACCCCGGCCTACCCTAGGCAGGGGGAATCTGTAGTACGCCTAACAAGCGCGCGTGTATTCCCATCTCAATAGGGTGACGAAAAACACCCTACACACACGTTGGTTTATATCCTCATATTTTCATGCATATGTTTTTATGATATTAACATGTATGATATTGTTGTGTCATTGGTTGACACGTGGACGAGATCCACATGCATACATACATTGATCATATGGGTGGACGAGATCCACATGCAAACATGCGTTGATTATACTGTTGGATGCTATCCACATGCTTATAGGCATTTACTACCTTGTTGGCACATATACAGACCCGGTCACCCTAGATATCAAAGTATTACCTTCATGATATAGTTGACCTAGGAGTCGTTGTTTATTCGATTTCTACTTGTTGATATATTTCTATTCACGAGTTGGCAACTCACCCCCGTTGTGCCACAGTTCTTCTAGGTAGACCGCAGAGATCAGTAGCGGCTTCGCTAGCACACAGTTGCATTCGGGTGTTTTGCATTGGTAGGTGGGACATTTGTATCGTACCCACTCTTGTATCTATATTTCATATTGTATCTAGTCAACTCTATCAATCAAAATTAGTAAATTGTATGAGTAATGAGACTTAGTAGGATTGTAGTTGCGAGACTTAGGGCGAGGGGTTTTCCGCTACTTGTGGTTTTTATGTCTTTCTTTTCTTTACCTTTTGTGGTGATCTTCGCCGTTGGGCGTCGTATACTTATTTATATTGTCTTGTGTGGTTGTGATCCACCGTTTGGCGAAGTGCTAGGTCCCACTTGGGGATTCCTTTATTCATTATATATGCTTTATCAGGTTTATACCCGTTTGGGGTCGGTATTTACAAAGGAAACTCTGTCGAAATCTTTAGAAAAGACTTGAGATTTTAAAAATGCATACTTCGGCTAATGTTGATTAAAACTTCTTGTTTAAAAATTGGTTTTTCCTTCACTCTACTGCTTTACTTGTTTTGGATTTCTGGGTTTTGGCTTACTTAGATTACGTACGCCTCGAGACGTTTCGTAGTTTAAGTGCCGGTCATGTTCCGTACCTTTCGGCGCGTGACAGGCAGTAAGGACATATGATACCTTATCATATGTAAGGGCAATGATTATGTTCCTCGGCAAGTCTTTATAATTGGATCCTGTCAGTTTATTTTTCTCTAATAGAAACTTAAGTCCAGTCATGGTATCTGCCATTAGAAAAGAGAAAAGAATACACTTAGCGAAATCTCTTGCAAAGATTAGATTGGTTTATTATCTTATCCAATCGATGACTCCCACTGCTTTTATCAAATTTTCCTTCAAACCATAAAAAGAAAATTAGCCAGGATTAATTACATTCTACAAGTTCGCTAACCGGTCAGCCAAGCCAGTGTCGGTACTTTGAGGGAGGTTCCCCGTGCTTTCGCACGGACCTAATTAAAGTAAAACTCGTTTTCCCAGAGGTATAACCCCGTTGACACCTTTCTAGACACCTAATGGGTTAGCTAATTGTAAAGTGCAAAACTCTCCTGGGAGTAACACTTACTCACAGTGGGATCGGGATCCATCTATCATATAGAAGGTATGCAATCTCATTGTAAATTTCAATCTCTTGAAACTCCCGATATGGTTTTTACCCCTAGCAGCTTATGACCTTGTCTATGGTCAACATATCATAATCAGTAGTCAAGTTCTACCCGTCATTTCGTGATTAATTAGACCCATTCACATGACCCTCGACTATGATCAACATAATCATATGAATGTCCTAAACGATCGCATCATATGCTGTGTAGGAAGACATCACTTAGCTACCGTACACTACGCCTTGACTATGATCAACATACGTAGCACAAATACGAAGTACTCTACTTCCTAAAATGACGGAGGGTTGCGAATGGTTTTTAAGAAAACCTTTAACGTTTTGAACATGATCTCGTTGTAGAATCAAATAGTTTTTTTTAAAAGGAGTGGCTTAAGCTCCTCATTTTTGAAACATTCCTTTTCATAAAAAGACCGAGTGAGTTTCAAATTCGATTCTGCAACATCTTTTAGGTTTCTTTTTCTTTACATTAATCACATTAATGTAGTCTCATCATTTAAGTCCTTAAGCCATCACAGAAAAGAAACGAAAATAGAACGTATGCTTATGTCATCCGCATTCGCCACGGGGTCCCATCTTGCACCGTTAGGTTACTTAATTAACGGCATAGTGGAGGCAGGACTAGCGTGGATGCAAAACATAAGAAACATTTATTATATACCATATATATAATATACCATTCATCTCAGCATATAAAGTGATCGCATCACAGAATAACAACAGCAGAAGCACATATATGAAAATATAGGATATACTAGGAGGTCCGTATTTTGTATTTAGCCAACGATAGAAAATACGGATTCCATGGTCGTGATGAATAGCCAAGCCTATACCCCTAGACCCCTACGAGAGCGACAAGCGACCCCGCCAATTCTAGAGTTAGGAGACCCGGTCTCGACTCCTCGAGATGGCCTCCCATTGGACTCTAGAACCCGGTCACTTGTGCTCCCCATCTTGCGTCTATCCTAATGCGGAAAAGTAAATAATATACATCAATGGTGACATCATCCTCAACCCGGAAGTGCCCCAATAAAAGAATATTACATACAATGAATATTACATGAATGAAAAGAAAAACTCTTATCCCACATAAAAAAAGCCCCGGCTATCCATTCACGACGACCCCATCCATCATATCACAGCAACACATAACATCACATGTCATCAATGTAAGTAAATATGCGTATCCTAATTGTCGTTGACGTATAGCAATGAAACCGGCGATACACTGCATATTACACTTACGGTCGCAGAAAAGAAATGTCAAACTACAGCATTTGGAATCCACACTCTCCTTAGACATCATAAACCTGGTATAACTCATATTCTGGCTTTCATGCCTAACAATGTAGATCTTACATTTGGGTCTCAAAAATGAAAACACCTTTTCAAAAGGAATCGGGTAATTCAACAAGATACCTGATTCCAACCGAGACCGAAATGTAAGATTTAAAAGCAACTAATTAATTTTCTCAAAACTAATTAGTGTAGATTCCAAATATTGTATCACATTCATAAGAACTAGGCGATGTTAAGCATTTCGATCGATCTAACAAAATTCACAATTCTCAAAGAGCTCAACTCTTGAGACAGATTCAAAAATACCCTGACTTTGCCAATAGTAAATATGAACCATCACAAGAAGGCACGTTCCTGGCCTCACCAACGGCGCCGCGGAACCGTTGCCAAAAGCATGTTTTTTGCCACGGTTCCGCGACCGTTAGGTCGAGTTAGGGGGTCGTTTTTCTTGGGGGTCCACACAACACCCTGCACGATTTTCTGAATATTTTTAAACCCAAAAATTCCAACTTTTGAAAAATTTCTAGAGAGCATGTAATTTGTGGGTTTCGATGTTCGTTCAAACACTTTAACGTCGTCTAAATCACGCCTACTACTCTAGCTTGGCTCTAATACCACTGTTGGGGTTTTCTTAGCACCCTCACTAGGTTTTACCAAGCATCAAGTATGCAACTTTAAAAAATCCAGGATGCTAACCAACCCGAACCTAAAATCAAACTAGAAAATTAGGCATAAACCTACAAGTATCACATACTAGCATGTGTCTAACACTAAGAGAAAATAGATACAACCTTTGTAGACCTCTCATTCTCTTCAAAAGCTCCGTGTAGATGTCCTTGACTTCTTGGTCCTACTCGAAGCTTGAACGGGTCCGCTTGAAGCCTTCGAAGTCCACGATGATCCACCATGGGGTTCCTTGCTTTACTTGAACTAAGTGCAAGTGAGGCAAACAACCTACACTAGTGCGCTAGACAAGTGTAGATTGATATTGTAGCGTCTTGAAAAGTCATTTTGGAGTTTTCCTGAAAATCGGTGAAAATTCGGTATTTTTCCGAAAACCGTCTTTTTTGTTATTTTGCAGTTTAGGACTAATTATACCTAAAATGGATAGTTAATTGCTTGTTTTTAGTAGCTAATGAGTTACTTATTAAATTTTTGTCATTTAAAATGTTTTCCCTATTTTTCAATTTTTTAATATTATTTTAAGCCGGTAAGAAAATACATTAAATTAGCGATAAATACAATTTAAATGGGCTAATTTTAATCTTTAAAATTATGTTAATTAAAATCTAGTTGTAACATAAATTTTTAGTATTTTATTTTGAGTTTTAACTAATTTTTATTATAAGAAACGAAATTTATTGAATTTAAGCTTAAACTTGCAATTTTGGACTTGTAGGGGGTCTTTTTGCATAAAATTTTTTTTGTGCACTCTCTCTCACTCTTCCCTCACCCCTAGGCCGGCCCTACCTCAGTAGCAAGCCCACAAAATTTTTTCCCATCTCATTTGAACAAAATGATATGATAAGGGCTTTAATATATTAAATTGGGTATGGGTTTTGTTGTTTGACTTGGTCTTTTGACTTTGAAACTTCTCTACACTTTTCCCCAACTCTCCCACACCTCTCCCCACTCCCTCCTCAGCTCAGAAATCCTGCACCAACAGCCCCAAATATTTTCCCCATTTCTTCTTCTCTTTTGCTTCATTTTCATCTCAAAAATTCAATAAAAATCAACAAATCCTTCACTATTTCAACACAAAACCTTAATCCATCTCTTCTCACACCCATGCTAGCTTAAATCTTGGAGAAAGGAGGCATCTTTGGAGGCAAATTTCTTCTTGCTAGATCCATAGATTTGAGGTATAATTTCTACTCTTTTAAGTTGATATGGTTAGAATTCTTTAATCTAGTTGTTTAGTGTTAATTTTAGTGTTAATCCTAATCTAGTTTTTTTTAGTTAATGGTTGAAAATTTAACTAGGGTTTCTTGAAACCATGTTTTAAATAATTAAATCTTTTAATTAATCTAGTTGTTTACTTAACCAATCTATATGGTTACTTTGCTTAAGTGGCTTGATGTTATGCTAATCTAAGTTAACTTGTGTGAAATTTTCATTGTTGTTGCTAATTGCCAAAAATCAAGAGAAGGGTTTGTGTTGGAATTATGGTTTGATGCATAGTTAATGGTTTAAAATTAGTGTAATGGCTAGCTAGTGGGTTAGTTTGGATTGTTGTGTTGGATTGTGTTAGCTTTGTCGCTAATTTTCGATGTTTGTTCCAAATTGCAAATTTCTAGCTTACTAGGTTTTTATGTAAATTATTGTGACGAATTAATTGCGATATCTAGATTATTTTGTTGGCTTATCCTATGACATTTAGGATGCGTGAGTGCGGATTTTTGAGTAATCGGGTTTTAGTTCATCCGGGCGACCAAATCGACTTTTTTGTTGATTTTTGCGATTTTCGCGTGTGTTCCGCGCACTTTGTGCACGTTGTACCTAGCTTGTGAACGTTAGTATTTTCGTTTGGGTTTTGCGTCGTTCTCGATACGTAACCTTATGTTTGGTATTGATGTAAATTCCAGGTTCGGTCGCGGAGACGTCAGACGCGGCACGAAAGGGGAAAGCGGTGATTGGACGTGACTAGCTAGGGATTCCGGTGAGTAGATGTAACATCTACGGGGGAACTATCGTTGGATGGCGCAAGTCGCCCGATAGTTTTAGTAGCTTAATAAGATTCTTAGTAATGTTAGTAATTAGGGGTGTAATACTTGTATGATTATTTGCTACATTCATGCCTTATATTGACATACATATACGAACCCATTCTATAGGACACATGCACCATTGCCAGGGTTTTTATATGCAGCACGAGCACTATTCATGCTTACACACACACCCTGGTAATTGCCATGCCACCACACTAGATAACCTTTAAATTGAAACCTTTTACTATAATTGATACTTAAACTTGCGCTATTGCTTTAATTCCTTAAAATGAAATCGTAGGATTGCTATTCATGTGCATGTACTTCATCATATTATTTGTTCATGCCTAATCTATTAATCACACATCGCAACTTGATTATTGATACCATATGCATTCATTATCATTGACATATGCACTTATGAGGATTTCTTGAGATTTTATGATATTTCTGGATTTCGGGGGAAAGCCGCAAAATTTCTAAACTTATTATATTTTTAAAATATGTAATTGCGGTTTTCTAGTGATGTAAGTGTCGTCCACCATGAGTTTGCTGTGGTTTTCGAGATCCGTGTCGAGGAGTGGAGGAACCGTCACAGGTACATGGTGGGCCCGGTAAGGTACCCCGGGGCAAGAGGAATGTGGTGTTGACGTTGAGCTTGGCAGGGGACGGATTACCTACCGGTGACTGTTTGGCACGGCGGATATCCAGAGGATACCGACCGTGGCCGCGAGATGATGAGATTTTGATATTGAGCTGGGTCAGCCGGATGGCTGAGGCCAGAGATACTATGACATGGATATATAAGATTTGTGATAGTTTTGAGGTGTCGTTGCTGGACATAGGTTCTTGTTGATTCTAGTGGTATTATGCTGGTATTTCAAAAGAGATTCCTAAAGGAAAAACATGATTCTTATAATTACACATTCAGATCATGAGTTGATTCGCATTGCATTCATACCTGCTAGTATATTCATATTGCATACATACCTGCTATTATGTCCTGCCATACCTGTATTAGAGATGCTAGAATACTTGTGTGCATGCATACGATAGCTGTTTAGATGTTATTTATTACTCACGAGTTGGCAACTCACCCCCGTTGTGCCACAGCCTTTTTCAGGTTCGCTCCGTCAGTACAGTAGCGGCGGGTGCACTTGCTTCTTTTGCCTCTTTTGCCTGGACTCGAGGTTTGCTCTTAGGTGGGTTATATGATTATTTTTGCACTACCTTGTATATTCTTTGTATCTAGTGTACTCCATCTACTGTTTCTGCCAGTTTTGTTGTATATTGACCTAAAGTGGAGACTGTGAGATTTGTGGACTGTTTATGCTGTATTTTGGGGTCGAGCTCACTTGAGTCGACATGCTGTTTTTCTCATGCTTCTTTATGATTATTTTGCATGATGTTGTTTTATATTGCGTGGGATTTGTGACCGCCTTGTGGCGAAGAGCTAGCTCCCGCTTGGGGATGCCTTATTTGTTGGATTCATATATATTCTTGTTGTACCCATTTTGGGGGCCAGTATTTACAAAGGAGACTCTGCCGAAATTTTCGGAAAAATTGATATTGTTTTTTAAAAAAGGCTTGATGTGACTTATTTGATAAACTCGCTTTCAATTGATTGGTTTTCCTTCATTCTTTTGCTTATTTGGTTTTGGTTTCTAGGCTTTGGCTTACTTATTTTACAGACGTCTTGAGACGTTTCGTAAACTTAAGTGCCAGTCATGTTCCGTACCTTGCGGGTCATGACAGATGTAGTGGGCAATCTTTCTCACTACTAAACCTTTCTTTTCTTTCTCTTTTACTCACTAGGAAATGGTAGAGAGCCTGGAGGAAGAAGGAGATGGAAAATGGCTAAACTTTTTCTCAAGAAAGATACGCACAAGAATAACTAAGATATATAAGAGAGAGAGAGTCACACTAACTCTTAACCATAGCATGGAAATATCAAGATATTTTAGTAGTTGAGTTAGTGGAGGATTAGAAATGAAACCATGGTTACATAAGATATTTTAAGAAATGTGTAGAAACAAAATATCAACCATGGATTTATTCCTAATTTCCATTAACTCAAAAATAAAAATATCAAAATATTTCCATGTGAGTCTAGTATAGCTATCTCCAATGTATCATCAACCAGGACACATGTATACATGCATGTGCGCATACATATCAAATATATACATGCATACATGCATACAACTAAAGAAAGGAATTAATAAATGAGCTAATGGTAAATTGATATTAAATCAACACTTGACTTAATAATCCGGTCATATCACATATGACCCGACCAATAGAAAACGTCAGATTAAAATACGGTATCAAATACACGTATTTAATCAAGCTCCTGCACATATCCCCATATGCGCCCCACTTCGTTTCGCCTGAGCTCGGAAACCCCTTTGTGGGACTCTAAGACTCGTCAATACGCTAACAATAGGTAGTGATCATATCACATACCTACAAACCGTCAGCTGTACTAGCTACACATAACGGCTCCCAGTTATTGAGCGAAGAGAAAAACAACAAGCGAACCTGTCAAAACTCCCATAGAGCCAACCAGCAACACTTACCGTACAGTCCGGTCTCTTCGTCAGATATGCTGCATATTGAGTCTAGGGATGGTATCGTCAGCCCCAATAACTCAATAAGTCATGCCGATGTATGGCCTATAGCAGATCGAGAAAGTACTGATAACACTTATCAGTAAATCTCATCTGCCCTGACCAGAGACTTCCAGTTATAGCCAATCGAGCACGGTGCAATATCAACCCCCAATACCGGAAGAGACGAAACCCTTCCTATCGCTCATTGCCTCCATGTGTATCGGGACTGTACCCAAAAGCCACCTATTTTCACGACTCAGTAGAGCCGTGGTAGGGTGGAAATCAAAGTACAGTGGGAGAACACACAAGACTCTACAATGATCTCAGGTCTACAGACTAACCTGTATAAGTGTCACCTAAGATCTGCTATCCGATGATAGATATAATACCATATAGGAGTTCTCGGCGAGTCCGTTCAGTGTACCCAGTCTCCACTGAGCACCCGTATACAATCTTCGATGTCAAACACCAATGGATATGGGATCATCCATCGCCCATCAAATGGGTCAAGAAACATATATTCTAGTCTACTCTGGAATATCGATGCCCCGTCTCGATACACCCACGACTAGGAACATTTAAGGATATACTCATAAACTACACATGTCCCACTAGTATGATCTGTATCATAATCACAATAGTCAAGCAAATATCCTAAAGAATTTATCAACATGTAACAAATGAACAGTATACAGAATCAAGTGAACATGTTAAGATAAAGAGTAACCAGATAGCATACTATTATGTCGAGCAAGAAAGTCCTCTGAATTCACACACACACACACACACACACACACACATACACACATGTCTATATATCCACTATCAAATAATGGCATCTATGGCATACATATATCCAACATGACTTTATCTACCCCTCTAGACTCGATATGCGATACTCTTAGACGAACATACCGGACTATATGGAGATTGTCACGGACATGCTCAGTAGGGATACAGATGAGTTTGCTCGTCGGCCTTCTTTTCGCTCAATAGCTGGGTAGCCGTTACGTACAGCTGGTGCCATTGACGTGCTTATGGTTAAACCCATTGCCAGCATATTAACGAGTCTTTAGAGTCCCACACATAGTGTTTTCACGGTTCAGGCGATATGGTGGAGATGACGTATGTTGGTACATACAAGTGTCCGATTAAATATGTGCATGGCTACACAGACTTTAATCGGACGGTTGATAATACTAGCGGCTTAGAATTAAGCCGGATTATTAAATCAGGTTTTGATTTAATAATCTATATATATTTATATATTTTATATATGTATTCTAGTATTATTGTTCACTATTGATTAGTGGGGGTTGCACATATCTGTGATCTGTGATTATGGTTTGTGTATATGGAGTATTGGATCGTCGTGGATGAATAGCCGGGGGTATGTGTGAAGAGTGTTTTCTTTTCTTTCATTCATGTAATTTGTAAAAGTGATGTAATATTATTTTGCGGAGTATATCCGGGTTGTGGTTGTAGCCACCGTTGTATTATTTCTTTTACTACTTTTGCTCCTAGGATAGACCCAAAGTGGGGTGCACAAACTACCGGGTTCTTGAAGTGCCGAGTGGCCTACTCATTTTACTGAGGAAGGTTGCTTCACTTCGAGAATTTAGTGGGTAGTTTACCGCACCGGCAGGGGTCTAGGGTGGGGTTTGGCTATTCATCATGACCGTGGAATCCGTCTTTCATTGTAGTCATAAACGAAACGCGGAATTCCTAGAATATCCAATATATTCATCTGTGATCTGGAATGCCTATTATTGCGTGAGACGAATGGATATATATATATATATATATAGTAGGCGTTGCTTATGTTTTGCACCCATGCTAGTCCAGCCCCCGCTCTGCCCGTAGTTAAGTAACCTAACGCTGCATGACGGGGCCCTGTGGCGAATGCGGATGGCATAAGCGTATGTTGTATTTTCGTTTCTTTTCTGCAATGATAGGATTAAATGATGGGACCGCCTTAACATTGATTAATGCAAGCAAAATTAACTAAAGCTTAATCGTTGGAACAGTTTCAAAACCACTCGGTTTTCTTCAAAAAGCAAACTTTTAAATGCGGAGCCTAAACCACTCCTTTTAAAAGCTATCATGGTTCCTTCGACTATATCAGGTTCATTACGTTCACGGTTTCGCCAAAACTATTCGTAGCCCTCCGTCATTTCAGATGGGTATTCAGTAGTATTCAAGCTATTTTGACCTTCGCCAATGCATAGTGATTGGTAGCTGCTGGGTATTCATCTGTAGCATAGATAGATGCGTTGGTTTTGGACAGTCGTACTACTATGTTGGCCTTCGTCAAGGGTATGTACGGGTGGGTTCAAATTAACCTGGATAATGACGGGTAGAATTTGACTTGCACTTATGATATGTTGGCCTTCGTCAAGGTCATAAGAGCTTGGGGCAAAAATCTATATCGGGAGTTTCTAAGGAAATTGAAACTTGCTAGTGTTGAATACCATTTAGAGTGTGATGATTTTGGTAGGATTCCTTCAAGATTATCATGCGATGAAATTTGGATCCAGATCCTACTATGAGTATCCGCTACTCCCCGTGAGATTTTTTCACTAAACAATCAATGCTATAAACCAAGTAGATGTCTAGAACAGTGTTAGCGGGGCTACGCCTCCAGGGAAAAAGAGGTTATGTAATTGAGGAACTTTGTGAAAGCGTTGGAAAATCTCCCTCGAAGTACTGACACTAGCCTGGCCGACAGGTTAAGCAAGAATTGTAAGAGTGAGATTAATCCTGACTAATTCTTCTTTTATGGTTTGAGGAAGGATTCAAGAAACAGTGGTAGCCATCCTGTTTAGATAAACTAATAACCAATCTAAACTTGTAAGAGCATCATGCTGAGTGTTTCTTCTCTCTCTCTCCTAATTGCAGCGAACGCAATGACCGGACTTAGGTTACTGCTAGATAATAATAAATTGACTGGGCCAAACAATAATGAATGGCTAAGGAATGTCCAGATGGCACTTACCTATGAAAAAATGGACTACCTCCTTACTACCAAAGCCCCCGCCGTCCCAGGTCCAGATTCCACCTTCGCGGATATTGATATCCGTCAGACATGGAAAAAGGATTGTACAAGAGCCAAGTGTCTCGTGTTAGCCTCAATAAATAGTGAACACCAGAGGTAGCACAAGAAGATTGACTTAGCTTAGATTTTCCTCCATACCAAAGTTTTATATGGAGAGAAATCTCGTATTGCAAGATATGAGACCTCAAAGATATTGTTTCAGGAGAGGTTGGTTGTCTGGTCATCTGTAGGGGACTACGTCCTTACGATGATTAGCTATATTAAAGAGCTCACGGACCTAGGGACCACGTTGGAGAACGAGTTATGTACTAACTTGATTCTACAGTCGCTCCCCTCCACCTACGCCCAGTTTATCTTGAATTTCAATATTCAAGGGAAGGAAGTTATACTTCCAGAACTCCTCAATATGTTGAGGAGCGCTGAGGGCACCCTGCAGGAATCTAGGGAGACACCTGCTCTGCTTATTGGGGAATCTTCCTCTTCAAGATCCGAGGCAATAGCCAAGGGAGAGAAGAAGAAGGCCTCCACCAAGCCGATAAGCGGTGTCAATAAGGTAGAGGGAAAGGGCAGGGCAAAAGTTTCGGGGCTAACAGTAGGGAAGGAAGGATGTTTCTATTGTTACAGGAAAGGGCATTGTCAGAAGGACTGTAGGGCTTGGAAAGCCAGAAACCAGGATTCGAAGCACGTTGTGGCTTCGGTTTCGGGTGTGTTTATGATTGAAAACTATATGTCAATTAACTCTACTTCCTGGGTACTAGGTACCGGATCAGGATCTCATATCTGTAATTCATTACAGGCTTTGAGAAACCGTAGAGTTATCAAGGCATGTTATATGACTCTCAGGGTTGCTAACGGAATAAGAATGGACGCTGTATCTATAGGGGAATATCACCTAAGATTGATAAGTGGGCAGATTTTGATTTTACGTAACTGTTTGTATGTACCTAGTCTGACTTGTAATATCTTCTCCGTATCTTTACTTTCTAAAGAAGGTTATGATTTTACATTTGTAAGCGATGTTGTCAACATCCACCTAAATTAAGTTTTGATTGGGTCAGGTATACTAAATAACGATATATACGTATTAAATCAAGCTCAGGTTTTCAATGTCCAGAACCCACTTAAAAGAAAGTCTCCGGAATTAAACCAGGCTTTCTTATGGCATTGTAGACTGGGTCACATTAATGAAACACGATTGACGAAGTTACATAAAGAAGGATATTTGGATCCATTCGAATATCAGTCCTATGCAAATTGTCAATCATGTCTCAACGAAAAGATAACAAAGACCCCGTTCACTGGACACAGGGTAAGAGCAAGCGAGCTCTTGGGACTCATACACAGCGACGTGTGTGGTACAATGTCTACACATGCAAGAAGTGGTTATTCCTATTTCATTACTTTTATGGATGATTTCTCAAGGTATGGACATGTATTCTTGATGAAATATAAATTCGAGGCCTTTGAGAAATTCCGGGAATATAAGAATGAAGTGGAAAAACAAACCGGCAAAAGTATCAAGACACTTGATCTGATCAAGGTGGTGAATACTTAAGTGCCGAGTTCCTGGATTACTTAAAAGAGAATGGAATTCTCTCTCAGCTTACTCCTCCATACACACCTCAACACAACGGTGTATCGGAAAGGCAAAACAGAATACTATTGGATATTGTACGTTCCATGATGAGTAACGCTGAGCCGCGATCCTTCTGGGGCTATGCATTAGAATCAGCTGCATATCTTTTGAACAAGCTTCCTGTCAAGACTGTGCCTACCACACCATATAAGATGTGGAGTGGGAAAGAACCCAATCTTAAGTACCTTAAGGGATGTCCGGCTTTTGTAAAAAAGCAGTATGCGGACAATCTCGAGGCACGCTCAGTACAGTGTAAGTTTGCAGGATACCCAAAGAATTCCAGGGGTAATCTTTTCTATTACGCAGAGGAACAAAAGGTTTTTGTTTCTCGGCATGCCCACTTCGTGGAAATTCAATTTTTAGAAAAAAGGGATAAGTGGGAGCGCAATAGAACTGGAAGAAATTCCAGAACCACAAGCTATTACTGAAAGCATGGTGGAACCAGAAGTTTTGAAAGAATCGGACATCCCCCCGCCACTCCGCAGGACTAGTAGGCAGTCTCATCCGCCCGAAAGATACTACGGTTTTCTCATAGACGGGGATAGAGAGGATTGCATCATCGACGATGATGAGCTAACTAGCTTCCAGCAAGCCATTAAGAGAAGAGACTCAGTAAAATGGCAGGATAGAATGTGGACCGAAATGGAGTCCATGTACACCAATAAAACCTGTAGGCTGCAAATGGATCTTCAGAGAGATGATTAGTGTAGATGGACAGGTTGAAACCTATAAGGCTAGAATTGTTGCAAAAGGTTTTCGTCAAAGACCTGGTTTGGACTATGATGTTTTCTCCAGTGGCTATGCTCAAATCCATTCGGATCCTTCTTTCCATTGCTTCCTTCCATGATTATGAAATTTGGCAGATGGACGTAAAGACCGCTTTTCTGAATGGAAATTTGGAAGAGTGTGTCTATATGGATTAGCCGGAGGGTTTCATAGAGAGTGAGAGCAGCGGAAGAGTGTGGAAGTTGATTAAAGCCATGCATGGATTAAAGCAGGCATCGTTGAGTTAGAACATCTGTTTTGATGAGACGGTCAAGGAATTTGACTTTATCAAAAATCCAGATGAACCATGCATCTATAGTAAGATTGTAGCGAGAAGTGTGGTTTTCGTCATCTTGTACGTGGATGACATTCTCTTGATAGGAAATGGCATTCCTCTGTTACAATCAGTCAAAGGATTCTTGTCACAAAGTTTCTCCATGAAGGACCTGGATGATGCCTCCCACATTCTGGGGATCCAGATCTATTGTGATAGATCTAAGAGGATGTTGGGACTTTCATGGTCAAGGTACATCAACACCATACTGAAAAGATTCAGTATGGAAGATTCAAAGCACGGTAATATACTGGCTTGTCACGGAATCACCCTCTCCAAAGAGATATCTCCCAAAACTGATTTGGAAAGGGATCGCTACTATACCCTACGCTTCTGTGGTAGGCTCTACAATGTATGCAATGCTGTGTACCAGACCAGATATAGCTTACGCACTGAGCGTTGTAAGCAGGTATCAGTCAAACCCAGGAGAGAAGCACTGGACATCAGTAAAGAACATTCTTAAGTACCTGAGAAGGACTAAGGAGGTGTGCTTAGTGTACGGAAGAGAAGACCTCCAGGTCGAGGCCTTCGCCAACTCCAGCTTCCAGAGTGACAAGGAAAAATCCAAGTCCATGTTGGGTTATGTCTTTACCCATAATGGAGGGGCGGCGTCACGACCCGAAAAGTACGGAACATGATCGACACTTAAATTACGAAACGTCTCGAGGCGTACGTAATCTAAGTAAGCCAAAACCCAGAAATCAAAACCAAAGAAGCAGTAGAGTGAAGGTAAAACCAATTTAAAGCAATTAGTTTTAACAACATAGGCCGAAGTATGCATTTTTAAAATCTCAATTATTTTGTAAAAATTTTGACAGAGTTTCCTTTTTAAATACTGGCCCCAAACGGGTACAACATGAATAGTATACGAAATGAAAAAAAAAGGCATCCCTAAGCGGGATCTAGCTCTTTGTCAATCGACGGTCACAACCACGCAAGCAATATAATATACAACGCCAAAGGGCAAGGATCAAAACACAAAAGAAAACCCAAAATTAGCATGAAAACCATAATAATACAACGCGCGACTCTAAGGTCGAAATAATAAAAATGCTGGTCTTCCATCTCTATCAAATATACAATCTGGTTGATGGAGTTTTACTAAATACAACTGAAATAACAATATACAATGGTGGTCCTGATGCAAAGAACCCACCTATCACAGCAATCATCCGGAAGGAACAGTGTACCAGCAAAGCCACAACGGAACCTGTACGGAAAAACCTGCAAAGAACTATGGCATAATGGGGGTGAGTTGCCAAGTCGTCAGTAGAAAACATCACAGAGCAGAAATTGCATGTATGACGCTATCTTAGGTCATATCAAGTAATATCCTCAATAATATCCTGATCCATCTAAATATGCATGCAATACCACGTGCTCGTGCCAGTACCTCAGATAGAAACATATCAGATATATGATATATGAATGCATTACGAATGGAAATAGAATATATCATGAGTGATACAACTGTTTTCTTTAATCAATGAGATTTCTATATGTATATCAATCAAGTATCATCAATGAAAGCAATAGAGAAATCAGTGTCAAGTATTGAAACAAAACATAAATCTCAATATCTCAAAATCTCAGTATCTCAATATCTCAAATCCCAATATCTCAGGCATCCGTATCATCTGCGGGATCGGCCCGCGGGCTCCTGCATAACGGATCAGCCTGTATCCATCTCATGACTCCGATCGGTATCCTCCGGATTATCGACGAGTCCAAATAATATCACCGGTAGGTAATGCCCCCTGCCAGGCTCATCATCCTCAATGAAATCACTCTCACCTCGGGGTACCTCACCGGGTCAGCCATGTACCCGAAACGGTTACAACTCCTTCTCGAATCGGGTCTCGAAATCCAACAGCTATCATGAAAACTCATGGTGGACGACTCATACATCATGAGAAAACCGCAATTTTCATTTTAAAAAGAGGGGGAGAGAAGTTTATATATATTCTTGCGGTTTTCCCCCAAATCCAGATATCTCATGTAAATCCGAAATCATCAAAATTATGATACCAATAAACAGTGAATACCGGTATAAATCTCCATAATACTGCATAACCAATGAATATATGAATGCACCTAATAATGCAATGAATGCAATATTTAAACTAGCATATGGAAGCTATAACATATTGCGACTATCAGCTATCAAGCTATGTCAATGAAAAGGTATTTTCTAAAGTGTACGTGACATGGCAATTACTGATGATGATGTGTGTGAGCCGGCAAGTAAGTGTATGTGGAACATACGCATCATCGGTAATGGTGCTGGTGTCCTGACAGCATGGTTGATAAACACTAAGTACATAATAAACATGCAATGAGACGATAACAACATGATAAAAGGCAATGAATAGTAATTGCAACAATAATAAGCGGAACATGAATGATAACGTAACAATAAGAATCTGCATCGCTACACCTGTGTTATACTGTTTTGCCGTTTTGAAATAATACGAATCGTGGTGTTTTGAAAATAAGAGCTACGGTGTTTTTAAGAAAATGTACGTCTTTTGAAATATCCGTAGTATCCCTTGACATGTCTTTAAAATCCTCACAATTCGTTAGTTTTGGAAATGGGTATGACTCGGGTCCAGTCTAACATCTACTAGGTAACTGCAGGTCTAACTAACAACCAATCGGAAGGGGTATGGAAAATACCTAAATCTGAGTCGATATATATATACATATATATAGTCGGTGATCCCGCCTCCATAGTACCACCTACGATACAATATATCATATGACATCCTCGAGTCAAGAGTGCGGATCTATATCAATATATAGCTCGTACGGTAAATCCGTCATACGGCCTCCCAAATCTGGGTACGGGTCAAATATCATATTTATCTCATTATTCATCTGTTATCCACATCATCACATATCGAATTAGGGGTACTGACCTACAGTCTAGTACAATACTGATACCATCAACAAAATATATGCGTGTGTATGAACCACATCGCCAACCGATCCTCTATCATCACATGTCGCATCTCATAATTCAATCCAAATCACATCACCGATCTCGTGGCATCCAGCCCAAACTCATCGACTCATCTGCAAATATCATCCACTATCATCATTATCCATGTATAGGTATACGTATGTGTGTGTGTGTGTGTGTATAGTCCCATACCTATGTGTGTATAAATATATACGTATCCCCATAAACGCACAAGTAATAAAATGCATGCGGGTGTGTGAGGATGCGTGTATGCAAATTCTTACTCTAGGGTTTCGTGACTAAGAAACCACCTAATTCACTTTCCTAAAATCTTGCTAACACTAACCCATGATCTTCTAAGGTTTTTCTCGCTAAGTAATCATACCTCTCATAATATAAAAAGCATATTTACATCACATCATATCATTCCTTACTACTTTGCGGGGGTGCTATACACCATCCACCCGACTTCCCCCGTAGATATAAATCTACTCACCTGATCTTCACTTGCCGATGCCGATGTCGCCATGCGCTTGCTTGTCATCACGAAGTCCTTGTGAGGGTACCTACGTATCATAACACATCGTATCGCATTAAAATCCTACTCATGACCAAAACGACACACGAATCTCACATAGGTCAAAACATATGGTTTGCTCTCTCAAATCAACCCCAAAACCCTCGACATCGGCGTACAAACGCCGATTGATCAAGAAAAAACACCAAACGTACCAATCATGGTTCTACAACTCACTAAAAATATATGAAATAGGATGCAAATCATCAAAACCAATAAATTGATCAAATCGGTTTATTTCCAAAAAGCCTAGTAAAGGGGTCGTTAACCGTTTTACTACAAGTCTTGATGTTTTAACCAATAAAAATATTTTAACAATTTTAGTGGCCATAAAGCTCACTAATTTTTCTTAATTAAGTCACACAACCCATTTTACAATTTTATCTCACCTCTTGATATTAATAACAAAAACCTAGTTCTCAAATTTATTTAATTTCAACAATTTTGAGACAACAATGTACAATACAACAACTAGACTAGATTTTTCATTTCCTAAGATGATGAACTACACTTGATTATCCTAGTAGTGATGGTTAAACCCTAATTAAATTCAAACCCTATTCTTGAATTTTCTAAACTAGAAATTGGAACCATATTACTTATTAATTGAGTTTGATTTAAGTGCTTAAACAATAAATTAACTAAAGGTTTAGGATTTATACCTCATTGATTGAAGATCAAACATGAATCTTAGCCTCCCAAACTTTCTTCCATCCCCCAAGATCTATGTTAAATTGGCTAAAGAAAAATGGGTAAAGCATGGATTTGGAGTTTGTGAGGTTTTTCTTTTGATTTTGTTGAATTTGTGAGCAATTTTGTGTTGGAAAAGAAGCGGGAAAAATTGGGGGCTGTTTAAGGGGGGCTCGGCCTGCAGGAAATTGGGAGGGAGAGAGAGAGAAAATGGAGTGGGTGAATTTGTGTGGACATATGTAGAAACATTCCCATCATCTCATATTTTAATCCCCTCTTTAAATTTCTTTTCTTAATTGAAGTGGAGAGAAATGAGTGGGGGAGTGGGGGCAAAATAGGGGCTGCCACAAGAGGGCTCGGCCATGGAGGTAGGCATGTGGGTGTGTGGGTGTTGGGTAGAAATTTCCATTCACAAGAAACCCCCTATCAACTCATCTTTTAACTTACTTTCACAATTTAAGCATTTTCTTTTATATTTTCTAAAACCGTTTGACAATTTCATTTCATTTCAAAAATAATATTTTACATGTTAGTTTAATGTGTCATGATGCACAAAATTTGTATCAACCCATTCCAATTTGTAATTATCCCTAATTAAATGTATTAGTGACGGCTTAAAATAATATTAAAATAATTAATTTCGGAAAAAATTTCAGTAAACTAGAAATTTTACAAGTGGCTCAATAAACACCAAATACTAGCAATTACATAGCGAGAATATGTATATTTAATTTTATATTAAAAGATATTTATATCTCGATTTTTTTTACGGAAAACACCCATTATTTTACCGATTAACCGAAATTTCACCTGGACGATTTTCAAAATCTTACAATCTTCCACCCTTAAAGAAATTCGGTCCCCGAATTTAAATTAATACTCTCCCCAAATACTAAAACATTTCAGCAAAACAATCAAATCATCGGGGCTCCGAAATCAACAATACATAAAACATATCGTAGCGCACTGCATGCGCATGAAAAACGGATATATAAACCAAAACAAAACTCCGTCAAGCATCCCGCAATCATCGGAGTTATGGTGAAGACACCAATGTCAAGATCCAAAATGAAAATCAATATGATATACATCAAAACTATACCTGAAATGTCAGAACTATACAGGTAAACATCATTAAAACATCTGGAAGCAATGCATGCCAAAACTTTTTCAAATCGCTGTGCGATGTGTGTATCACTGCACAGTGGCGGATGTCCATTGTGAGAAAATAACTATATATATATATATATATATATATATATATATATATATATCCTTTGTTTAACATACACGTCCCGCCGTTTTGAAAACAATTTAGAAGGGTTTCCCTTGTAAAAAGTTTCGTGTCATCACGGACACGTAAGTAAATATTGAGACTATACCTCCTCTTTGGAAATCCCTTCGATAACTATCAATGCATGCAAAAATATACTCAGGTACTGTCCTCTGACTAGTCCTGCTCAGTACTAAACCAAATAGCAAGTATCATAAAATATACTGCTCCAAAAGAAATCAATCCCAAATATATATGAATGCCACGTGTGTCTGGTGCGCACGGAAATCGAAATCCATGAATGTGCCATAGATATGCACATAAACAAAATCTAAGTGCAACGAGTGTGCACGAAACACCTGTCAAAGGCAACGGGTGTGCCTGACAGCAATATCAAGCGCATCTGATATGCACGAAAATCTCGATATGGTGCATCTGGTGTGCACCAAAATCGCCTCAAGCGCCCAAGTATGCGCAAGAATCCAAATCAAGTGCACTGGGTGCACGGAAACAAATATCGAATATCAAAATCGAAATCAACGGTACACAACACATCTCAATCCAAATCCAAATCAGGTATACCGTGGTATATAATCTCACGACCATGTGCATCAACGTGCACAAAATCGAATCAAAATACTAAAGTGCATGAAATGTATGCCGAAAACACAAGTTAAATCATATGCATACCATAGATATGAAATCAAAATCAGTATCTCGAATGACATCAAATCGAAGTCAAATGCAACTGTGGTGCAAAAAATCTCAATCATGCAAATAAATCGCTCAAAATAACAAAATCAAAGATGATGGAAATAATCCCGCTCTAGCACATCCTCTAAAAATCTCTGGCCAACTGTCATGGTCACTCATAACATGTCTCGTCGACGATGCCGAACTCTGGCCTACTGGGTGTGCGTCATATGACCGCTCCTGGATCCAGAACTTCTCGTTTAGTATCCCAGAAAGGTCCTGTCAAGGTCTTTCCCCAAATCTCGTTTCTGCCGAACTGCCCGGAAGTCATCATCATTACTAAATCTATGTCTCGTTTAGTAAACACGAAAGATAACACGGCGGATCCATTTACCAAGACCCCCCTCAAGCGCAGTTAGAGTGACTTTTTGAGATGTTGGGTATACGATACGCCAACAACTGACCCTAGAGCAGACGTTGGGTATTTGGTACGCCAATTACAGGCCTTACTGCAAGTGGGGGATTGTTTGATATGTATGCCGTAGAGACCTGTATTGTATAGGATACTAGGGATATGTATGTACAGGACAATCTTGCTCAGTTGTATATAGTATATTATCTGAGTTATCTTTGTCTTAATATGTGTATTTCTTTCTCTTGCTGCTTTATATTGTTTATACATATTGATAAAGACTCGATACAGTAGTATACTATTTTAGTTTGTCTTTATCTTAACATGTGCATATGTTATACTAGACATCACATATGGTGGATACATGTTGATAAAGCCCGTAGGAATTTGCTTGACTACCAGCGTTATGATGGCGATCATACTAGTGAGAGCTGGGTAATCCATAAGCACATCCTTAAAGGTCCCGAGTCGCAGGAATATTGAGACCGGACATCGATATTCCAGAGCAGACTTGTGTATACGTTTCTAGACCTCGACAAAGGGCGGTGGTTGGTCCCACAGCCATTGGTGTGATCACCTAAGATTATATACAGGTGCTCACTGGGGGTGAGTACACTGGAAGGACACGCCGAGAACCTCTAGATAGTATTATACCTATTGTTAGATAGCGGTGATCGCACGCTTTTGGCGTGCCGGATGTTCAAAGTTCTAAAGTTACAACCGCGATCAGGACGGTGTCGCTTTGCAGCTAGCCGGTTGAGCATGGGTCGATCCACAGGGAGATGGTTGTATGCCTGTTTGAGTTTTAGACGAGTCAATGAAGAATTTGTATATGTTTGTTCAAATCTAACCTATGTGTTTTATATGCAAGTATAAAGTTGTTAAGGAAAAGATACGAAAGTGTAAGCTAAAGAAATCTGCACTCAAAACTTTTGAGCCGAGTCTTGACCAATTGAAGCTAGAGCAATCGGAAACAACGTGGATTAGGGGATTTAAGCACGGTATTCGTGGAATCTGGCTTATTTACCCTTGTCCTTCCGTTCTTGCCTCTTGCTTTCACCTCCAGCCAAACCGAACGCAATCGGTCGCGGTTAGGAATCACCGTTACCTTGGTAGGGTAGGATGCCTAACGGAGTGCTTGCGTAACGTTTGGGCGGAGTTCAAAGGAAAATAACGGGACAAGGAAATGAGGAAAGAAACCTTAACTTACAATATTGTATTTATTCTTAACAACAACATATTACAACCATTCACAAAACGAACCAAAAAGAACAAAAGTAAAGATAAACAAAGAAAAGAAAAGATTACAAGCAAGTAATTAAAAGTGCATGGAATTTAAGTGCATGAAAGTAAAGCAAGGTAATAAAAAGCAAGAAAGAAATAAGCAAGAAAATAAAACTAGGAACCATAGAACCAAAAACAAGACATGGGTTCAATAACCAAATCTTAAACTTGCAAGCTCAATTAAGAGGTTGCAAGATCAAGAAAAGGCAAAGAGCTCATGGTGAATGAAGCACAAAAGAGAGAACAGAATGATACAACCCCTTGAGATCAATGACCAAACCTTAAACTTGCAAGCTCACTTAAGAGGTTGCAAGATCAAGTTAAGGTAGAGAGCTCAAGGGGGAAGCTAAGCAAAAGAATGATAAAAAAACCCTCATCTTCATTTAACATCCACTCAATGCTCTCACTACATTTTCATGGAGGAAAGAATGAAGAAGAAGAAGACTAAAAACTAACAAAAAAGAGGCATAAGCATCAACTCTTTTGCTTGGCAAGAACTGGGGTATTTATAGGCAGGGAACTGGAAATCTAGGGCAAGAATCTGACTCCACATAAAATGACCCAACTGCCCCTGAAAAACGACACAGCACGGAGCTAGTACGGCCGCGTTTCCGCGGCCTAAGCCTGCTTAGGCCGCGGAAACGCGGCCGTCTTGATGAGTTGGGTCACAATATTTTGTGGCCTTCCCTGGTTTGTAGTTGTCTGCTTTTTGGTATATGACTTTTCTCAGAATCTCTTCACATTTCTTCCAGAATTTTAGTAGATCAAAAGGTGATGTGATGTGAATCTTTTGCCATGATTTCCTCGAGCTACGCGTAGATATGTTGGATTTTTTGTTGACATTGAGCTTTGTGCACGAAAATGACATCGATTTGCCATTTTGTCCCTTAAACTGGTGTGTGGCAACACACGGATAGAGAGCGGAGACCCGTGTTTTATCTGTTGTTGGCAGTAATCAGGAATTTGACGTACTTTTCCACGAATTTCACTTTTTAGAGCTGAGAACCAGTATCCTGTAAATATGTAGCAAACACCGATCAAAAGCACCTGCCTATAAACAAACGAGCGTAAGAATGGGCGGTATAAAATTTTTAAAAGGATCATATAAGTTTTATAAAGAGTTAAGCATTTTTCAAGTTTCGTTTTCCAGTAAAGTTTAAACTTCAGAATTTCTATCTTCCTTAACAGGAAACTAGGTCTTATTTTTCACTCCACTTTTTTTTTGTTTTCATTTCATACACATCTCTGTGAACGTGCAATAGTCTTTATCATAGAGTAAAACCTCCATATCTCCGCTAAATTTTTTTTATAAAAGCCTGTCTTTTATCAAGATTATTCTCACACAAAGAACCGTTAGGAATTTTAACTCGGAGAGAACACTTGCTTGACTTTGTTTTAATCTGGACTTTCTAGGCTTCTTAACGAGGTTTGGGCCAATGCACCCAAACCAGTTGGCTTTTGGGCATTAGGTGTAGAAACACCCTAGCGGACTTAATTACTCAAGTTACCTAGGTCCAAAAACAAAAGACAATTTGGCGTGAAAATCATGATGATTCAATACGAACGGAAATATAACCGGGAGTTCAATTTATTTTTTGGATAAAAAACGTGTTTAGTGGGTTCGGTGTGTAATCATTCCAATCAAGTTCCAGATGGGTTATTTTTCAGACTTAGTTCCAATTAAGGCATCAATAACATTCCTTCATATTCACTTTACTTCATAAACTATTCTTGATATTACTTATTTCAGAACAAACCTATTTGATCCTCAGAAAATCATTTATCCATTTAAAAGTTTTTAGACATAAAAGACTTGTCATCTAACTCACGACATGTGTAGTGTGATGTAAAGACGTATATCAGCTATAGTTAACTTCAAAGGAGAGTTATCTTTCAGGTTTTCAAAATCTAAAAATAAGATTTAGTTATTCTTATCTTATCAAACAAAATCGTCGAAATGTTGAATCAGAGTTCTCCCACTAACTAACTTGACAGAAAAGTTTTTATGTTTTTAGAAAATTTTCGATTTTTGTGGGTTTTTAATAAGGTATGCAAATGCAGAATATACAAATAAATGCGAAGGAAGAAAGCTTACCGAGCACACCCCCAAACTTAAAGTTGACAGTGCCCTCACTGTCAGGCTACACCAAGAGGGTCAAAATTGTCGGCTCTCTCCAAAAGAAAATTTTATACAAAACAAAAAGAAAACCAAAAAAGATATATACAAAAAAAGGGTCCCCCCCAAACTTAAGTGAAACAGTGTTTCCACTGTTTAAGCGGTGAAGTTCAGGATTAGGGGGAAAGAAAACAGTTTCAAACTATACAAGACCTTACACAGGCCAAAAGTGAGCACCAACCATTCAAAGATTTTATCTTTATAATGTACATGTTGGTGGAAGAAGGCGTAGAGAAAAGAGAGGGAGAATACGCGAGACCGTATGGAGATAGATGTGGTATATGGTCTAGGTATATGAGAAGAAGAATGGCGGAAGGGAGAAAGAAGTGGAATACGAACTTGAGGGTGGAAATAGAGCGAATAAATTAGCACAATTCGTGATGACCGATGTGTAAAAAGCGATTGTGCTAATCTATTAACCCTTCGAGAAATGGGGTCAAATCCCTCAAGATTCGTGAGAAACCATGGGTATGCTAAACTTGGTAAACCAGACACTGGAAGTGAAAATGATACGGTTTCTTGCAATGTAGGAACAATGGAAAGGATGGAGGTAGGTGATTGAGGAAGGTTATCGGTTAAAGGTTCAGGAGGGTGTACACAGTCAATGAAAGGAACATGATGAATTGGAAAATCCGACTCATCAATTAAAACTGGTTCATCCTCAAAAATATCCTCAATAGTCTCCTCAATGTTAAGCACATCCATGTGTTTATCCTCAAAATCCGGACGCATATGGGGTTCGGGAAAAACATTTAATGACTCGGGATGATGAATTGGAGAGAAAAACTCAACTAAATTTACTGGTCCATCATCCAAAATATTCCCAGTGTCAATATCCTCAATCAAGTGAAAATCTATATTCTCAGACACCTCAACAAAAGCATGGATATCAATCAATTCAGGTTCTAAGATGTAGGTGTAGAGGTCAAAAGGGTTGGGTGCGGTTTCACCCGAGAAGGACTCTTCACAATCGGGCAAATCGAACACTACAAGGTCACACAACTCATTATCTGTTCTATCTTCAATTGATAAATCATTTGGGACACTCGATAGACTTTCAAAACAGGAGTTGTGGGATTCAAGTTGAAACGGGTAGGTTTGATTTGGAAGGGTATATGGCTCGCTCTCTTTGCTCAAATTCTCAATCTGTCCTGCCGCCTCTTCATATATTGGAAAATTTGGAGCTAGTTGAAAACTAGCTACCGGGTCACTAGGTTGTATGAGGGCAGCCATGGAAGCATTCAAATCCATCATCTGTTGGTACGACGCCATCCTAAAGTCTTCCAATGACTGTTCCAGACTAGACATGGGTTGTGAAGGGGTTTCAGTAAAAGATTCAAAGTTGTTTTGGTACTGGAAGCTCCCAAATGACGGTTCAGAAGCAATGTCTAGGGAAGGTGTAAAAGTCGGGTAGGACTGGTAGGAATTGAATAGCTGGACAGGGGTAGGATCAACATTTGGATACGAAGGTGAATGGAATTGTTGATCCCAAGAATTTGAAGTGGTGAAAGGAGTGAAAGATCGGCTATGAGATTGTTCAATACGTTCAGCGATGGACAAAGGACGACTTCCAAAAGGGGTATCAACATAAGCGGGTGCGGGAGGTTGAAAAGGTTGATACAAAGTGGAATGCGGAGGGCAAGTGTTTGTCCTAGACGCGTCTATGCGATCTTTCAATGACATTTTGGGCATGGAGGGGTCGTTCGATGTTCGGCCAAAGCAAGAACCGTAAGAAGTTATGTCTTGTTGTGGGTACTAATATTCGGCAAGAGTTTTGCGAGGTGGGGTACCCATGATATGAAGGGAGAAAGAAAGAAATGCAGAGAAAAGGAGGGGGAAAAAGAATGTGATTTTATTTTAATTTTTTTTAATTTTTTTTAGTTAGCTATTAACAAAAGATTGAAATATACACACAAAAAGAATTTGGACCAAAAACAATCACGGCACAAAAATACCACACACCTAATCGTTCTAGGGTTCACCTAGGTCAACTAGACCTGCTCTAGAACTTGATTGTTGAAATAAAACTGTGTCGAGAAACGGGCTCTAAGATACACTGATCACGAGGCCAGGTAAGTGCAGAGATAAGGGGAGGTTTTCCGACGCTTTCGCGAAGATCCTTAATTAAATAACCCTTTCTCTTTTGGCGGTTTCGCCGTTAACACTTTCCTAGACACCCCGTAAACAATATACAGTTAAGCGAGCTTCTAAACACAGTTAACTTCTCCTAATGAGCGCGAAGTCCTTAAGGCTTAAAGTCTAGTTTCTTTTAAAGTTTGTGCGGGTAAACGTTATGCTCAAGTTCGTGATTTGTGGGCCACGGAAAAGGTGATGAAATCCTTTACCGTATGTTGTGGGGTTCGCTTGCCCTTAAGTCCGTATTAATGTATGCAATGTGCAATTCAATAAAAATTCTATAAAGAATCAAACAATCGTTTTTTAGCTTAAGCACGGCACTGCAACAAATACGGGTCAGTCAAATTTTTTTTTTGGCGTTTGGTAGCGACTTGCAAAGAATCCTGCAAAGATATTATAGTGGATGCGTCGGATTTGAGAAGAAGGTGTTTAAGAAATACGTACCGTTAAGTTTTTGGGTTAGGAAACCCCCGTTGAATCAATTCCGGTAAGCTTGAAAAAGTTCGCTTGCGCGGGTCAAACTACCCGGATCTTTGGCACTGTACATCGTAATCACTTAACCTTGAACGTACACTTTGCTCCCCACAATCGCAGTTTGCAAATCCGCAAAAATCTGCACACTTGCTCACAAAATTATCAAAAATAACAAAAAGATTTTTTTTTTATAAATATATACAAAAAGAATATTAACCCGAATAACACGAAAGAAAATACGCTACCGTCTCCCCGGCAACGGCGCCATTTGATCGCACGCTTTTGGCGTGTCGGATGTTCAAAGTTCTAAAGTTACAACTGCGATCAGGACGGTGTCGCTTTGCAGCTAGCTGGTTGAGCACGGGTCGATCCACAGGGAGATGGTTGTATGTCCGTTCGAGTTTTAGACGAGTCAATGAAGAATTTGTATATGTTTGTTCAAATCTAACCTATGTGTTTTATATGCAAGTATAAAGTTGTTAAGGAAAAGATACGAAAGTGTAAGCTAAAGAAATCTGCGCTCAAAACCTTTGAGCCGAGTCTTGACCAATTGAAGCTAGAGCAATCGGCAACAACGTGGATTAGGGGATTTAAGCACGGTATTCATGGAATCCGGCTTATTTACCCTTGTCCTTCCGTTCTTGTCTCTTGCTTTCGCCTCCGGCCAAACCGAACGCAACCGGTCGCGGTTAGGAATCACCGTTACCTTGGTAGGGTAGGGTGCCTAACGGAGCGCTTGCGTAACGTTTGGGCGGAGTTCAAAGGAAAATAACGGGAAAAGGAAATGAGGAAAGAAACCTTAACTTACAATATTGTATTTATTCTTAACAACAACATATTACAACCATTCACAAAACAAACCAAAAAGAGCAAAAGAAAAGATAAACAAAGAAAAGAAAAGATTACAAGCAAATAATTAAAAGTGCATGGAATTTAAATGCATGAAAGTAAAGCAGGGTAATAAAAAGCAAGAAAGAAATAAGCAAGAAAATAAAACTAGGAACCATAGAACCAAAAACAAGACATGGGTTCAATAACCAAATCTTAAACTTGCAACCTCAATTAAGAGGTTGCAAGATCAAGAAAAGGCAAAGAGCTCATGGTGAATGAAGCACAAAAGAGAGAACAAAATGATACAACCCCTTGAGATCAATGACCAAAGCTTAAACTTGCAACCTCACTTAAGAGGTTGCAAGATCAAGTTAAGGTAGAGAGCTCAAGGGGGAAGCTAAGCAAAAGAATGATACAAAAACCCTCATCTTCATTTAACATCCACTCAATGCTCTCACTACATTTTCATGGAGGAAAGAATGAAGAAGAAGAAGAAGAAGACTAAAAACTAACAAAAAAGAGGCATAAGCATCAACTCTTTTGCTTGGCAAGAACTGGGGTATTTATAGGTAGGGAACTGGAAACCTAGGGCAAGAATCTGGCTCCACATAAAATGACCCAACTGTCCCTGAAAAACGACACAGCACGGAGCCAGTACGGCCGCGTTTCCGCGGCCTAAGCCTGCTTAGGCCGCGAAAACGCGGCCGTCTTGATGAGTTGGGTCATAATATTTTGTGGCCTTCCCTGGTTTGTAGTTGTCTGCTTTTTGGTATATGACTTTTCTCAGAATCTCTTCACATTTCTTCCAGAATTTTAGTAGATCAAAAGGTGATGTGATGTGGATCTTTTGCCATGATTTCCTCGAGCTCCGCGTAGATATGTTGGATTTTGTGTTGACATTGAGTTTTGTGCACGAAAATGACATCGATTTGCCATTTTGTCCCTTAAACTGGTGTGTGGCAACACACGGATAGAGAGCGGAGACCCGTGTTTTATCTGTTGTTGGCAGTAATCCGGAATTTGTCGTACTTTTCCACGAATTTCACTGTTCAGAGCTGAGAACCAGTTTCCTGTAGATATGTAGCAAACACTGAACAAAAGCACCTGCCTATAAACAAACGAGCATAAGAATGGGCGGTATAAAATGCAATATTCTGGTATGAACAAGCGGTTCTCAGGTGACATGAGTACATGTTAGTCTTTAGACCTGGGATCATCATTTATCTTGTGTGAGTTCCCACTGTGCTTTGATCACTACCCTACCATGGCTCTACTGAGTTATGCAAACAGGTTTTGTCACGCTCTCTTCCCAGTAGATGGAAACGGTGACGTGGCAAGCCCGCAATGTATTTATTATGAGAAGGCCGTTTCTCGAAATAAATACGCTAAGCGTCTATAAGCAACATAAAGTAACAAGAATAAACAAAAGAATGAAATCCAACTCTGATTTATTACATTCATGATTCATATTTGACAAAATATCTGAATACAAGATATTTAACATGATAAACCTTAATAGGGAGGCATACATAAATAAGGTGAAATGAAATGAAAAGCTGAATGAAACTATACGTCCATTTGTGATGCAAACTGCTTGTACTCCTTTTCGACCACTTCTATCTTCTCTTTCTCAATGTCACCTGATGAACATTCCAAGAATAGAAAGAAATAGGATTAATGCCCATCAGCAAACTAGCGCTTGGTAATTACCAAAAAAAGGGTAAGTGTAGAAATGATAATGACAAGTGTATAAATTAATAACTACTATCATTAAGCTGTGAACGAGTAACACTAATTATTAAGCATAGAAATTCTATGTAACTTGACAGTTCTATATAACATGCAGTGTAACATGAGCTTGGAAAATAAGTATATAAGCATGGCAAGGTATATAAACATGACAATTCTATGAATATGGTTATTCTATTTTAACGTGATTGTTTGTAGTTTGATAAAGAAAGTATTCACGTATACGAGAGGAGTCCATCTTACCCCATGGACTATGGTAACATATAGTATAAGGCCCCATCATAACCCATGGGACAACGGCGCATGAATTCATGGAGGTGTCTTTTATGTGACCTCTCATGCCATGATATATGTTCCGTACAAATCTACCCATTTATCCTCGCGTATTGTATTGTATAGTTCAAGTTTACGGGTCTTGTATTAGATATGTATGCCCTAGAGGCCATTATTGTATAGTACTGGTTTGTATAATACATTTTGGAGGCTTGGGATATATATATGGTTTTACGACAGTCTTGCTCGATATAGTAGTATGCTACTTGGTTTGTTTCTATCTTAATATGTGTATATGTTTCTTTTAACATATCGCAAAAAACATATTGATAGAGCCCTTAGGATCTTTGCTTGACTACCGGCGTTGTGATGGCGATCACACTAGTGGGGGCTGGGTAGTCAATAAGCACATCCTTATTTTGGTCCCTAGTCGTAGGATTATCGAGACAGGGCATCGATACTCCAGAGTAGACTAGTGCATACGCTTCTCCTCCCAGCAGGGGAGATGGTCTGTCCCACAGCTATCAGTACGTCGTACTGGAGATAGTATGCAGGTGCTCGTTAGGTTACGAGTACACTGGATAGGACTCGTCGGGAACTGTTGGTTGGTATTATACCTATCGTCAGTTAACAGTTCCCAGGTGACATGAGTACAGCTTAGTCCGCTGACTTGACACTGTCACTTCGCCTCGAGTGTGTTCCCACTGTTCTTAGATTACTACCCTACCACGGCTCTACTGAGTCATGCAAATAGGTAGTAGTTGGGTGCAGTCCTGAAGCACTTGGAGGCAGTGACGGTTAGACAGGATTCGTCTCTCCCGGTATTGGGGGTTGATATCGCGCTGTGTCTAGGAGTGCCATTACACAAAGTCCCTGGCCAGGGCAAGCGAGAATTGCTGGTAGGTTTTCCAGTAGATTCTCAGGGTGTTTTGGGCTACACTCCGACACGACTTGTACCGCTATTAGGGGACTGACGTTTACCGCCCCCTAGGCCCGCCATACGATACTCACAGACGAACAGACCGGACTATACGGAGATTGTCACATACAGGCTCAGTAGGAGTTCGGATGGGTTTACCTCATCAGTCTTCTTATCGGCATCTACCTGGTGACCGTTATGTACAGCTAGTGCCGCTTGCGGTCTGTGGTTAAACCCACTGCCAGCGTAGTGTCGAGTCTTTAGAGTTCCACACAGAGGGTTATTCACCTTTGGGCAAAACAGAGTAGAGGTCGCATGGTTTTGCGACGGGGTTCGTTCACATCCGTGCACTTGTGCACGTTTGGTGTCCGGACAGTTATTACTAGTTGGCTTTGGTTTAAGCCAGATCCTAGTATATGTTTTGGGGTTGGTTTTATCTCATTGTATTCGTGTTCCTCGGATCATGGATGCGAGTGTGTATGCACAGTTGACTGAGGCAGAGGCAGAGGATTCTCATTAGGGTTATGGTACGGGTGTGTATGCACAGTTGACTGTTGTCTTTTTCCAAACCCTAATGAGAATAGGAAATATGATTAATAATATTAATTAACAATTTTTGTGCCATGGTTGAGTTGAATTCTTGACTTTTGTTGACTTGTTGACTTCGTTGACCGGTTGACCAAAGTAGACTTGTTGACCATCATCATTTGTTTTCAAAGATGCTTCTTATTCTTTGCAAAAGCATTTAATGAATGAAAAGATAATGGTCATTCATCAACTCACCATCACAAATTGTTAATTATTATTATTATTATCATTTTTCTAAATTATGAGAGCATGGTTGTAAATTGTATCATTCTCACTTGCATCTTCTCTCTCATCCATTGCTCTCCTTCTTCCTCTAGCTCAAGGAAAATCCCTCTCATGAGTTGAGAACCATTTTCCTTTGAGATAAAACACCAAGACTACTCTCTACTCTTTCTAGGGTTCTAGGTTTAGCAAACCAAGCACCTTAGTTACCTCTAGGTTGAGGTAGGAGCTCAAGTTCGAACCCTCGGGTGGATCTATCTTCGACAAAGAGGAGACGACGAGGAGGAGCCGTGCAAACTACTACAAGGAGCAAGTAAGGAGGAGAACAACAAGAAGAGAAGGAGTTCAAGACTAGGTATAACCATTCTACATTGTAGTTAGAATTTGTAGATTTTGTGTTAGTTTTGTTTAGCCAAGATCCTTCTTGAAACGGTCCATGTTACCTAGCTAGGAAAAATTTTCGTTTTACCTATTTCGCCTTCCCGAAAGGACCGGGGTGGGTAACGTGGACCCAACAGTGGTATCAGAGCCGACCTAAACACAAATTAGCATGTTAGCAAAGTATCTAGAATTTCGATCTGACAAAAATCGCAAAACACGTCCGGAAAAACCATGTTTCTGCCGATTTTTTATACTGCTCTAAAAATGATTTAACATACATAAAAAATCGGTTCAGGGTTTTGTAAAAACACAGAACAAAAACGATCCAGTGACTCGGTCAAAGCGCCGCGGATCCACGGCAAGAACATGCTTCCTACCGCGGAACCGCGGCCGAGTTGACTCGGCCGTGGACCAGGTTTTATGCAGTGTTCTTATTTGGAAGTTTTGGGATTTTTAGTATATGTTGTTTCTGCCCAGATTTTCCAGAGAACAAATTTGTTTTTGGGGTGGTTACAAATCCGTATTTTGATCGAACTTCTCTAGACTTTGGCTAATGGGTTATATCTGTGATGTGATATATGCACTGAACGTCGGCTAATCGCTATACGTCGATTAGTGGGGGTTGTGCACATCTGTGATCTGTAATGTTAATGGTTTGTGTATATGAATTCGTTGGATTGTCGCGTATGAATAGCCGGGGGGTCGTGAGATGAGAGTTTTCTTTATCGTTCAATTCATGTAATATGTAAATTGATGTAATATTATTTGTTTGGCCGCACATCCGGGATGAGGTTTTAGCCGCCTTTGTATATTATTTCTTTTACTGTTTTTGCTCCTAGGATAGACCCAAGGTGGGGTGCACAAACTACCGGGTACGTTGAAGTGCCGAGTGGCCTACTCACGTTGTTGAGGGAGGTTGCTTCGCTTCGGGTACTTGGCGGGTAGTTTGCCGCACCCGTAGGGGTCTAGGGTGGGGTTTTGGCTATTCATCGCGACCGTGTAATTCGTCTTTCGTTGCAGGCTCGAACGAAACGCGGATACCTAGTATATCCAATGTGTTCATCTGTGATCTGGATTGGCTATCATTGCATCTGACGAATGTGTATATATCTATATGATATCTATTTAGGCGTTGCTTATGTTTTGCATCCGCGCTAGTCCAGCCCCCGCTGTGTCGTTAGTTAAGTAACCTAACGGATGATGACGGGACCCCGTGGCGAATGCGGATGGCATAAGCGTACGTCATATTTTCGTTGTTTTCTGCAATGGTAGGATTAATTGATGGGACGCATTAAATTAATGCAAGAAAACAAACCTAAAAGACGTTGTTGGAACAATTTTCAAAAAGCTGTTATTGCAAGGACGTTCTCTTTTGTTTTGCATAGAGGTATTCGGTTATAAATGCGCAGCACCTCAGTCGACGAGGCAAGGGCCGAGATCCCTTCATCGGGAGTGACCCCTTGGACAAAAAGTTTGCGTCAGGGTAATAACTTCACTATAGTCGATTATTCTGGCTTTGCATCGAGGTATTGAGTATGGAATATCCTGCGCCTCATTCGACGAGGAAAGTGCCGAGATCCCTTCACATGGAGTGACCTCTTTAGCAAAAGTTTTCGCCACTATATTTTTCAAAAAGGTTATCAGGTTCCTTCAACGATATCAAGTTCATTACGTTAACGGGTTTTTCGCCAAAAACCCAGTCGTAGCCCTCCGTCATTTCGGATAGGTATTATTTAGTATTCGTGCTGCGTTTGTTGACCTAGTCAAGGCGTAGTGGACGGTAGATAGATAATATTTTTCTGTGCATTGCAAATGGGATTGGTTAGGACAGTCGTGTGGCCTTATTGACCTAGTCAAGGGCACATACGGGTGGGTCTAATGCAATCAGGATAATGACGGGTAGAACTTGACTAACGGTTTATGGTTTGTTGACCTAGTCAAGGTCATAAACCGTTAGGGGCAAAAATCATATCGGGAGTTTCTAAAGAAACTGAAACTTGCAGATTTAGCATACCTTCTGGAGTGTGGTGACTAGAGTGGATTCCATCTAGGTCATCACACAATGATAGTTGGATCCCGATCCTACTAATGAGTTGGATTACTCTCAGGAGATTATTTCACTTAACAATCAATGCTATGAACCAAGTAGGTGTCTAGAAAGGTGTTAGCGGGGCTACGCCTCCAGGGAAAAGAGGTTATTTAATTAAGGAACTTCGCGAAAGCGTTGGAAAACCTCCCTCGAAGTACCAACACCAGCCTGGCTGAAAGGTTAAGCAAGTATTGTGACATGCGATTAATCCTGACTAGTTCTTCTTTTAAGGTTTGAAGAAGAATTTGAGGAAACAGTGGGAGCCATCCTGGTTAGATAAATTAATAAACCAATCTAATCTTGCAAGAGCGCACGCTGAGTGTTTCTTTTCTCTCTCTCCAGGTAGCAGCCTTTTCACGCCCTAATCAAGATAATAAAATGTATCGCTTGACCGATCCGAATTCTTATTCGGGGCTGGGGAATGTTGGTTCAGCTCTAACTTACGACAACAGTCATGAGTATGAGCAAGGGAAAGAGGATTGTATGGATTCAAAGGATACCCAGTTGAAGAAGAAGCATGGTTTTGCATCTACTTCAGGTGTTCTTGTAATTGAGAACTGCTTTACGGTCAGCCCTACCTCCTGGGTACTTGATACCGGATCAGGATCTCATATCTGTAATTTATTGCAGGGTCTGAGAAAAAGTAGGAGAGTTGTACCTGGTGATATGTCGCTCAGAGTAGCGAACGGAGCACAAGTTAATGCTGCAGCCGTCGGTGAATATCACCTAGTGTTGCCAAATGGCAATACTATGATTTTGAACGATTGCTACAATGTACCTTCCATGGTTTGCAACATCATATCAGTTTCTTTACTCGATAAAGATGGATATAACTTTGTTCTTGATAGAAATATCATGAACATCTACCTTCATAAGGTACTGGTTGCAAAAGGTACACTGTGTAATGGTATCTATGTTCTAAATCAGAATACAGTTCTCAATATACAAAACACACGCAAGAGGAAGAATTCAGATACGAATGAATCTTACTTGTGGCATTGTAGACTTGGTCATATCGGAGAGAAAAGACTAAGTAAGTTGCCTAAAGATGGACTCTTGAATACATTCGAGTTTTCATCTTATGAAACCTGTCAGTCTTGTCTCAAAAGGAAGATGACCAAATCTCCGTTCACCGGACAAGGAGAAAGGGCAGCAGAGCTCTTAGGACTCATACACAGTGATGTATGTGGTCCAATGTCTATACATGCAAGGGGTGGGTTCTCGTACTTCATCACATTCATTGACGATCTCTCTAGATTTGGATACGTGTATCTGATGAAACATAAATCCGAAGCTTCTGAGAAATTCAAGGAATTTAGAAACGAAGTAGAGAACCAGACTGGCAAAAGTATCAAGATCCTCCGATCGGATAGAGGAGGGGAGTACTTAAGCACGGAATTCCTAGATTAGTTAAAAGAGAATTGTATTCTCTCTCAGCTTACTCCTTCTTATATATTCATGTACATGCGATAATTCAGAGATCAGAAAAAAAACAAGGTATACATGTTCGAATAGCATGAAATGAGACAAGTATGTTATTCAAGTAACGAGCATAAACAATACTGTAAAGATGTGTTATGTACTAGTAATTAATCAAGTCAAACGAATGAAGAATATAATAAAAAAATATACCTCTATGTGTTGTGTATGTGTGAGTTCCAGTTGCACCTAAATACGACTTCCGGTTTGGAAAATATACCAGTTTTTGTATCGTCGCGCAAAACAGACCAGAATTTGTTCAGCACCGTCACACGTTTTTAAAATACAGTTTGGGTCAATTTTTATCAAGTTTCAGATTACAAAGATTATTATAAAATTATAGTTCTTTCGATTTTGTTATCCAAAAGACCAAGATTCACGCGATTTGGATTTCTGAAGCTCTATTTATGATCATTTTAATATCAGCATTTAAAACAGAAATTCAGATTTCTGGACAGCAACTATATGTTATATTGCAAAGCCTATATCGAGTTGTTTCATGCGTTTATAAGTAATATAATATACATAAAATTATAGATCTATCAATTGTGCATCTACACATCTAAATTTTGTCACGAACGGACTTTGTGTGTTCGAGTTATGTCCTATTTAAAAACAGTGTGCGAATCAGGACAGATTCTGTCCAGATCCGTCGTTTAATATTATAATGCGTTTTTTTTTTATATTTTACGTCGGTTTTCAGTAAAAACTTAATACTAATAAAATCTATATGTTTTGATGTAGATATTCAAAACATCTGAAAAAACTTAATTTGGATCAACGATTACGGAGTTATGGTCTCTCGAAAAAGACCCGTATTGGCAGTTTTCTGGTTTTAAAAACAGTGAATAAAAAACTACGTAATACCTAAACCGTTATTCGGTTTGATATGAAACTTTTACTATAGACCTGAAATTCTATCTAGTATATAATCTAAATTTCCTAGAATGTCCAAAAGTCAAGATTGATTTTCTAAAAATTATTTTGAATGTAAAGGTATTTCTTCAAGGTAGTATTTAATATTGACATGGTCATGATATTTATTTGAAAGCTCATTTTCTTTTAAAACTAAATATAAATAAAATAAAATAAAAATAGCGAGAAATAAATTATGAAAGGCATATGAACAAGCATACGAATCGGTCATGATATATATACTAAAATCGATATAAAAGATTAATATACACAAAAATTATTAAACGCTTTTCTTTTGTTTTGAATAAACGATCGCGTTATATGATGGTATGCAATATAGAATGATACGATTCACATATTTTCATAACTACTAAAACATAAAATAAGATAATCACTACTAATTAAAAATGTATCCTATTCATGAAGGTAAATAAGTTTTCAAAACAATTAATTATTAGATTATCTATTTATTTTAGGTGCGTTTTCTAAACATGGAGTTTACATATGATGTTAGCAAGTATGGACATCAGTGGAGACATGACAAGATGGGGATGATTCAACAAGAGAAGGAGGAGAAATGAAAGGGGCTTACATACACAAGCCGGTATTGTTACCGGGCTTGTCTATCTGCCGATAGCCTCGCGTTTCTAGCGAGATCTTCTTAAGAACTTCTTCATGTTCTTATTCAAGAAATCTAGATAAAGAAGACGATGTGAAATGATAGAAATGTGTGATGAAAAAAAGAGGAGTGACATATAAAAAATCTTAATGACCACCATAATTCTAATAAAGTACAGCTCATAACCATTCTAATTATTTTGGGAGTTAAAAGGAAGATAAAATGAAAGGTTTCATTTGTAGGTTATGAGAAGGATAAAAATTAATTAAAAAAAATGCAAGAATGAGAATTTGAACATGTGATCTATGTAATAACAATGTAAGGACTTAACCAATAAGCTACAAGGTTGTTCATGCATATATTTAACAAGAATTAAATATATGTCGTACCTTAAAAAGAAAGTGGATTTAGAAAAAGAAAAGAAAGAAATCAAATAGATTTTCCTTGCCTTGGGTTGGGGCTTTGAAAAATTATAAAATGGATAAAATAGATGAAATGATAAAATAATATATTTATTAGAAAACAAAATATACCAAAAATAAATAATTGTAATATTTTATTAAAGAGATGATAAACGAAAATATTGGAATTTTATTATCGTTACAGGTTTTGGTTGGGTACAGTCCCGAACCACATGAAGGCAGTGGGTGATTGTCAGGGATTCTTCTTTCCCGGTATTGGGAGTCAATATCACACTATGTCCGATTAGCTAGAACTATAAGACCTTGACCAAGGCAGTTGAGATTTACTAATGGTTAGATCAGTAGTTTTTCGGATTGGTCCTGAGCCAAACCAACACGACTTATCAGGTCAGTAGGGGTCTGATGTTTACCACCCCTTAGAACTGGTATGCGATATTCTTAGACGAAGAGACCGGACTGTATGAAAATTGTCATGGATAGGATCAGTAAGGGTTCGGATGAGCTTGCTCGTCGGCCTTCTTTTCTACAGGTATCTGGATAGCCGTTACGTACAGCTAGTACCGCTGACGTGCTTGTGGTTAAACCCACTGCCAGCATACTGTCGAGTCTTTAGAGTCCTACACAGAGGGTTTCTCTGGTTCAGGCAAAACGATATAGTGGCTGTATGTTTATACGTGCAGGGTTTCGATCGAATGATAATATTAGCCGGCTTAGGATAATACTAGTTGGCTTAGGATTCGTCTCTCCCGGTATTAGGAGTCAATATTGTAGGGTTATGTAGCACGGCAGCAAGGTTTCAGGAGGCATTATCCATGCCGATTTCAAATTTTTGTCGTTCTAAAGAACCCTAACCCTATAATCTTAACTAGAGTTTTAAATGAACTAGCAATGTTAACATCTTAACAACTAAGTGAATGTGGAATACAACCTTTATAGACCGGTCCTTCACTTCAAATGCTCCGTGTAGAAGTACCTTCGCTGCGTGTAATGATCTCCCAGACTCTTAAGAGGCTCCACAAGGTGAAAGATGCAAACTTGCTCGAAGACTTCGAAGCCGAAGATGATCTACGTCGAGGAGACTCAAGCTCATGCTACCTCTTCACTAAATTAGGGTTTAGTGAAGCAAACACACTAAAATAAATTGCTAATAGTAGAGGATGGTGAAGTAGGAAATGGACTCACTTTAGATTTATTTTTCTCACAATATTTTGTCGCCTTGAGAAAAGCTAGCAAGCTTTCTCAATGAACAAGAAGATGAAGAATGAAGATGAGAGAATGAACTCATGAGGTGAGAATATGAACCATGGGTGAGTTAGTGTCATGCACTAACTCATGTAGAGACATAACCATGAGTGAGGTTTAATGGTTAAGTTAATAAATATCTACAAGTGAAACAAAAATGGTGGACTTGGTCAATGTTTCTACAAGCTTCTACAAGCTTATAGCCATGATAAAATCCATCCAATTTTAAATTATTTTGATAAATAAAAACCATACATTAAATCAAGCATGGTGTAAGTCTCATGCACCCATGAAGGATGTAGCATCAAGAATTGTAACATTTCAGAAAATATAAAATATTATTTTTGGAATTTAATATTAAAATAATATTTTTCCCGAAAACTACCGATTTGCGAAATTGGGGTTTTCGAAATAGGGTATAAATATATACCAATAATTATGAAATATTGGGAATTAAAATGGTTTATTAATTTAAATATATATTAAAAGGATTTGGCATTTTTAAGATTTATTATATGCAGTTTAAATGAAAACCCGATTAGTGCACTGCTAATCGCGATTAGGGCAAATCCGTGTTTTTACAATTTTCCGTTGCTGGTGCACCATGTCATGTTGCATTTGGTTACATGTTGCCGCATTTGTGTTATTTTATGGGTATTATATGATTTGGTTTTAAAGGAGAAAAGAAAAGAAAAAGACAAAATGGCAAAAGGATAATAATTAAGTGAGAGGGGTGAGAATAAGAGAGGAGAGAGAGAGAGGCTGCCTCATTTTTACCTCCCCCATCATTTTCTTCTTCTTCTTCTTCCTCTCTTCCCTCTACCTTCACCCCAGGATATCATCTCAAAATATTGATCCAAACCCTAAACCCCTTTCACTAAAATTGATCCCTTCTACACCCTCTACACATTGGACCAAGAAAAGTGGGATTTGGACAACATTGGCAAAATAGGGTTTTTCTTGAGTTGCCCAAATGAGTTAATTTCTCCACAATTAGTCTTGTATTTCATTTACTTTAGTATCCTTGCATGTTTAGAAGCAATATTGTGATGTTCAGTGAGGTTAGAAAATTCCTAGTGACGGTTTGAGTGAAATTATGGTTTGGTGATGGTTGAGAGGCTGTTGAGTGGCCGTTTAAGACCTGGGTTTGAGTATAGAAACCAGAATACAGATTTGAGAATTAATTATGTTGGTTTTGTGTCGAATTGTGAGGGTATATGGGAATCTGGAGTAACCCGGAGACACTAAAAATTATTTAGCGAATACTGGGAATCGTGCAGGCAACCTAGAGTGTACCCTGAAGACCCGAGCCCCTAACCCAAAGCCCAGGCCGCAGATCTATTCCATATGGCCGCAAATTTCTGCCAGGGTAGGTTGGAATTGATTCGTATTCATTCTGTGGTCCCTTTAGCTGTAAACTAGACCCCCTATATGTGCAGAATTGGCCAATTTTACCAGAGAGAGAATCTGGGAGCAGTTTGGTGTAGTTTTGGCTATGTTTTCCGTATTTTGAAATGCAAATTCTTGATATTAGGATTCGTATTTGGCTGTTGGATGTCTGTACATCAACAAAAAGGGTTGTTTGGTTGATTTTTGTATGCGTAAACAATAGGTTTTAACCTATGTGTGATACTCGTGCCGATTTGGTTTTCGTGTGTGATTTCAGTTACGATATCTTGTGTGTGTATATGTAGGTACCCCCACGTGGATTTCAAGACGACAAGCAAGCGCGTGGCGACGTCGGCATCGGCAAGCGAAGATCAGGTGAGTAGATTATATCTACGGGGGAAGTCGGGTAGATGGCGTATAGCACCCCCGCAAAGTTGTGAGAAATGATGGGATGTGATATACATATACTTTACATGTTAGTGTGTGATATGAACCTTAGCAAGAAAAGCTTTAGGAGATTAGGGGTTAGTGTCAGCGAGAATTAAAGGAGGGACTTTAGTCGATTTCTTAGTAACGAAACCTTAGAGTAAAGATTTGCATACACGCACATACACATACTCGTATACATTGACTTCCTTGTGCTTATTGGGTATATATATATATATATATATATATATATATTGGTATTCATAGGCTTGGATGATGAGGATGTTATATGATACTTGGGAATGAGTCGATATGATCGGGCATGATGCCGTGAGATATTTAATATGTGACCGAAATATGTCATGATGTTATAGCGGATCGTTGGACGACGATACCATGTGTATGATGATATATATATGATAGTTGACATATGATCGAGATATGAGATGAGATATATTATGATATTTATAGTGGATCGCTTGGGCGATGTATATTTCTATATGATAATATGTGTTGATGACATCGGATTGTATGAGACATTAGATCAGTAGCCAAATCATGATATCGTTGATGATATTAGTATTGTACAAGACCTAGATCAGTACCCCTGTTCACGATATGTGATAAAAAGGATGTCAGATGAGTAATGAGATGAATATGATATTTGACCCGTACCCAGATTTGGGATGCCGTACGATAAATTTACCGTACAGATATAGTTATGAGGATAGATCCGCACTCTTGACTCGAGGATGTCATATTAGTTATTGTATCGTACATGATATTATTGAGGCGAGATCACCGACTACTAGATATATATATATATATCGACTCAGACTTAGGTGGATTCCCTTACCCTTTTGACTGGGCTCGAGTCATACTCATTTTCAAATGTGGAGAATCGTGAGTATTTTGAATACCAAACTGCATGACATGTATATTGGGTAGGTATGTTTTTCAGTGTTGCTGTTATTACATCACTTTCTGTATATTCATGATGTTTCATCGCATTGCATGCTTATGCATATGTTATCTGTAATTATCATGAAACCCTGCTGTCAGGACACTAGCACCATTACCGATGATGCGTATGCTCCACATACACTTGCTTTCCGACTCACACACATCTTCATCGGTAATTGCCATGTCACGCACACTTTAGAAACTACTATTTCTTGACATAGCTTGCTAGTTGATAGTTGCGATATGTTATAGCGTTCACATGCTAGTTGTCACGACCCGAAATTGGTACATGACGACCCTTAAACTACGCAATATCTACAGGCGTAACGCAATTTAAGAAGGCCAAAAACCCAGAAATCTAAACCATCAAAAGGAGTAAAAAAATGATAATAGCATTTTCAAAACCTTTGAAATCTCAACCCAAATTGTTTAAAGTCCAACTTTTCTTCGTTTAAAATTTTGGCAGCACCTCCTTTGTAAAAACCAACCCCAAAAATGGGTACAACAAAAATATAAGTAAAGCACCCCCAACGGGAGCAAATCCACGCCAAACAGCGAAAAACAACCACCACAGGCAAAAATATGACGCCGTAGCGAAGAAATAAAAGACGATATAAGTAAAACTGTATAAAAGACATCCAAGTCACCAAAATATACAATATCGTTCTCACATCAAGTCTCTGAGGAAAAACATGATAATGGTAGATGGAGAGTACAAGATACAACGAATATAAAATAAACAACCTTGGATAACCGCAAAACCCTCCTAAGCAAAACTACACACCTTGAGCCGAAACGGTATCCGCTGCAAAAGATGATGTGATAGATGAATAGCCTGCCTCGACTACTCTGGGGAACCAACCTGCAAAACCCTGTGGCACAATGGGGGTGAGTTGCCAACTCGTGAATAGTAAATAACATATGCAGGTAATCGCAAGTATGCACGTACAGCGCGAATCTAACATAAGCAACTAATAGCAATAAAAGTCATATGTGTGCAATAGGCATGAAAGGTACACTAGCAGGTATCACTAATACATGAAGCAGTAATATGAAAATCTGTATGCAACAATCATGTAAGGTACTCTATCAGGTACAGCTAATACATGAAGCGATGATATGACAATGTATATATGCAACAGTCATGAAAGGTACTCTAGCAGGTACAACTAATACATGAAGCAATGCATATAAAATAAAGTGTGTAAATGCAACAGTCATGGAAGGTACTCTATCAGGTACAACTAATACATGAAGCAGTTCATAAACATTAAATGTGGAGTATGGAATGAAACATGTCATTACCACGGAATCCTAATATCGTGGTAGGACCAAAGTCCATCAAGACAATACAAATCCCAATTCCTCAAATCAGCCCCCAAATTGGCTCTCATATCATGTAAGTCTCATAAATCCGGAATGTATAATATCAAATAAATCTCATATATCCTATATCCAATATCAAGTGAATCTCATATATCCTGAATGTATAATATCAAATAAATCCCATATATCCTGTATCCAATATCAAGTGAATCCATATATCCTGAATCGAGTAAGTTTCATATAAAGTGAGTGTCAAACATCGACACCAAAAAATATCATGAAACAAGTATCAAGCATCGACACAGAAAATACTCATATCCATACGTTCCTCGAATCGTAAGTGTCCGGTATCGACACCCGTGATCCACGTATCGGTCTTTCTCATATTCATACGTTTCTCGAATTGTAAGTGTCCGGTATCGACACCCGTGATCCACGTATCGGTATATACATTCCTCGAATCGTAAGTGTCCGGTATCGACACCCGTGATCCACGTATCGGTATAAAACAAATCTCTGAGTAGATGCATACAAATATCAAGTAAAGAATAAGAACACTTGCATAATTTCATGAAACCACTACGGTCCTCAAATCCAGAAAACATCAAGTAATGAATAAGTATAAATGCATGAATCAATACACATATATTAGCATCCCATTCCACTAATATATGTGTATAGGCATATATAACAGCGTCCCATTCTACTGTTATATATACTTAGGAGTAAAAATATCAGAGAACATCATATGAAATCCATGGATGTAATATATGCAAACATGGAACAGTAATATGAGCATATAAAGGAAAACCTCTATTTAACTGCAACAAGTTATTAAATATATCATGCGGTTCCTGATTTCTCCGAAATCAGATGCAACATCATATACAGGTGAACATTTAGCTATAACAAGGTAAGCGTAACCATGTCGGTATAGAAAGATATGTGTGTCCATATGTAAGTATGTATGATGTAAAAGTATCTGTAGCAAGGTATATCTCTATACCTACCCATAATACCCTCCAGGTATATGTATGTATGTATGCCAGATGTACATGTAGCTATGTCTCATATGTGTATATACCTATCACTAATGGTACGCTAACCTATAGGTATATGGGTAACTAGCATGTAAGCATGTCAGGGCATATGTGTAAGCATGTAGGTATACAGGTATGCTATATGTCATATGCACAAAGAAGATAAGGATCATGTCTCGATATCCCTAAGCAATACTATATCACATATGTATAGGTGTTGTGCGTGTCATGGAAATTATTGACGGTGTGAGTGGCATACAATCAGTGCTCGTGCAACATGAACCATCAATAATAGTGTTGTGTCTCATTAATACTATATCCAATTACAATAGATAAATGAGATATGCAACGAAATACACATGCACAAACGAGTCCATATACTAAACACTAAATGTCATATCATTTGATCTAGCCCAGACGCATAACACCATGCGGGCAATCCCCCTGTAGATGTTAATCTACTCACCAACGCTCCTGGCTAAGTAAAGTCTACCACTCGCTTTCTCCTCTTCGCAGCGTCCGAAGTCCCCGCCTGCGATCCTGAATACATATAACAATAAAGCAAGCGTATATAAGCAATCGACCAAAAAAATACGTATAACTACGTTTGACCGACGCACCAACTCCAAACATACTCTCGAATGTTCGTTTTAGTGGCTAACACGCGTAACGACATTACGAAACGAACTTAAGAGCCAAAAGCTGCAAAAAGACACGAACGACATCGGCACGACCCTAACTAGAAACGCAAAGAGACACAACTACCAAGTCTAGACCCTAATCGTACCGATCATGCATTCAAAACATAATATATAACGTGGAATCAATATACATAACGTCGCAACGTCAAAAGAAACCCACGCCTAAAATATCCGTAAACCTTGTAAGCAGTATTTACCATTTTAGCACAAAACTACAAGTTTTACCAAAAAATAGAGTTTGCAAACATCACAAATAGCAAGGTTAAACCATTTAAATCTTTACTAAAATTTTAGATTTCACTAATTAGGATTAGAAAAGGTTTGGTTTCCTTAATTAGCCGATTAGGAAAATATCATTTAACAAATTAGCAACTTGATTTAATTTTCTTCAAGCTTAACATATTAACTAACCATTTCACTAATCAAAACCCTAATTTGATTAACAAAATGATATCTTGAATTTCTAAATATTAAATTAAAAGCTTAAATTAAACATCTGATTAAGCTAATTAAAGGTATTAAGCAACAAAAAGAGATTAGGGTTATGGTTTTATACCTTCCAAGAACATAACTTGAAACAAGAACAATCCACACTTTTGCCTCCAAAATCCTCACTAGAATGAAGATCTATGCAAGATTTGTGAAGAAGAATGAAGATTTTGGATTATATTTGATTTTCTATGAATTTTTCATGATTATTTTGAAGAAAAATGAGAAGAAATGAGATGAGAAAATTCATGGGCAGCAAGAAGGAGGTGGCCGGCCATTTGATGAAGGCTAGAGTTTTGTGGAAGTGTGTAGGAAATTCTAGAAGATAATTGCAATAATTGCATAATAAAACAAAAAAAAGCATTAGTCACCATTTCTTTTCTTGAAAATTCATTTAATTACACAAAATATCAAGATATTTGGAGAGAAGGTTCTAAACATAAATCTAGTGATTAACTTAGCATAAAACCACATTAGTAGTAATTTACCCGCATAAAAAAAGTAATTACCACAATAAAGTGCACAAATAAAGCATTAAAATAATATTTTATTACGGAAAAATTCTATGTGAACCAAAACATCCCATAGACCCCCAAAACTCGCGCACTAGCTTTATTTTAGATAAACTAGGTGCCGACAAGTTTCTACGGAAGTTTGATCACAATCGGGTTAAAAGGGAAAACACCGACAATTTTACCCTAAAACGGAAAAAATCGCAAAACGATTTCTAAAACGTTGCAATCTTCCCCCCTTAAAGAAATTCGGTCCCCGAATTTAAAATTCATCTACGTGTACCTTCAAAGAGATGAGTACAAAACTCTCAAATCTCGCTCGCAGCCTCCCAAGTGATCACCTCACTATACGGCTATGCCAAAGAACCCTCACAGATGGTAAGACCCTTGACCGAAATTCCTCCACCTGCCGATCCACTATAACTATCGGCTGCTGGTGAACGAAAGATTGCGTCCAAGCTAAATGGCCTGATGCTGAATCATGTGAAAAAGATCATGAAGGTAATTGCGAAGTATCGATGAAAGGAATACGGGGTGAATACTCAAAAATCTGGGCGGAAGTACCATATTATAAGCAACGGTACTAACTCGCTCGAGGATCTCAAAAGGACCAACAATTCTGGAACTAAACTTCCCAAAACTCAACACGTCATTCATCGGAAAAATCCGTAGGAATACATGATCTTCCACCGTGAACTCATGTCTACGACCGCCACGGTCGACATAAGACTTTTGTCTGCACTGGGTTAATCTCATCCTGACTTGAACCAACTGGATATTCTTCGACATCTCTGGACTAGCTGGGGTCCAAAAATCCTACTCACGCAGAGTCAGTAAAACAGACTGGCGATCGACACAACCAACCACACAAGGCCAGAAAGGTTGCCAATTGGAAAGTCTCCTGATAACCGCTATCGAAGGAGAGCCCCATCAATGACAAGTGACGATCCCACAGCCAACAAACACTTAGTACGTACGCACAAGCATATCCTCCAGAGTCTGTATAGTCCGCTCTGTCTAACCATCGTCCTACAGATGGAAAAGCGGAGCTAGAGCTCAACAGTACCCAAGGCTTCCTGAAGCTTCTGCCAAAGATGGCTAGCGAACGGGGTGTCCCCTAATGGATACGACGCATGAAGGAACTCCATCAAAACGTACAACTTAAAGAAGAACAACAGAGCAAACTGAGTATAACCGGACAACAAACACCTAAATGGAGTCACACCCAGTCTAGACCTGGGTAGACACCACAACGAAATTCATGGAGATCTGCTCCCTTTCCCTCTCTGGAACGGTTAAAGGTTGCAACTCTCCAGCCGGTCTCAACCGCTCAACCAAGCACGCAACAAGTCAGACACCTCAAAACGAAATCTGAAACTTCACTCTTCATCCCTGCCCACCGTAACTAACTCTCAAGTCATATTACATCTTAGCAGTACTTGAATGAACACAGAAAGCTGACCGATGTGCCTGCTCTGGAACCCCGCGTCTCTACCTATCAGTATTAGGTACACACCAATGAGTCCGAAACGTAGCACACCCTGGTCACAAATCAGAACTCCGAATCTTTACCCAACCGAACATGCTCAGAATCTCACACAAACGAGCATCGGCGGGCTGTGCCTCACGAACAATTCAGGAAAAGTGGACGGGAGCGGACATGATCAAGCTGTCCCCTCAGTAGAGGCGAACTTAAACTTAACTCCACGATCGCACAAAAACTATAAATCTGCAGAAGACTGTCTCTGAACTGCGCACATCTGGAACAAGCTACCCCCGGGCCTACGACTCAAAGCATTAGCTACTACAATCGCCTTGCCCCGGGCAACAAAGGATCTCACAAGCACAATCCTTCACAAGCTACATCCAACGGCGCTGTTTCAACAATCAAAACCCGATGCAGGAAGATGTACACAATGCTCTGGTGGTCCGTGAAAATCTGGCACGACATTCCACACAAGTAGTGTCCCTAATTTTCTACGCAAACCACCCCATTCATCTCCAGATCATGAGTAGGATATCCTGCTCGTACTTCCTCCAACTGTCGAGAAGCATGAGCGATAACTCAATAGTGCCACATCAGTACAAAACAAATTCGTGAAACATCACAGTGAACAACAAAGTCGCCCGATCCAGAAGCAAAGGTAGATCTGGTGCAGTCGCCACCCGAGTCTTCAACTGCCGAAAACTCCGCACGCATGCCTCAGTCTAAGAAAAGGAACTCCCTTCCTGATCAATCCGGTCAACGGTGCAGCGCTACACAAGCAAACCTTGCACGAAACGGCGGTAAAAACCGGCTAAGCCCAAAAAGCTGCGGACCTCAGTCCCTGCTATAAGTCTGGGCCAAGGCTGTACGGCCTCGATCTTCCTCGGGACCATACGAAAACCGTCTTCCGTAACCACATGACCTTAGGAAGTCAACACAATAAAGCCTGAAGGAACACTCCGAGAATTTTGCAAACCGCTGGGGCTCTCCCAACGTCTGCAAAACAAATCCTCAAGTGCTGCTCAAGTACCTCACGACACATTGGAATAGACCAGAATGTCATCAAAACACAACAATCGACTGGTCGAGGAACGGCCTGAAGAAACCTGGTCCATCACATCCATGAATACTACTAGGGCATTAGTAAGTCCAACAACACCACCAAAAACTCAAATTGCCCATAGCGCACACAAAGCAGTCTTCGGAATATCCTCACTCCGAACCCGCAACAAATGATGACCAGATGCCAAAACAAACATAGAAAAGCATGTCTCGCACCCTGGAGCTGATCGAACAAATCGTCAATGCGAGGTAAGGGATACCAATCCGCACCGTAACTCGGTCCAATTGACGACCAATCGATACACAACCTCAAACTGTCGTCCTTCCTATGATGAACAGAATAGGAGCTCCCCAAAGTGAAACACTTGGACGAACTAGTCCCTCAACAAACAACTCTGCTGCTGATCCTCAAGCTCCCTAAGCTCTGCCGGCTCATCTGGAACACGTCGGAAAACTCTCGCACGATATGAACCCGGTCCAACAATCCACTGTCGCTCCGGTAACACGAATGAAAGCCAAGAATTCTCGACATCCTCTCCTCAAAAGCCGACTAGCGAAAAAGGCTGAATTCAAGCTGTGAGAGGCGGCACAACTATCCCCCTGCACAATAAGAACCGACTCGCCGGGAAAACAAAAACCTGACTGTTTTCTCGCAGCAGTCCACAGACGCATAGCACGTAGGTAACCAGTCCATGCCTAGGAGAACGTCAAATCCAACATCTCTAGAAGGATCAAAGTGACAGACGAATCTCTATCTCTTATCCGATTGGTACACGACCGAAATACGTGTCGTGCAACAAAAGAATCGCTGACAGAAATTAACACAGCACGGCTGATCTAGCATACACAACTCTCGGCCCAACCATGGCACCAAGTGTGTAAAACAACAAGTGCATATATCCCGAACAAAACAAACCCTCTGCGTCCTCGACCTCTCTGAACATGGGTTTGACGCGTTACTAAGGAACAATCCCATATGAAGTACTAAAGGCTCCCGCACCGATAACATCCGGAAGAAAAATGCTGACCATCCTTGGGATAAGAGCTAGACGACCAATGTCATCCTCAAGCCTCTGGTAATCCTACGACGTGCATGAAACCTCTCACGGCGACTGAACCTCTGTCTCTGGGCTGGTACACCTGCACGAGCCCTCCTCTGATCCGGAACTCCTAAAGTCTCTGGAAGACGTGCCTCGTCAGCTAGGGCTGCATCCACTGGTGCTGTATACGTAACGCTATGTTGTGTGCTGACCGCAAGGAAAAACTAGGTTACAGGGATGGCAACCTCCTGTCATTGCGCTCGACTGGTCTCCACCAATGACCTCATCCTTAGGCGCATATCCTGCATCTCAGCCTCAAGTCCAGCGATATGATCTAACAAAAGCGGATCAAACTGCTCCTGTGCAACGGGCGTGCCATCCTGGTCAGTCCTCATCCCACACGAGTCAACTTTGACCTCGGCACTCGCTGCACCTCTCTGAGTCCCCACAGTCATCGGCAGCATAAGGCTATAAATGGAAATAAGATTCGTTAGGAACACGGAAATCGAATCACAAGGATATGTATCATCAAGGAAGGAATTTCAAGCAATTAGTACCTAGGTCACTTTAGGCGGAGTACCGTGTCGTATGTATGCCGCGGAACATACTCACGCTATGTTACTCTGCTTAAGCTACCTACTCCATCATACCAAGGTCATCCTCCACTCCGAAAGGTAAAACCTAGCGCTCTGATACCAACTTTGTCACGACCCGAAATTGGCACATGACGGCCCTTAAACTACGCAACGTCTACAGACGTAATGCAATTTAAGAAGGCCAAAAACCCAGAAATCTAAACCATCAAAAGCAGTAAAAAAAAGTGATAATAGCATTTTCAAAACCTTTGAAATCTCAACCCAAATTATTTAAAGTCCAACTTTTCTTCCTTTAAAATTTTGGCAGCACCTCCTTTGTAAAAACCAACCCCAAAAATGGGTACAACATAAATATAAGTAAAGCATCCACAACGGGAGCAAATCCACGCCAAACGGCGGAAAACAACCACCACAAGCAAAAATACGACGCCGTAGCGAAGAAATAAAAGAAGATATAAGTAAAACTGCATAAAAGACATCCAAGTCACCAAAATATACAATATCGTCCTCACATCAAGTCTCTAAGTCAATACATGATAATGGTAGATAGAGAGTACAAGATACAACGAATATAAAATAAACAACCTTGGATAACCGCAAAACCCACCTAAGCAAAACTACACACCGTGAGCCGAAACGGTATCCACTGCAAAAGATGATGTGATAGATGAATAGCCTGCCTCGACTACTCTGGGGAAACAACCTGCAAAACCCTGTGGCACAACGGGGGTGAGTTGCCAACTCGTGAATAGTAAATAACATATGCATGTAATCGCAAGTATGCACGTACAGCGCGAATCTAACATAAGCAACTAATAGCAATAAAAGTCATATGTGTGCAATAGTCATGAAAGGTACACTAGCAGGTATCACTAATACATGAAGCAGTAATATGACAATCTGTATGCAACAATGATGTAAGGTACTCTATCAGGTATAACTAATACATGAAGCGATAATATGAGAATGCATATATGCAACAGTCATGAAAGGTATTCTAGCATGTACAACTAATATATGAAGCAATGCATATAAAATAAAGTGTGTAAATGCAACAGTCATGGAAGATACTCTATCAGGTACAACTAATACATGAAGCAGTGCATAAACAATAAATGTAAAGTATGGAATGAAACATGTCATTTCCACGGAATCCTGATATCGTGTTAGGACCAAAGTCCATAAATACAATCCAAATCCCAATTCCTCAAATCACCCCCCAAATGGGCTCTCATATCATGTAAGTCTCACAAATCCTGAATGTATAATATCAAATAAATCTCATATATCCTGTATCCAATATCAAGTGAATCTCATATATCCTGAATGTATAATATCAAATAAATCTCATATATCCTGTATCCAATATCAAGTGAATATCATATATCCTGAATCCAGTAAGTTTCATATAAAGTGAGTTTCCAACATCGACACCCAAAAATATCATGAAACAAGTGTCAAGCATCGACACAGAAAATACTCATATCCATACGTTCCTCGAATCGTAAGTGTCCGGTATCGACACCCGTGATCCACGTATCGTTCTTTCTCATATTCATACGTTCCTCGAATCGTAAGTGTCCGGTATCGACACCCGTGATCCACGTATCGGTATATACGTTTCTCGAATCGTATGTATCTGGTATCGACACCCATAATCCACGTATCGGTATAGAACAAATCTCTGAGTAGATGCATACAAATATCAAATAATGAATAAGAACACTTGCATAATTTCATGAAACCACCACGGTCCTCAAATCCAGAAAACATCAAGTAATGAATAAGTATAAATACATGAATCAATACACATATATTAGCGTCCCATTCCACTAATATAAGTGTATAGGCATATATAATAGCGTCGTATTCTACTGTTATATATACTTAGGAGTAAAAATATCAAAGAACATCATATGAAATCCATGGATGTAATATATGCAAACATGAAACAGTAATATGAGCATATAAAGGAAAACCGCTATTTAACTGCAACAAGTTATTAAATATATCATGCGGTTCCTGATTTCTCCGAAATCAGATGCAACATCATATACAGGTGAACATGTAGCTATAATAAGGTAAGCGTAACCATGTCGGTATAGCAAGATATGTGTGTCCATATGTAAGTATGTATGATGTAAAAGTATCTGTAGTAACGTATATCTCTATACCTACCCATAATACCCTCCAGATATATGTATGTATGTATGCCAGATGTACATGTAGCTATGTCTCATATGTGTACATACCTATCACTAATGGTACGCTAACCTATAGGTATATGGGTAACTAGTATGTAAGCATGTCAGGGCATATGTGTAAGCATGTAAGTATACAGGTATGCTATATGTCATATGCACAATGAAGATAAGGATCATGTCTCGATGTCCCTAAGCAATACTATATCACATATGTATAGGTGTTGTGCGTGTCATGGAAATTATTGACGATGTGAGTGGCATACAATCAGTGCTTGTGCAATATGAACCGTCAATAATAGTGTTGTGTCTCATTAATACTATGTCCAATTACAATAGGTAAATGAGATATGCAACGAAATACACATGCACAAACGAGTTCATATACTAAACACTAAAGGTCATATTATTTGATCTAGCCTAGATACATAACGCTATGCGGGCGATCCCCCTGTAAATGTTAAATCTACTCACCAACGCTCCTGGCTTAGTAAAGCCTACCACTCGCTTTCCCCTCTTCACAGCGTTCGATGTCCCCGCCTGCGATCCTGAATACATATAGTAATAAAGCAAGCGTATATAAGCAATTGACCAAAAAAATACGTATAACTACGTTTGACTGACGCACCAACTCCAAACATACTCTCGAAAGTTCGTTTTAGTGGCTAACGCGCGTAGCGACATTACGAAACGAACTCAATAGCTAAAAGCTACACAAAGACACGAACGACATCGGCATGACCCTAGCTAGGAACGCAAAGCGACACAACTACTAAGTCTAAACCCTGATCGTACCGATCACGCATTCAAAACATAATATATAGCATGGAATCAATATACTTAACGTCGCAACGTCAAAAGAAACCCACGCCTAAAATATCCGTAAATGTTGTAAGCAGTATTTACCATTTTAGCACAAAACTACAAGTTTTACTAAAAACTAGAGTTTGCAAATTTCACAAAATAGCAAGGTTAAACCATTTAAACCTTTACTAAAATTTTAGATTTCACTAATTAGGATTAGCAAAAGTTTAGTTTCCTTAATTAGCTTAATTAGCCGATTAGGAAAATATCATTTTAAAAATTAGCAACTTGATTTAATTTTCTTCAAGCTTAACATATTAACTCACCATTTCACTAATCAAAACCCTAATTTGCTTAACAAAATGATATCTTGAATTTCTAAATATTAAATTAAAAGCTTAAATTAAACATCTGATTAAGCTAATTAAAGGTATTAAGCAATAAAAAGAGATTAGGGTTAAGGTTTTATACCTTCCAAGAACACAAATTGAAACAAGAACAATCCACACTTTTGCCTCCAAAATACTCACTAGAATAAAGATCTAAGCAAGATTTGTTAAGAAGAATGAATGTTTTGGATTATATTTGATTTTCTATGAATTAATTTGGATTTTTCATGATTATTTTGAAGCAAAATGAGAAGCAATGGGATGAGAAAATTCATGGGAAACAAGAAGAAGGAGGTGGCCGGCCATTTGATGAAGGCTAGGGTTTTGTGGAAGTGTGTAGGAAATTCTAGAAGATAATTGCAGAAATTGCATAATAAAACAAAAAAAAGCATTAGTCACCATTTTTTTTCTTGAAAATTCATTTAATTACACAAAATATCAAGATATTTGGAGAGAAGGTTCTAAACATAAATCTAGTAGTTAACTTAGCATAAAACCACATTAGTAGTAATTTACCCGTATAAAAAAAGTAATTACCACAATAAAGTGCACAAATAAAGCATTAAAATAATATTTTATTAGGGAAAAATTCTATGTGAACCAAAACTTTCCATAAACACCCAAAGCTCGCGTCCTAGCTTTATTTTAGCTAAACTAGGTGCCGGAAAGTTTCTACGGAAGTTTGATCACAATCGGGTTAAAAGGGAAAACACCGACAATTTTACCCTAAAACGAAAAAATTCGCAAAAGGGTTTCTAAATCGTTACAATAGTTTAACTATTGCATTAATTTCATGCTATCAGATGCATTCATATATTCATTGGTCATGCAGTATTGTGGAGATTTTTGCCGATATTCACTGTTTACTTACTCTTGATTTTAGATATTGGATTTCCATGAGATTTCGGGATTTGGGGGAAAACCGCAAGAATATATAAACTTCACTCTCCCTCTTTTTAAAATGCAAGTTGCGATTTTCTCGTGATGTATGAGTCATCCACCATGAGTTTTCATAGTAGCTGTTGGATTTCGAGACCCGATTCGAAGAGACATAGGAACCGTCTCGGGTACATGGTGGACCCGGTATGGTACCCTGGGGCGAGATTGATTTTCATAGTGGATGATGAGCTTGGCAGGGGAAGACTGCCTACCGGTGATAGCATTTGGACCTGGAGGTTATCCAGAGTATACCGACTGGAGTCATGAGATGGATATAGGCTGATCCGTACTGCCGGAGCCCGCGGGCCGATCCCGCAGATGACACGGAGCCTGAGATATATGCGGATTTACATGCCGATGCTGGGCACAGATTTATGTTTCGTGTCGATGCTTGACACTGACTTCTCTGTTGATTTCTTGATGTATTCTGTTTCCATTCGTCATGTAATCATGCATCATTTATCTGATATGTTGCTATCTGAGGTACTGACATGAGCATGTAGTATTACACTTATACATAAATGTACCAGGATATTTATTTGAGGATATTATTTGATATGACCTGGGATAGCGTCATGCATGCGATTTTCTACTCGTAGATGTTTTCTACTCATGAGTTGGCAACTCACCCCCGTTGTGCCACAGTTTCTTACAGGTTTGGCCGTATAGGTTTCGTTACGGCTTGCTGGCACACTGTTCCTTTCGGGTGATTGCTTTGGTAGGTGGGATCTTTTGCATCAGGACTGCCATTGTATATTTGTTATTTTAGTTGTATCTAGAAAAACTCCATCAACCAGACTTGTTTATTTGATAGAGATAGATGACCAGTGTATATTATTTCGACCTTAGAGTCGCACGTTGTATTATTATGGTTTTATTGATGATTTGAGTTTACTTTTGAGCTTTGATCCTCGCCCTTGGCGTTGTATATTATATTGCATTGTGTGGTTTTGTCCGTCGATTGACGAAGAGCTAGCTCCCGCTTGGGGATGCCTTTATTCATTATATATGCTTTATCAGGTTTGTACCCGTTTGGGGTCAGTTTTTACAAAGGAAACTCTGCCGAAATTTTCAGAAAAGACTTGAATTTTAAAAATGCATACTTCAGCTTATGTTGTTAAATTTCTTTATTTTTCATAATTGGTTTTTCCTTCACTTACTGCTTCACTTGGTTTGGATTTCTGGGTTTTGACTTACTTAGATTACGTACGCCTCGAGACGTTTCGTAGTTTAAGTGACGGTCATATTCCGTACTTTTCGGGTTGTGGCAAAGTTGGTATCAGAGCGTTAGGTTTTACCTCCTGAGTGTAGGATGACCCTTGGTTGATGGAGTAGGTACCTTGAGTAGAGTGACGTACCGTACGTATGTTCCGCGGCATATTTACGATACGCTACTCCGCTTAACAAGCCTTAGGATGTACATTTCCTTGCACACATTATATTCCTTCCTATTATCTAGCCTCATCGATACAAGTTATGGTTTTGTTACCACGATTGTACGGGCACTGAGAACTACGGCTAGGGTTGCGGTCAGCACGAGCTCGTCACGAACGAGGACTGACCAGGGGATGATTCCAGGGACATACGATTTGCATAGATGCACCGTGTTATTGTGTTTTCGCGCCATGAGCGTTTGATGGATCGCTATTATGAGATTTTTCGGGCGTACAGATTTGCACCAGAGGGTTGAGCAAATGATAGAGGCCAGCCAGAATGTGATGACCATTGATGTATCGCTTATTCATGATGATTGAAGCACTGTTTAGCGTGCAGACGAATGGGCCAGTTGTTGCTGCGAACGACGAGATATCGCCCCAGATGCTTGGAGCTATTGCAGTACGAGTTGTACATAGAGATATGATAGAAGGTCGCTAGTCACCCGAGAATGAATGACTAGGACATGTGGTTTGTTCGCTCACCCCGATGCGAGGTCATCAGATAGATTGATTCCAGCTAGAGACGACTTCACGCCGGTACGTTGAGAGTCGATAGAGGCGATCGAATGTCAGAAACTCATATTCCAAGTTTAAAGTATTCGGAAAGGCATGCAAGCAATTCTATGGACCCTCTAGAAGAATGAAACCCTAACTCGACATAATGACCGTGTGAAAGCTTTTGAACTTTAGGGTTTACTGCAGTTCCACGGTGCCATTAGTGAGGCTTGGGTTTGCCCTTCTATGGCTGGTCCACCGATGCTGTGGTATGTACTCGATACTATTAAACTGTACCCAACATGTTGAACTCTTGGGGGATTATGAGGTTTTGACGAATCGATCGAATGGTTCGACTTCATTCGGATGCTATGTGGTAAGATGCATTGCTTGGGAGACTCCAGATACGAGTATAACTGTTGGAGCATGGTCCATGCTGGCACGATGAGACGAGTCCGAAGTAGTCGACAGTAGAGAAAGGTGGAGTAAGAGGTTCGTACGAGATCTTAATGATATGACGTTCCACTCCGCTGACAACAGAGATGTGATGCGCATGCAGAGGCGTTATATATAGATATATCTTTCAGAAGGAGTCGCGATGAGTATGCAGCCATTCCGGAACAGGAAATAGATTTAGTGAAGGGTGATAACTTCCGGGCAGTTCGGCAGAGACGAGATTTGGGAGAAACCTCGACAGGACCTTTCTGGAATAATCCACGAGAAGACTGGGACCCAGGAGTGGTCATTTTACGCACACCAGCAGGCCAGAGTTCGGCATCGTCGACGAGACTTGTTATGAGTGACCATAAGAGTTGTCCAGAGATCCTTAGAGGACGTGCCAGAGCGAACTACTTCCATTATCGTTTCCATATTGGACCGTTGTGCCGGGGAGCTATGTACTTAGCAATTCGTAGTGAGAGATGAGAGCCTAAGGGCACCGGAAGACAGGCCATGATCAGGAGGCAAGTAGATATCTTGCTCTGCTAGCTTTGGAAGCACCGACACCTTCTCCACTGCGAAGGAAGGACCTATCGACGACAGTATTTACGATTTGTGATTTCGTGAGTTGACTATCACATATCAGTCACTTTGGATTTCGGTATTTTGGATGATTTATTGCATGATTGAGTTTTGATGACCGAGTTTCATGATATTTGTTTTGTTCACCTTGTGCACCTGATTGGATCCTTGCGCATATTTGACGCACTTGGATTTGGCTTTTGCGCATGTTCGGCGCTTAATATTGGATTTCGTGATTTCGTGCATGTTGAATGCACATGATTTAGATTTTATTCATGCATGATGGATGCACCTGATTTGGATTTTCGCGCATGTTGGGCGCATGTCATGAGATGCGATTTTGGTGCACACCAGATGCACTAAATCGAGATTCTTTGTGCATATCATATGCACCTGATATTGTTGTCATGCACACCCGTTGCACTGGACCGATGCTTTCGTGCACACCCGTTGCACTTAGATGTTGATTCTGTGCACATGTATGGCCCATTCATGGATTTTGATTTCCGTTCGCACCAGACGCACGTAGCATTCATATGCACATTTCGGGATTGATTCTTATGGAGCAGTACGTTTTTATGATATTTACTTTTTGTTTTCGTACTGAGCAGGACTAGTCAGAGGACAGTACCTGGATATGTTTTGCATGCATTGATAGCTATCGAAGGGATTTCCAAAAATGGAGCTATAGTCTCAGTATTTACTTACGTGTCTGATATAACACAAAACATTTTATAAAGGAAACCCTTCTAAATTATTTCAGAACAGCGTGACGTACACAATAAACAAAGGAGAAGTATATATATATGTCACGACCCGAAGGTACGGAACGTGACTGGCACTTAGATTACGAGACGTCTAAAGGCGTAACGTAAACTAAGTCAGCCAAAGCCCAGAAAATCTAAACCAAAATCAACAAGAGTGAAGGAAAACCTAACATGAAAATGAATTTAAAATCAATTAAGTTGTATTAACCCCGTTTTAAAAACATCAAAATTTTCCGAAAATTTCGGCAGAGTCTCCTTTGTAAATACTAGCCCCTAAAATGGGTTCAACAAGATATATAAACATGTAATAACAAAATGGCATCCCCAAGCGGGAGCTAGCTCTTCGCCCAAGAGGGATCACAACCACCCCAATATATATGCAATATCAAGAAAATAAGCGTAAAGAAATGCAAATTATAAGAAAAACACAACGTCGGCTCAAGTGAGCTCGACTCCAAAGAAACCACATAAACACAAATCTCTCAGTCTCATCACCGGTCGCATATACAAATAAGAAGTGGTAGATGGAGAATACTAGATACAAAGATAGTACAAAAAAAAGAGATAAGGTGTCCTCGCAACCCACCTACGAGCAATGTCACTAGTCTGAGCAAAAGGAGCCAATGATAAGATAAGCCCGCCGCTACAAGGCTGACGGGTACGACCTGCAAGACTCCATGGTACAACGAGGGTGAGTTGCCAGCTTGTGAGTAGAATATAACATTTAGTAAGGCTATCGTAAGAATGCACGCAAATGTGTCACAACATGTATGTCTAGATGTTGTGTAATGCCACTAGTATGTATGCACATGTATGCAACATCATTATGAAATCTTTAAGTGTTTAAAATACTATAAGCACTGCATTCTTAACTTAGAAAAAGAATATTTGTGCAATAGCTAAAGTTCCATCAATGAAATCATCTGAAAACCGTGTCAAGCATCGACACCAAATATAGAAATATATCTGTCTCAATGTCTCACTATATCAATGTCTCAATACATCGGGCTCCGTCAGTCCGGATCGGCCCATATCATCAAATCTCACGACAACGGTCGGTATCCTCCGAATATCCGCCGCGCCAGACATCACCGGTAGGTAGTCTTCCCCTGCCAGGCTCATCGTCTACAACTCGATCTTCTTTCCCCGGGGTACCATACCGGGCCCACCATGTACCCGAGACGGTTCATCCACTCCTCGAATCGGGTCTCGAAATCCAACAGAAAACATGAAAACTCATGGTAGACGACACATACATCACGATAAAACCGCAACTTTATTTTAAAAATGATAATAATAAGCTTTTGTTAAATTCTTGCGGTTTTCCCCAAAATCCAGAAATCTCATCAATACTGAAATCCTCAAGAAAATCATAATACCCGACATGTTGTATATGATAAATGTTTATGATATCAAAGGTATGCAATTGATTTGTGACTAGGAATCTATATAAGCATGATGATGATGTAAGGTATATACATGCTATGCAATTCGATGTATCATGTATGATGCAAGTGGTGATACTAAACTAAGCAGGTTCTAAAGTGCTCGTGACATGTCAATTACCAAGGTGTGTGTGTCACATGAATAGTGCACATGCAATATGAGCCAATGGTAATAGTGTATGTGTCCTAAGGGGTGATATCACACATGTGTATGTGGATAACCATGCAATGCCATCAAATGAATAACTAGAAAGATGTGCATATGAATGAGAGGGTTAACTAACTAACAATGCATATCATTTGCAAGAATAAAGTGATCCTAACAATGGGGCGCCTCACGCCATCCAGACGATTTCCCCATAGATGTATACATCAACTCACCTGGACGCCTCGCTAATCTGATCCAACCACCGCTTTGCCTTTGCGCGCCGCGTCCGATGTTTCCGCAACCGATCCTAAAATTGCATAACACACGACATAAGATTAAACATCATGGAACGATGCAGGTCACAGTATGAAAAGATCAACGCCCACAAATTAGGCAAAACGTGCACTCGGTGCGCGGAAAACACACGAAAATCACTAAAACTTAACTAAAATCGTCGTTTCGGGGCAATCGTCAAAACTAAAACTCGACTAAACCAAACTCTGCATTTGCACACCCTACAAGTCATAGGAGAAACCAATAATATCGTCATGATATCACAATTAAGTCACTTCCTAATTTTAGGAAAAACCTAGTAAGCATTCACGGACAAATTTCGATGCCAACCTCGCGAATTAACGATTTAGCGTTCACAAACTAGCACAAACGTCCGATCTAACCCACTAGATGGCCACAACACTAACTTTAACCCACTTATCATACTTAAAACCCTAATTACAACTCCAATCCTTTTTCTTGAATTTTCAAAACAAAACATTACAATGAAATTAACACTTTAAACTTCTAATTTAACATGTTTAAATTACAAATTAACAACTTGATTAAAATTATACCTCCCAAGTGTTGAACCTCTTGCACTTAGACTCTAAAGATGTCTTCTTTCTCCTTGTTTTAAACAAATTAGGGTTTGGGAAGAGGTGGAAAAGAGTTTTGGTTTGAATTAGTGAAGGAATTTGTGAATTTTGTGGATTTTTGGTCAATTTTTACATGGAATTTGAAGTAAGAAAATAGGGAAAGAGGGGGGGCTGCAGCAGGCTGAGCTCGGCCAGAGGGTAGAGGAGGAGAGTGAGAGAGAATTGTGTGGAAAATTCTACACAAAAAGCAACCTTTATACTCATTTAATGCATATCACCTCAAATTTTACACAAAAAACCCCATTTTAATTCATTTTTGATTTAATTTTCAAACCCTAGAACTAAAATCTTGAAAAGTCTTCATACAATTTTAGTTGCACTAAATTTTAGTTTATAATGGTTCCTAATTATGTAATTTACCCAATTAAATTTATATTTATCACTAATTTAATTTATTTTTAAAAGCTTAAAATAATATTAAAAATAATTAATTAAGGAATTTTTTTTTAAATAACTAGAAATTTTTAAGTGACAATTTAGTGACTAATTTCAAGCATTATATTATCTAAATTTTGTATAATTAGGCCTATATTGAAAAATACTTATTTTGACTTTTTACGGAAAAGACTGATTATTTTGCCGATTATCGAAAAACTGCCTAAACGATTTTCGAAGCGTTACAATCTTCCCCCCTTAAACAAATTCGGTCCCCGAATTTAGAATTTAACTACGCATACCTTCAAAAAGATGCGTATATCTCTTCCTCATCTCGACCTCGGTCTCCCAAGTGACCTCCTCGCTGTTCGGGCCACGGCAAAGAACCTTGACGGAGGGTATAACCTTCGACCTCAATTTCTTCACCTGCCGATCCAAAATGACCACCGGCTGCTCGGTGAATGAAAGATCGCACTCCAGCTGGATCGTCTGGTGCTGAATCGCATGGGAAGGGTCATGAAGGTACTTGCGGAGCATCGAAACATGGAACACGGGGTGAACATCGGGGAAGCTGGGCGGAAGAGCTAACCGATAAGCAACTGAACCGACACGCTCTAAGATCTCGAAGGGACCAACATATCTAGGACTAAGCTTCCCTTTCAGCCCAAATCTCATCACGCCCTTCATTGGAGATACCCTCAAGAAAACATGATCGCCAACAGCGAACTCGAGTCGGCGACGACGCTTGTCAGTATATGATTTCTGCCTACTCTGTTCCGCTCTCATCCTGTCCCGAATCAGCTGTATCTTTTCGGTCGTCTCCTGTACGATCTGCGGCCCCAAAATACCGCTCTCCCTGAGCTCTGTCCAACATACAGGCGATCGACATCTCCTCCTATTTAAAGCCTCGAAAGGTGCCATCTGAATTGTCTCCTGGAAGCTATTATTGTAGGAGAACTCGATCAAGGGCAAATGACGATCCCAGCTACCACCGAAATCTAAAACACAAGCTCTGAGCATGTCCTCAAGAGTCTGAATAGTACGCTCTGACTGACCGTCGGTCTGCGGATGAAAAGCTGTGCTAAAACTCAATCGGGTGCCCAAAGCCTCCTGAAGTTTCTGCCATAATCGGCTGGTAAACTGGGTGCCCCTGTTGGACACGATGCAAGTCGGGACGCCATGCAGTCGCACGATCTCATCAATATAAACCTGGGCTTACTGAGCAAATCCAAATGTGGTCTTCACTGGCAGGAAGTCAGCCGCTTTCGTCAGTCGATCCACAATCACCTAAATAGAGTCATACCCTCGACTGGTCCTGGGTAGACCCACAATGAAGTCCATGAAGAAATGTTCCCACTTCCACTCAGGGATGGGCAAAGGCCATAACTCGCCGGCTGGCCTCTGGTGCTTGGCCTTGACTCGTTGACAAGTCAGGCATCTCGACACAAAGTCTGTAACATTTTTCTTCATCCCGTCCCACCAGTAAACCTCTCTCAAATCACGGTACATCTTGGTGGAACCTGGATGCACTCTGTACACTGATCTATGTGCCTCCTCAACGATATCATGCTTCAGTCCCCCAGAATCTGGTACGCATAGTCGAGTCCCAAATCGAAGTATCCCCTGATCATCAATCACGAACTCAGAAGCTCTGCCTTGCCGAATCTGCTCGATAATCTTTAAAATACGGGCATCACCAGACTGTGCCTCGCGGATACGGTCAAGTAACTGTGGGCGTGCTCTGAAATAGGCCAGCTGTCCTCCTGTAGGATTAAACTCGAACGGCACTCTGCTATCATATAAAACCTGCCAATCTACCATCGACTGCATCTGTATTGCGCTCAAACAAGATAAGCCACCTCCGGGCCTCCTACTCAAAGCATCTGCCACCACATTCGCCTTGCCCGGATGGTATAGAATCTCGCAGTCATAATCTTTTACCAACTCCATCCAACGACGCTGTCTCGGATTTAGATCTTGCTGCTGAAAGATATACTTCAAGCTTTTGTGGTCAGTGAATATCTGGCACGACTCGCCGTATAGGTAATGTCTCCAGATCATAAGTGCAAATACCACTGCAGCCATCTCTAAATCATGAGTGGGGTGGTTCTGTTCGTGTTTCCTCAACTTCCGAGAAGCATATGCAATAACTCTGTCATGCTGCATCAATACACAGCCCAGTCCCACTCGAGAAGCATCACAATATACCACGAAACCGCCCGATCCTGAAGGCAAAGATAACACTAGTGCAGTAGTCAGACGAGTCTTCAACTGCTGGAAGCTATCCTCACATGCCTCAGTCCAATCAAAAGGAACCCCCTTCCGGGTCAACCCAGTCAACGGTGCAGCATTACTGGAGAAATCCTGGACAAAACGTCGATAATAGCCGGCCAGACCTAGAAAGCTGCGAACCTCTGTAACTGATACCGGTCTAGGCCAATGCTGCACTGCCTCGATCTTCTTCGGGTCCACACAAATACCATCTCTCGTCACCATATGACCCAAGAAGTCGACACTGTATAGCCAGAATGCGCACTTGGAAAATTTGGCGAACGGCTGATGCTCTCTCAACGTCTGCAATGTGATACGCAAGTGCTGCTCATGCTCCTCCCGGCTTCGAGAATATACCAAGATGTCGTCAATGAAAACAATGATGAACTGATCAAGATAAGGCTTGAATACATGGTTCATCAAGTCCATAAATGCAGCCGGGGCATTGGTGAGCCCGAACGACATCACCAAGAACTCATAATGACCATAACGTGTACGGAAAGCGGTCTTCGGAATATCCTCCTTCCGAACCCTGGTGATAACCTGACCGTAAATCAACCTTTGAGAAAAACCCTGCACCCTGGAGCTGATCGAATAAGTCGTCAATGCGGGCTAGGGGATATCTGTTCTGCACAGTAACCCGGTTCAGCTGACGATAATCAATACATAAGCGCATACTTCCATCCTTCTTCTTAACAAACAGGATGGGAGCACCCCAAGGTGACACACTCGGTCGGATAAGCCCTGATTGTTAGGATACGAGCGTGTCAAGTTTAGTTCTAAATACCGCAATCAAGACGGTTTCGCACGTAGCTAGCCGGTTGAGTACGGGTCGTCCGCAGGGAGATGGGAATCTTTTTCTATGTGTTTTTCGACGAGTTAAGTCCGGTTGTTCAGATTTTGTTTGTAGTTATCTAAGTGTTGAGTTGATATTTAAAGAGAGCTTGTTAGGGTTAGGATTAGGTTAGTTTGAGTTAGGAGTCTCCACATCTTTCGTTGCCCCACTTAATATCGGTGTTACGGTAATCGGCAACAACGGGGATTAGCACGACTAGGAAGGAACTTGCGAGTATAAGCTAGGCTTTCCAACGCATAGTCCTTCCTTTTGGTGCTTGTCCGTCCGTTCTTGGCTCTTATCCATAACCTCCGGTTAATTCAACCACAACCGGTCTCACTACGGAATCACCGCTATCATGTAGGATAGGGTGCCGTAAGGAGCGGATTGTGGTTGGGTTAACGGGAGTTGATTTAAGTTGTTGGGCAAGGAAAGAGTGAGAGAGATTTCCTTCTCTCAAACTTCCCTTATCCTACCCTAACAAGTATAGAACTACTCACACTTCATAATACGGAAAAATAAAACAACACAAAATAGGAAGATAGAAAGAAGGAGATTAGAAGAATACGACTAACTGTTTGCGACCTCACCTTGGCGAGGATCAAGCGTAAGTATCATTGTCATATGTAAGGATAAAGAAAAAGAGAGAAGAAACAAACAACAAGGAAATAGCAACAACTACTTAACAATTAAAATTACAACAATTATAACAAGTAAAGAAAGAGACAAGCATGATAATAAAAATGGTCTTCTTTATTCATCACTCTTCACTCAAAAGCTCACTTACAAGTTTAATGGAGAAGAGGTGAGAAGAGGAAGAAGAACAATACTAAAACTAGGCAAAATGAAAAATACAAAGTTGGACCCTTCCTTCACAAACTTCTGGACTATTTATAGGCCAAAACATGAAACCCTAGGGCAACCAACAGAACATACATGAAAAGACAAACCTACCCCCAAAAACGCTGCACATTTGGCGCCAAGATGGCCGCGGAAGGGCGGCCAAAACCACCCTTTGGCCGCGCTTCCGCGGCCGTTTAGATGAGTTGGGTCTGGATCTTTTTGGTGGGACCCTGGCTTGATGTGAGAATCCTTATGGTATATGTATTTTCCCATAATTGCTTCACGAATTTTCCAGAATTTCTGTTGAGGGAAAGGTGGACTTTTTGTCAAGATTTTGTCATGATTGCCTCGAGCTCCGCGTAGATCTCTTGGATCTTGTGCCACCATTGAGCCTTGTGCCTGAAAACGACATTGATTTGACATTTTGTCTTCCTAAACTGGTATCTGGTAGCATACGGATGAAGGACGGAGACCGTGTTTTATCTGTGGTCTGCAAGAACCCGGATTTTTCGTGTTTTCCATGAATTTCACCGTTTTGGAACCGAGAACCTGTATCCTGCAATTGACTAGCAAACACGGCTCAAGAGTATCTACCGACATGCAATGTGATAAAAATTGGGCGGTATGAAAATGCAAAAATCTGATATGAACAAATACCCCCAAACTTATCATTTGCTCGTCCCGAGCAAAGTCCATTTATTCACAAAAAATTTCCTAACCTCACTTTCGCAGGGAACGCGATTGCACTGAGCATGTGCAACAAGCCGTTAAACCTCTAGGTGTCCCTAGTAGGAGGAGTGTTGTCTCCTGAGGGTTTTCAGCGGATACTACCCACAAAATCCGGTCAAGTTGGTTTGTAAAAATGACTAAGTTTCAAACCCTAAAGTTTTGTTTTAGAAAATAACAATTCTATAATCCTTAGTCTAGACTATCGAACCTTTATTTTTCACACCTCACATCTTATTTAACTACAGATTTTATATGTCTTTACGTGCAGTGCGGATAGTGTCGTTAAGTTCCAGAAGGATCGATTAGAGTCATCATGTCGCACAATAAAGCCCAGATAACAATTTTAAAAGGATCACATAAGTTTTATAATGAGTTAAGCATTTTTCAAGTTTCGTTTTGCAGTAAGGTTTCAACTTTAGAATTTCTATCTTCCATAACAGGAAACTAAGTCGTATTTTTCACTCCACCTTTTTCTTGTTTTCATTTCATACACACCACTGTGAACGTGCAATAGTCTTTATCAAAGAGTAAAACCTTCATATCTCCGTTAAAATTTTTTTTTAAAAAGCCTGTCTTTTATCAAGATTATTCTCACACAAAGAACCGTTAGGAATTTTAACTCGGAGAGAGCACTTGCTTGACTTTGTTTTAAACTGGACTTTCTAGGCTTCTTAGCGAGCTTTGGGCCAATGCACCCAAACCAGTTGGTTTTAGGGCATTAGGTGTAGAAACACCCCAGCGGACTTAATTACTCAAGTTACCTAGGTCCAAAAACAAAAGACAGTTTGGCGTGAAAATCAGATGATTTAATACGAACGGAGATATAACCGGCAGTCCAAATATTTTTTTGGATAAAAGACGTGTTTAGTGGGTTTGGTGTGTAATCATTCCAATCAAGTTTTAGATGGGTTATTTTTCAGACTTAGCTCCAATTACGGCATCAATAACATTCCTTCATATTCGCTTTACTTCATAAACTATTCTTGATATTACTTATTTCAGAACAAACCTATTTGATCCTTAGAAAATCATTTATCTGTTTAAAAGTTTAAACATGAAAGACTTGTCATCTAATTCCCAAAATTCACGACACGTGTAGTGTGATGTAAAGACGTATATCAGCTATAGTTAACTTCAAAGGAGAGTTATTTTCAGGTTTTCAAAATCTAAACATAAGATTTAGTTATTCCTATTTTTTCAAACAAAAACCGTCGAATGTTGAATCAGAGTTCTCTCACAAGCTAACTTGACAAGAAAGTTTTTATATTTTTTTGGAAAATTTTCAGATTTTTATGGATTTTATGTATTTAATATGCAGATGCAAAATATACATATGAATGCGAAGGTAAGAAATGCGTACCGAGCGTACCCCCAAACTTAAACTGGACAGTGTCCTCACTGTTATAGCATGAAGAGAGTAGTTTGAAGGTTCAAAATTGCTGGTTAGCGATACATAATTTTTATTTGTTTTTGTTTTGAAAGAAAAGGAAAAGAATATACACAAATATAAACAAAATGGTTTGTACATACCCCCAAACTTATTTGGAACAGTGTCCACTGTTCTTGGCTGGATAACCGAAGTTTGGAGGTAGGCAGAGGAAGATCAAGCAAGGTAAACCGGCTCCTGTAAGAACAGGAGCTCCTCTGTTGGTTCGGCGCTAAGGTACGGTTTGCATCGGTGTCCGTTCACTTTGAAGAGTGAACCGTCCTTTGGATTTTCCAAATCCACACCGCCCTGCGGATACACAGTCCGCACAAAATACGGCCCTTTCCAGCGAGATCGGAGCTTTCCAGGATGGAAGTGAAGTCGGGTGTCGTAAAGAAGTACCTGCTGACCAGGTACGAAGGTTTTGCGCACAAGGTGTTTATCATGAAACACCTTCGTTCGATTCTTAACGACAACCGCATTGTCGTAAGCCTCATCCCTAAGCTCGCTCAGTTCGTTCAGCTGCAGCTTCCGATGGCTGCCCGCGTCCTCCAGAGACAGATTCAGCTCCTTTATCGCCCAAAACGCGCGATGCTCGATTTCGACAGGAAGGTGGCAGGCTTTTCCGTACACAAGCCGATAGGGAGACATGCCAAGGTCGGTCTTATAAGCGGTTCTAAATGCCCAAAGGGCATCAGTGAGTTTCAGAGACCAATCCTTACGGTTCTTGGAAACCGTCTTCTCCAGTATTTGCTTGATCTGCCGATTTGAAACTTCGGCCTGCCCGCAGGTTTGGGGGTGGTAGGGCGTAGAAAGCTTATGATTAATGGAGTATTTCCGCATCAAGGCCTCGAAAGTCCTATTGCAGAAATGACTTCCATTGTCGCTAATGATCGCTCGGGGGTGCCCAAACCGGGAGAAAATGTTTTCTTTAAGGAACCTAACGACAACCTTGTTGTCGTTAGTCCGGCTGGGCACAGCCTCGACCCATTTAGAGACGTAATCAACAGCTAGAAGGATGTACAAGTTCCCAAAAGAGCTGGGAAATGGCCCCATGAAGTCTATCCCCCAAACATCGAAAATCTCCACAACCAAGATTGGTTGGAGCGGCATCTCGTTTCTCCGGGATATCCGGCCCATGTGTTGGCACCGGGAGCAAGTCTTGCAATAGTCGTGAGCGTCTTTAAAAAGTTGTGGCCAGTAGAAACCACATTGCAAGATCTTCTCAGCTGTCTTTCTGGGCCCAAAATGCCCGCCACATGCTTGATCGTGGCAAAATGACAGCACACTCTTGAATTCCTCATCAGGGACACACCGACGAATAATCTGGTCGGGACAGTACTTGAACAAGTAGGGTTCGTCCCAGTAAAAGTGTTTTACTTGGGATAAGAAGCGAAGTCTGTCCTGACGTGACCATTCGGTTGGTAGTAATCCCGTGGCCAAATAGTTCACAATATCTGCGAACCAGGGTTCGCACGATACTGCCAAGAGCTGTTCATCCGGGAAAACGTCGTTTATCGGAATTGGAAGCGAAGGCGAAGTAAGAAGTCGCGAGAGATGGTCGGCAACCACGTTTTCACATCCTCGTTTGTCCTTAATGACAAGGTCAAACTCTTGAAGCAAGAGGATCCAACGGATTAACCGAGATTTGGCATCTTTCTTCGCAAAAAGATGGCGCAGAGCTGAGTGGTCAGTGTAGACAATGACTGGAGAGCCGATGAGGTAGGGCCTGAACTTTTCTAAGGCAAATACAACAGCTAAGAATTCCTTCTCAGTTGTTGTATAGTTAAGTTGGGCGTCGTTCAGGGTCCGGCTCGCGTAATAGATTACGTGCGGCATCTTATTGATGTGCTGTCCAAGGACAGCACCGATGGCAAAGTCGGATGCATCGCACATAATCTCGAATGGGTGCGTCCAGTCAGGGGAAGAAAGAACGGGAGCAGAAGTGAGTGAGAGTTTCAGTGACTCGAATGCAGTCACACAGCTCGAGTCGAAGGTGAAAGGCGTGTCCTTGGCCAGCAAAAGCGTCAAGGGCCTAGCAATTTTGCTAAAGTCCTTGATAAACCGTCTATAAAAACCGGCATGGCCAAGGAAGGCTCGGATATCTCTGACGCATCGGGGAGGAGGCAGATTGGAAATGACCTCAATCTTTGCTTTGTCAACCTCTATGCCATTTTGCGAGATGATATGTCCTAAGACAATACCTTCGCGCACCATGAAGTGGCATTTCTCCCAGTTCAAAGTGAGATTCTTGTCCTTACATCGGGTAAGGACAGCGTCAAGATGCAGCAAACACTCGTCAAAGGAGTCGCCGAAAATGGAGAAGTCATCCATGAAAATCTCCAGAAATTTTTCCACCATGTCCGAAAAAATTCCCATCATACACCGCTGGAAGGTAGCGGGCGCATTGCATAACCCAAAGGGCATGCGTCGATATGCAAACGTGCCGAAAGGACAAGTGAAAGTGGTTTTGTCCTGGTCTTTTTCGGCGATGGGAATTTGATTGTAGCCAGAGTAGCCATCAAGAAAGCAATAGTACTCATGTCCGGCCAATCGTTCGAGCATCTGGTCAATAAAAGGTAGCGGAAAGTGGTCTTTCCGTGTTGCGGCGTTGAGTTTTCTGTAATCAATGCAAACTCGCCACCCAGTTTGGGTGCGAGTAGGGATTAACTCATTCGCCTCGTTGGTTATGACCGTGATGCCCGACTTCTTGGGGACAACGTGAATGGGGCTAACCCACTGGCTATCAGAGATAGGGTAAATGATACCACTATCTAGACATTTGACGATCTCCTTCTTCACAGCCTCCTTCATGACTGGGTTAAGACGTCTTTGTGGATCCCGGGCTGGTTTGGCATCATCCATCAGATGAATGTGATGCTCAACGATGAGGGGACTAATCCCCTTGATGTCTGCCATGGACCAGCCAAAAGCTTGCCTATTGCCGTGCAAGACCGTGAGAAGGGCTTTCTCTTGCTCGGGAGCTAAAGAAGCCGAGATGATGACAGGGAGGGTCTCGTTCTCACCTAAGTAAGCATACTTAAGGTGAGACGGCAACGGCTTGAGTTCGAGCGTTGGAGGTGAAATGATGGAAGGCAAGACTGGTGCAAAGGTCTCGAACTCAAAGGACTCCAGCAAAGGTTCAAAACGAGTGTAGGCAACCGAGTCGGATGGTTCAGGTAACTCATCCGAAAAGTCGAAAGATTCAAACTCGGGTTGTGCGCGGTTAAGATCGTTCGTGAACGTGAAACACTCGTAGTCGTTATCGGGCGCAGAAACAGCAGCAGGTTCGAAGAGACACGCACTAGTGGCGTCAAGATTATCGTATTCAAACAAAAACTCCTCGAATTCACACTCTTCGGGGGTGATCTCCTGGATCGAGCAAACATCCAGTATATGAGCATTAGGTTCGGCGGGCTGATTCCCCAACCTAAAAATGTTGAGTTCAATTGTCATATTTCCAAAAGAGAGGTTCATTGAACCATTGCGACAATTGATCACAGCATTTGAGGTTGCGAGAAATGGGCGACCGAGTATCACCGGAATTTGATTCCGGGGGTTAGCTACAGGCTGTGTATCCAAGACAATGAAGTCGACGGGGAATATGAAGTCCCCGACTTTGATTAACACATCCTCTAGCTCACCCCTAGGATGGGTGATCGATCGGTCGGCCATCTGGAGAGTGCAGTGTGTGGGTTTCAGCTCTCCGACGCCTAATTGCTCGTATACTGAATACGGAAGCAAGTTAACACTGGCACCAAGATCTAATAGTGCGCGGTTGATGTTCTTATCCCCAATAGTAATTGAAATCGTAGGACAGCCAGGGTCCTTCCGTTTTTGTGGTAAAGATTGGGTAAGGGCATCACTTACAGCACTAGCCAAGAAAACCTTCTTGGGTACCTGAGACTTCCTCTTTTTCGTGCACAAGTCCTTTAAGATTTTCGCGTAAGAAGGGACTTGTTGGACAGCATCTAAAAGAGGAATGTTAATGTTAACTTGCTTGAATAACTCCAAAATCTTCTCCATTTGTGGATTTTGTTTGTTAGACCTCAACCGGTTTGGAAATGGAACATTTTGAAAATTGGTTGAGTCTAATGCTGGAGGAGGAGATTTTGGAGTTGGAACGGATCCCAGAATAGGTGTTTTCGTGGAGTGAGAAGCGGGTCCGTTTAGAGAAGAAGAGGAAGGAGAGCCTTGTGAAGAACGGAGAATAGGCTCGGAAGACGAAGAAGAAGAAGCAGGAGAAGAAGAAGAAGCGGCCGGGGTGTCATCGTTGATTTGCTTGCCAAAGTTGTTTTGCAGCACCCTCCCTGATCTCAGTGTGGTCACGGCACTCACATTATGGTTTTGTTGTTCAAGAGCAACATGTGCATTATGTGGGTGGCCGGGATTTGGAAGTGGCTGGGACGGGAGCTTCCCCTTCTCTCGCTCGCTCAAGGCCGCGTTCAGCTGTGCAATCTGGGCCTCGATGGTCTTGATGCTCTGCCCGTGTGCGGCGGTGTGTTGCACTAAAGATTGGATCGAAGACTGGATGTTGGCGGTGGATTGAGTCGATTGTTTAACAAACGCATCCAGACTTCGCTCGAGCGAGGAAACCTTATCGTTGTTTGACGGAACAAAGTTGTTTGGTGGAAAGGAATTGTTCGGTGCAAAGTTGTTCGTCTGGTTTTGGTAAGGCTGGGGTTGGAAGGGCTGCTGATACTGAGTTTGTTGTTGCGCTTGTTGTTGCGGTGGAGGGGCCCTTTGGAAATTGTTGCCCTGGAATTGATTCTGATTCTGATTCCAGGAGAAATTGGGGTGGTTCCTCCAACCGGGATTGTAGGTGGAAGAGTATGGATCATTCCTTGGTCTTTGCTGGAATGCATTAACCTGATCCTGTCCTTGCGAGGGTGGATTGTAAGGACACTCTTCAGTCAAGTGGGACGGATCGGAACAACAAGCGCAGATGGTACGAAGGGGGAGAACAGGGCCAGGAGTAGGAGAAGAAAATTTGCTCTCTATTGCTTCAAGCTTTTTTGTGATAGCAGCCATTTCAGCTCTCATCGCAATAGAGACATCAAGCTGGTGAATTCCTACCCTAGACTGACCGGTAGAAGTGGAGGGAGAAGAAGAAGAAGGAGTCGGTCTGGTGCTCTCCCACTGTAGCGTTTGCTCCGCAAGATCGTCAAAGAACTGCCACGCTTCCTCGTCAGATTTGGATAGGAAGTGGCCCTGACAGATGGTTTCCAGCAACTGCTTCGTTGCTGGGTTCAGTCCCTCGTATAAGGTTTGGCAGAGTTGCCATTTCTCTATACCGTGGTGAGGACACTGAACAAGAAGGTCTTTGTATCGGTCAAAGCACTTCCAAAAGGGTTCAGAAGGAAGCTGGGAGAATTGGTTGATCTCATTTCGAATTCTTGCGGTCTTATGATTTGGGTAGAATTTTTTCAGAAACGCTTTAACAAACTCGTCCCAGCTGGTGATTGAGTGGGAAGCGGTGCTATACAGCCATTTTTCTGCGAGATCGCATAAAGTGAACGGAATGACCCGTAGACGTATAGCATCGTCCGACAGCTGGGTTGTTTTCATCATGGCACAGACGTTTTGAAATTTGTTAATGAAGATATAGGCATCTTCAGATTCAAGCCCATGAAAACGTGGAAGCATGTTGATGAAATGGGGCTTAATTTCAAAGTTGTCCCCATTGGCCGGAGGAAGAGAAAGGCAGGTTGGAAGTGCAGAACGGGTAGGGTAGAAACGATCCTGGAGCGCAATTCGCTGCGGCGCTACAACAGGCGGAGGTGGTGGGAGATTGGTCTCCATAGGAGGTGGAGCCAATCCAGGGGTGGTCAACGAGATGTTCGGATTAAATCCCGACATCGCGGAAGAAGAGGTTGGTGAAGGTGAAGGTGAAGGTGAAGATGTATGAACAGAATTCCGGTCAACGTCGGAGTTGGCCGGCAAAGGAAGGGGGAAAAGAGGAGTGGACGGAGTATCGACTTCGGAGTCGATCGCGTAGTCGGTCGCGACTAACATAACGCGGACTAGACGGGCGCTAGTGTCCCGAGTCCAAGCGGACATACACTAAACGAGTTTAGTATAGTCAAAGCGGAGAAGGTGAGGGTAAGAAAACGTCAATGAAGAAAGGCGATGGGTGTTGGGTGAAAATGGATTTGGCGACAAAAGGGCAAGTTTTTATAAAAGTTTTTGATTTTTTCTTTTTTTTTATTTTGTTTTTAGAAAGAGATTTACAGAAGTATGTACGGAAATACGGCTTAAGCAATCACAAACAAGATATGCACAATCACACCTAGATCTAGGGTAACCTAGGTCTACTAGACCTGCTCCTGAACTTGATTGTCGAAGTTAAACAGTGTCGAGAAACAAGCTTAAAAATACACTGATCACGAGGCCAGGTAAGTGCAGAGATAAGGGGAGGTTGTCCAACGCTTTCGCGAAGTTCCTTAATTAAATAACCCTTTCTCTTTCGGCGGTTGCGCCTTTAACACTTTCCTAGACACCCCGTAAACAATATACGGTTAAGCGAGGTTCTAAACAAAGTTTATCTTCTCCTAATGAGCGCGAAGTCCTTAGGGCTGAAGTCTAGTATTTTTTTAATTACAATGGACAATGCATATGCTTTAGTGATTTCCGGGGTCCTGGGAAGGGTGATGAAATCCCCACCCAATCTGGATTGGTTTCAAGCCCCTTAAGTCCGTATTAAAGAATGCAAAACAGTAACAATATCAACAGCAAACAATTTTTATTTGCGGCGCAAAGAATCCTGCACAAGAACAGTTTATTGGAAGGGGGAGAAGAATTTGCGCAAAGAAGGCTGCAGAAAACACAATTCAGTGGAGCTCAGAGGAGTGGAGAGAGGCAGAGGGACTTACAGAGAGAAGATGGCACACTGACCCCACCAAGTGGCCGCGGAAGGGCGGCAAAAAGTCCCTAATGCCGCGGTTCCGCGGCGGAAATAAGGTATTGGTGATTAATTTTTCTGGTGTGGGCTCTGTTTGGTCTCCTCTACTTGTCTGGATGTGTGGAATTCTAATATGCTCACTGTATCTGCTCCAGATTTCTACAGGAGACCGGTTGCTTCGTTTTTTGTCCGTCGCGGTGTAGCCGCGAACTGTGGGTCTATCTTCCCACGTCTTTGGCACTGTACTTGAACTCCGTATTTCCAACGTCTTAGGCGTCGATCTTGAGCTTCGTATTTCCTGCACACTTGCACAAAAACTAATCAAGAATAACAAGATGATTTTTACAAAGCATATTATTTTTTTTTTTTTTTTTTTTGGTTGTTTTTATATTCACAAATTAACCCGAAATTTCACTTAGAAATAGACTACCGTCTCCCCGGCAACGGCGCCATTTGATTGTTAGGATACGAGCGTGTCAAGTTTAGTTCTAAATACCGCAATCAAGACGGTTTCGCACGTAGCTAGCCGGTTGAGTACGGGTCGTCCGCAGGGAGATGGGAATCTTTTTCTATGTGTTTTTCGACGAGTTAAGTCCGGTTGTTCAGATTTTGTTTGTAGTTATCTAAGTGTTGAGTTGATATTTAAAGAGAGCTTGTTAGGGTTAGGATTAGGTTAGTTTGAGTTAGGAGTCTCCACATCTTTCGTTGCCCCACTTAATATCGGTGTTACGGTAATCGGCAACAACGGGGATTAGCACGACTAGGAAGGAACTTGCGAGTATAAGCTAGGCTTTCCAACGCATAGTCCTTCCTTTTGGTGCTTGTCCGTCCGTTCTTGGCTCTTATCCATAACCTCCGGTTAATTCAACCACAACCGGTCTCACTACGGAATCACCGCTATCATGTAGGATAGGGTGCCGTAAGGAGCGGATTGTGGTTGGGTTAACGGGAGTTGATTTAAGTTGTTGGGCAAGGAAAGAGTGAGAGAGATTTCCTTCTCTCAAACTTCCCTTATCCTACCCTAACAAGTATAGAACTACTCACACTTCATAATACGGAAAAATAAAACAACACAAAATAGGAAGATAGAAAGAAGGAGATTAGAAGAATACGACTAACTGTTTGCGACCTCACCTTGGCGAGGATCAAGCGTAAGTATCATTGTCATATGTAAGGATAAAGAAAAAGAGAGAAGAAACAAACAACAAGGAAATAGCAACAACTACTTAACAATTAAAATTACAACAATTATAACAAGTAAAGAAAGAGACAAGCATGATAATAAAAATGGTCTTCTTTATTCATCACTCTTCACTCAAAAGCTCACTTACAAGTTTAATGGAGAAGAGGTGAGAAGAGGAAGAAGAACAATACTAAAACTGGGCAAAATGAAAAATACAAAGTTGGACCCTTCCTTCACAAACTTCTGGACTATTTATAGGCCAAAACATGAAACCCTAGGGCAACCAACAGAACATACATGAAAAGACAAACCTACCCCCAAAAACGCTGCACATTTGGCGCCAAGATGGCCGCGGAAGGGCGGCCAAAACCACCCTTTGGCCGCGCTTCCGCGGCCGTTTAGATGAGTTGGGTCTGGATCTTTTTGGTGGGACCCTGGCTTGATGTGAGAATCCTTATGGTATATGTATTTTCCCATAATTGCTTCACGAATTTTCCAGAATTTCTGTTGAGGGAAAGGTGGACTTTTTGTCAAGATTTTGTCATGATTGCCTCGAGCTCCGCGTAGATCTCTTGGATCTTGTGCCACCATTGAGCCTTGTGCCTGAAAACGACATTGATTTGACATTTTGTCTTCCTAAACTGGTATCTGGTAGCATACGGATGAAGGACGGAGACCGTGTTTTATCTGTGGTCTGCAAGAACCCGGATTTTTCGTGTTTTCCATGAATTTCACCGTTTTGGAACCGAGAACCTGTATCCTGCAATTGACTAGCAAACACGGCTCAAGAGTATCTACCGACATGCAATGTGATAAAAATTGGGCGGTATGAAAATGCAAAAATCTGATATGAACAAGCCCTTTATCCAGCAAGTCCTGTAACTGATCCTTCAGCTCTCTAAGCTCCACCGGGGCCATCCGATATGGCGGTATAGAGATAGGTCCCGTGCCGGGGATCAAGTCGATGCAGAACTCAATCTCGTGCTCTGGTGGCAGACCAGGCAGCTTGTCAGGGAATACATCAGGAAACTCTCTCACAACAGGGACCTGGTCCAACGGAACCTCTGTGGTGCTAGTATCACAAATATAGGCTAAGAATCCCTGACACCCTTTCCGCAAGAGCTGACCAGCGCTAAGAGAAGAAATCAAGCTGGGAAGGGTAGCGCTACAATCTCCTTGAATAACAAGAACCGGCTCACCAGGAAAACTGAATCTAACTGCCTTCTTACGGCAGTCCACAGATGCATAGCAGGTGGTTAGCCAGTCCATACCAAGAAGAACATCGAAGTCTAGCATATCGAGGAGAATCAAATCAACTGAAGAATCTCTCTCCCCGGTACGAACGGGACACGATCGGTACACAAAACGGGCAACAAACGACTCGCCTACCGGAGTAATAACGATAAGCGGCTGATCTAACGAAGAAGACTCTCAGCCCAGCCTCGGTGCAAAGTATGTGGATACATAAGAATGTGTAGAGCCTGGATCAAATAATACCCGTGCATCAAAAGAACATACTGGCAGAGTACCTGTCACGACGGCATTGGATGCCTGTGCATCCTGAGTAGTCAACGCGAACACTCGGGCCTATCCACCACTAATAGCTGGCTGTCCTCTGCCTCTACTTCTGTCGCCTCGTCCTCTCTGAATCGGACCACCACGCCCATGACCTCTAGGAGCATCTGCCTGGCGTGGAGCCTTATCAAGGGTAGGAAGTAGAGCTCTCTAAGGAGGTGGTGAAGGTGGTAAGGTCACATGTGGCACTGTCGCCCCATGGTACAGTCTCTGACACGATGGTACTGACCCACTCACCGAAAACATCCTGACGACAACTGTTGGGTCTGCGGATATGAACCAAATAACTGACCTCATCTTAATCTTCTGCCGCCACCATCTCCCGAAAAGAATCTATCATGGTGTCTACCCATCTGTCGCTGGGCTGGCGTATCAGTACGGATCCTCTTCAGCCCAGAAACGACCGGAGTCTCAGAAATGCGCTCTTCCAAAAGTAAGGCTGCATCCATTGTGGCTGCGTATGTGTCAAAGTGCTGGGTGCCGATGGCAAGGAATAGCTGTGTGTCAAGCCCTCGTACAAACCTCTTTATCCTCTTCTCTTCAGTGTCTACTAGGTATGGAGCATATCGAGACAACTGGGTAAACTGTATATCATACTCAAACACTGTCATCCCAGGAGTCTTGGGTAAAGACTCAAAACTACGAGCTCGAGCATCTCGGACACTCTCCGGAAGGAAACGGGCAAGAAATGCAGCTGTAAACTCGTCCCAGGTCATAGGAGGTAGACTTGCAGCTCGGCCTCTCTCTACTGAATCGTACCACGTCTGGGCAAGGCCCTCCAGGCGAAAACTCACGAACTCCACCCATCTATCATCAGAACACCTCAACGAACGGCAAATCCTAGCCATCCTATCAAGAAATGCATGCGGGTCCTCTGTCGCATCCGTACCAGTAAAAGCTGGAGGTCTCAGTCTCATAAACTCCTGTAGTGAAACAGGGATAGTCGCAGTAGTAGCAAGAGTACCCGTCTGGACACCAGGTATAATCATGGTCTGTACGGTGGAAGGAATGTCCTCGGATCTCTGTGCCCGACTGGACTCAACTAACGATCCCATCATCTGTCGCAACTCCTGCATACTGGCCTCTAATCTGGCAATACGGTCTGGAGAAGGCCGATCAATCTGACCCTGAAGGGTAGGCGTATCATCCCGCTCGATCCTCGCCTCAGACGAGCCCGCTCGAAGCTTATCCCTAACGGCAGCCCGCTGAGCTCTCGTAGTCTTTGGCGGCATCGAATCTGGAATAAGAAACAGGAGCGATAAGAACATTGCAATTGAATCAAGGGATGCATGGAATCAAGGAGGAAATACAAGCAATTATGTCCTAAGGTTACTTAGGCGGAGTACTGTATCGTAAGTATGCCGCGGAACATACCCACGCTATGCCACTCTGCTTAAGTCACCTACTCCATCTACCAAGGGTCATCCTACACTCAGAAAGGTAAAACCTGGCTCTGATACCAACTTTGTCATGACCCGAAGGTACGGAACGTGACTGGCACTTATATTACGAGACGTCTAAAGGCGTAACATAAACTAAGTCAGCCAAAGCCCAGAAAATATAAACCAAAATCAACAAGAGTGAAGGAAAACCTAACATGAAAACGAATTTAAAATCAATTAAGTTGTATTAACCCCGTTTTAAAAACATCAAAATTTTCCGAAAATTTCGGCAGAGTCTCCTTTGTAAATACTAGCCCCCAAAATGGGTACAATAAGATATATAAACCTGTAATAACAAAATGGCATCCCCAAGCGGGAGCTAGCTCTTCGTCCAAGGCGGATCACAACCACATGTAATATATATGCAATATCAAGAAAAAAGGCGTAAAGAAATGCAAAATATAAGAAAAACACAACGTCGGATCAGGTGAGCTCGACCCCAAAGAAACCACATATACACAAATCTCTCAGTCTCATCACTAAGTCGCATATACAAATAAGAAGTGATAGATGGAGAATACTAGATACAATGATAGTACAAAAAAAGAGATAAGGTGTCCTCATAACCCACCTACGAGCAATGTCGCGAGTCTGAGCAAAAGGAGCCAATGATAAGATAAGCCCGCCACTACAAGGCTAACGGGTACAACCTGCAAGACACTATGGCACGACGGGGGTGAGTTGCCAGCTCATGAGTAGAATATAACATCTAGTAATGCTATCGTAAGAATGCACGCAAATACGTCACAATATGTTGTAGGGTGTTTTTCGTCACCCCAGTGAGATGGGAATACGCGAGCGCTTGTCAGGCGTACTACAGATTCCCCCTGCCTAGGGTAGGCCGGGGTTTAATGATTGTGGGGATCCGAATCTCCGGCAGCCGCGGACTAAGCTGCCGTTAATTACCCCCCCGCCTTTGGGGCGAGGGAACCTTCGATTAACGGGTTAAATTGGTCATGCGAACTCAATGTGCAGTGTGCGTGTGTTTTGTTTTGAAAGGGGGTTTTGGATATATCGGGAGCCACGCAGAGTTTTTACGGGGGTCCCGCTACCCGGATAGCGGGCTGGGGGTCAAGGGGGCTAGCAGCCCCCTTGCGGGGTTCGGGGCAGCGCCCCGGCCCGAAAATTTTTTGGAGGGGGAGAATATGGCGGAGTATGTATGTGTGTGAATTTGTATACATATGTATATATATATGTATATACATAAAAAGAGGGGGAAAAGGCATCCAAGGGATGCGTAGGGCAGCACCTTGGGCGCTGTGCGCTTAGGTGCTGTGCGCAGGTGCGCAAGCAGGCGCGCCACGTGTCGGCACGCGGGCGCCTTGCGCACTTGCGCAGGTGCGCAAGCGCGCGCGCCACGTGTCGGCACGCGGGCGCCTTGCGCACTTGCGCAAGCGCGCAGGTGCGCAAGCGCGCGCGCCACGTGTCGGCACGCGGGCGCCTTGCGCACTTGCGCAGGTGCGCAAGCGCGCGCGCCACGTGTCGGCACGCGGGCGCCTTGCGCACTTGCGCAACGCGCCGGAGAGGCACAAGAGGCTTTTAGCCTGAAAAAAAGGATTTCTCAAAGGAGAAATCAGAGAGGAGTCGGGCTCCTGAATGTGTTTTGGGTTTAATGGAAGTGGTTCTTCTTCTTCCTCCTGTCGCTTGCTGGATCTTGAAGATCAAGAGATGTGAAATCTCAAAATCTCTCCTTTTTAAGATCTGATGACAGATCCAAGTTCCCCTTTGTGGGTTTTGTGGTGGAAAACTATTTAGTTTTGAAAAAGGAAGAGTAAAACTCTTGATTTAATTCAAAAGAAAGAAGAAGGTTTTAGAACCTTGAAGAAAGAGGAAAGAGCTCAGCTCTGAAACTTTTTTTGGAGAGAGAAAAAGTTATTGAGATATTTTATTATCTTTGCCATTATAGGCCATACATTTTACACATAGCCCCTTGGGCTTCACAAAATGGCATTTTGCCTATCCCATGGCTCATGTGCCATTTCTTTTTGCACATAAGCCATGGGCTTTACAAAAATTTGGCTTTATGCCTATTTTTCTTACATTTATCCGAAAATAAAATAAAAGAAATACAACAAAATTATTTATTTCAAAATTTTTATCTTGGCATGGGGGGAGGCCGGCCGCTTCATGTTCGGGCTCGACCCGGGCATGGGCCCACTGGGTCTGGGCTTGGGCCCACTTGGCTTGGGGTTGACTTGTATTTTGACTTGGTCAACCGGGGTGTAAATTTTTACCCCAACAAATTGCCCCCCATCAATAAATGCACACCACATATGTGGGTCGTGTGCATGAAATTGATGGATCTTTTTTTCACGTGGAGGCGACTTGATTTGGTTCCCGTTTTTTGGGAAGCTGGCACTGCCCTTTTTACGACATGGACGGTCGTTGCTTAACATGTCTCCGAGACGGAGTGTCCGTGATAGACGTTTTCCCTGGCCCGGAGTTGTCTGGTTCCCGCTTTGTAGGAATCCTGCGCTGCCCTTTTTGCGACTTGGACGGTCGGTGCTGCCCTTTTAGCGACTTGGATGGTCGTTGCTGCCCTTTTAGCGACTTGGACGGTCGGTGCTGCCCTTTTAGCGACGTGGACGGTCGATGCTGCCCTTTTAGCGACGTGGACGGCCGATGCTGCCATTTTAGCGACTTGGACGGTCGATGCTGCCCTTTTAGCGACTTGGACGGTCGTTGCTGCCCTTTTTGCGACTTGGACGGTCGGTGCTGCCCTTTTGGCGACTTGGACGGTCATTGCTGCCCTTTTTGCGACTTGGACGGTCGGTGCTGCCCTTTTTGCGACTTGGACGGTCGGTGCTGCCCTTTTAGCGACGTGGACGGTCGGTGCTGCCCTTTTAGCGACGTGGACGGTCGGTGCTGCCCTTTTAGCGACGTGGACGGTCGGTTCTGCCCTTTTTGCGACTTGGACGGTCGGTGCTGCCCTTTTAGCGACGTGGACGGTCGATGCTGCCCTTTTAGCGACGTGGACGGTCGGTTCTGCCCTTTTTGCGACTTGGACGGTCGGTGCTGCCCTTTTAGCGACGTGGACGGTCGGTTCTGCCCTTTTTGCGACGTGGACGGTCGGTGCTGCCCTTTTAGCGACGTGGACGGTCGGTGCTGCCCTTTTAGCGACGTGGACGGTCGGTGCTGCCCTTTTAGCGACGTAGACGGTCGGTTCTGCCCTTTTTGCGACTTGGACGGTCGGTGCTGCCCTTTTAGCGACGTGGACGGTCGGTTCTGCCCTTTTTGCGACGTGGACGGTCGGTGCTGCCCTTTTAGCGACGTGGACGGTCGGTGGTGCCCTTTTAGCGACGTGGACGGTCGGTGCTGCCCTTTTAGCGACGTGGACGGTCGGTTCTGCCCTTTTTGCGACATGGACGGTCGGTGCTGCCCTTTTAGCGACGTGGACGGTCGGAGTGGAAGTTGACTTGTTGATTTTGATTTGGGTTGACATCAGCATCGCTATACTGGAATATGGTACCAGGAGCGAATCATCATCTGTCATGGAGAGGATTTTGGGATTTTGGTTTTTGTTTGGCATCTGCATTGCTGCACTGGAATAATGCCAGGAGCAACTCATCATTTGCCCCGAGAGGATTTGGGAGAAATTGGGATTGTTTTACGCCCGTGGATTGTATACGGTTTTGCAGGATGTATGATCCAGACCGTAGGGCCGGAAAAATTTTAGGACTTTGTCGGCGTCTGCATCGCTGCACTGGAATATGGTACCAGGAGCGACTCATCATTCGCCGTTGGGGTATGGGATTTGGAATTTGGTTGGCGTCTGCATCGCTGCACTGGAATATGGTACCAGGAGCGACTCATCATTCGCCATTTGGGGATTGGGGAGCGATGGCTTAAGAGACAGGTTTAGATCCCTATCGCCTAAGGCTTTTCAATTTTATGGTCCGTGAGGATCCCATAAAAGCATTTCCTCCCTACGAGTCGTAAGGATCCCGCAGGTGTATTTTCTCCTTAAGAGTCGTGAGGACTCCTAAGTGTGTTTTTCCTTTATGAGTCGTAAGGATCCCACAAAGGTTTGTTCTCCTCATGTATCGTGAGGACACATGAGTGGGTCTTATCAATGGAGCATCATTCCCAAAGCGGAGACCGGCCGCGTAACTGGTGATTACGGTGGGGCATGGGTATGATGAGAATTATTTGAGCCCGTGGATTGTATACGATGGTCAATTTGGGGACCCACCGTAGGGCTGGGAGAATTTTGAGAAATTGGATTTTGGTTGGCGTCTGCATCGCTGCACTGGAATATGGTACCAGGAGCGACTCATCATTCGCCGTTGCCTGTTGGGGAACGATGGCTTAGGAGATAGGTTTGGGTCCCTACCACCCAAGGCTTTTCAATTTTATGGGCCGTGAGGGTCCCATAAAAGCATTTTCTCCCTACGAGTCGAAAGGATCTCGTAGGTGTATTTTCTCCTTAGGAATCGTGAGGATTCCTAAGTGTGTTGCTCCTTTGTGAGTCGTAAGGATCTCACGCAGGGGTTTTCTCCTCACAAGGTCGAGAGGACGTTGTGAGTGTATTTCACCTCCTTTCCTTTTTACGAGTTTGCGCCCTTTCGGGTTTTCACAGACTCGCCGGTAGTCCTGCTGTTTTTACTCACGGAGCCCTTTCGGGTTTTCATCCGTGCCCGTTTTGCTTGTGGGCATACCGTTATTATTTTTTTTATTATTATTTTATTTTTCTTTCTTTTTTTTTTCTTTTTTTTTTTTTGCCGCTGGTGGGACTTTAAAGTAGTCTCACCGGCAGGATTTGGGAGAAAATAGGGGTCATTTACGCCCGTGGATTGTATACGGTTTTGCAGGATGTCTGATCCAGACCGTAGGGCTGATGTGCTCAATTCTCCTGCGACTTGGAGCATTCACGTGTAGTATTTCTTGAGATATCGGCCATTGATGGGTGGCATGGGCCTTTCTCCCTCGGCACTTATTAGTTGGTAGGATCCTCCGTCAAACACTTTCTCGATGACGTATGGTCCTTCCTAGTTTGGCTCGAATTTTCCCTTGGCATGTCGATTGGGGATAATCGGTCTTTTGAGGACCAACACCAATTCACCTTTCTTGAAGGCGCGGAGACGGGTTATCTTGTCATAAGCCCGTGACATTTGGGCTCGGTATAGCTCCAGATTTTGTTGCACCGCGAGCCTCTTTTCTTCGAGGGCATCGAGTTCTTCAAGTCGAAGGAGCACGTTTTCTTCCTCCGTCAACTCATGTTGGACGGCCATTCTTAAGCTCGGAACTTCAACTTCGAGGGGGAGGACCGCCTCCACTCCGAAGAGCAATGAGTATGGAGTGGACTGAGTTGGAGTACGGTGCGTGGTACGATATGCCCACAATGCCTCGTGAAGCTTGAGATTCCAGTCTCTCTTGTTGGCTGAAGCATTTTTCCTCAGAAGCTTGCATAGAGTCTTATTGAAGGCTTCGGCTAGCCCATTGGCTCTTGGATTATAGATGGAGGAATACCTCCAGTCTATCTTGTGCTGAGTAGCGAATCTTGAGACATTGAAGATTTTGAAAGAAGGCCCGTTGTCAGAAATGATTCTTCTTGGTGTACCGAAGCGGTATAGAATATTATGCTGGAAGAATGTCAGAATATCCTTTGTCTTGACTTCTTTTAGCGGGACAGCTTCAGCCCATCTGGAGAAGTAGTCTGTCACGGCCAGTATGAACCGGTGGCCTTTAGATGACGGAGGATCAATTTGGCCAACAATGTCGGTGCCCCAGACTTCGAAGGGCCACGACGCCACTGTAGGATGCAATGGATTGGGATGCTTGTGAATAAAATCACCGTGAATTTGGCAGACATAACATTTCCTTGCATGCTCTCCGCAATCCCGTATCATGGTGGGCCAGTAATACCCAAGCCGTTTAATTTGCAGTCGCATCTTGGGGCCAGATTGGTGAGCACCGCAAACGCCTGAGTGAACTTCTTTCATGACTTTTTGGGCTTCGGCCGATGACAGGCACCTGAGCCAGAGTTGGTCATATGACCTGCGGTATAACGTGTCATTTACAAACACGTATCGGAGAGCTCTTTTCTTCAGCTGAATCCTCGCAGATTTTTCTTCGGGCAGCTTGTCGTATCGGAGGTACTCTATGAAGGGTTCTCTCCAATCGGGCTCGTCTTGGATGATCGAAGCTTCTTCCTCAGGACTGCTCTTCTGTTCTGCGCTTTCCTCTTCTCGTAGAGAGACTGGGGGTAGAATTTGCCGGCTCCTGACTGTGATCAGAATTTCGTCCATGTCAGGATCAGCCAGCTCCTTGGCTAGGCGAGCGAGTATATCGGCTTTTCCGTTCAATGCTCTAGGGACTCTTGTTAGTTCGATATGAGTGAACCGTTTCATGAGTTCCACCACCCGGCTTCTGTACCGAGCCAACTCGGGTTTGTATATCTTATAGTCGCCGCTTACTTGGTTGACGACAAGCTGGGAATCACCGTAAACCCGTAGCCGAAGGATTTCCATTTCTATGGCGAGCTCCAAACCAGCTATCAGAGCTTCATACTCGGCCTCATTGTTTGTGCGAGGCTCGGTGAGAGCAAAAGAACGCCGTAGGGTTCCCATTGATGGTGTGATAAACACCAATCCTATCCCTGCTTTTATCTCTGGAACGCTTGATTTACTGGAGGTTCTTATCGATGAGGCCCCATCGAAGTAGAGCTCCCAACATGGCTCGTCATTCTCGAAATGCAGCACTTGTTCGTCGGGTAACTCACAATTTAGTGGCGACCCTTCTGGTATGGGATAAGCAGCGAGAAAGTCTGCAAGAGCTTGCCCTTTTACTGCTTTCTGAGGAGTGTAAACTATGTCAAACTCAAGTAGCATGACAGCCCATCTTGCCATTCTGCCGGCTAGGCTTGCTTTGGTCATCAAGTGTTTGAGCGGGTCGACCTTGGAGATCAGCATAACCCGATGAGCGAGCAGATAGTGCCTCAGCTTCTTCACAGCAAATATCAGAGCCAGGCATTGCTTTTCGATTGGGGAGTAGTTGTGTTCCGCCCCGACTAGAGTTCGACTGAGGTAGTAGAGGGCATTTTCTTTTCCCTCCTCGTTGTTCTGAGCAAGGAGAGCACCAAGTGACTCATCTAGCGCGACAGTGTAGAGAATCAGCGGTTTATTTGGAATGGGAGCGGCCAACACTGGAGGGTGCAACAAGTACTGTTTGATACTTTCGAACGCTTCTTGACACTCGGCATCCCAGATAAAAGGAGCTCCTTTCTTCATGAGCTTTGAGAAGGGCCTACATCTCCCCGATAAATTTGAGATAAACCTCCGTATATAAGCAAGCTTGCCTTGAAAAGATCTTAGCTGCGTCAGACTCTTCGGAGGAGGCATCTCCATGATGGCCTTTATCTTTGATGGGTCAATTTCGATCCCTCGATGTTGAACTATGAAGCCCAGGAATTTTCCCGATGACACGCCAAAAGCGCATTTCAGAGGATTCATCTTCAGATCAAATTCCCTCAGTCTGGTGAGAACGGTCCTAAGATCCTGGATATGATCGGCCTTGGTTTCAGTCTTAACGACCAGATCATCAACATAACATTCGACGACTTTATGAATTAGGTCATCGAAGATATTGGTCATTGCCCTTTGATATGTAGCACCTGCGTTCTTCAGTCCGAACGGCATCACCTTGTAGCAATATATTCCGATCGGAGTTCGAAATGCTGTGTGCTTCTCATCCTCAGGCGACATCTTGATCTGATTATATCCAGATGAGCCATCCATAAAAGTGAACAGCTCGTAATTTGAGGTGTCATCGACCATCATTTCCATGACCGGTAGCGGGAAGTCGTCTTTAGGATATGCCTTGTTGAGGTCCCTGAAATCGACACAAACTCGGATCTGCCCATTTTTCTTCTTCACTGGGACTATGCATGCGATCCAGTCTGCATATTTCTCTTCCCTGATAAAGCCGGCATCGATGAGTTTCTTGGTTTCCTCGATGACCTTTTCTTCCAACTCCCTTCTCATTCTTCGAGGAGCTTGTTTGACTGGCTTAGCATCAGGAGATATAGCCAGCTTATGCATGGCTACCTCAGGAGAAAGGCCAGGCATTTCTTTGTACGTCCACGCGAAGCAGTCGACGAACTCACGCAGCAGGGCAATTATCTGCTCTTTCATTTCCTCTGACAAGAGCGAGCTGATGTAGGTCGGCCTTGGATTATCGGGCGTTCCTAAGTCAATCTCGGTTATCTCGTCAAAGGTTGCTTGTCCGCCATCTTCGAGCTCTTGAGGAGCTTCTTCTGGCTCGGCTATCTCGTCGTCATCATTTGATCTTTCGCTGGCCTCACCAACATGGATCATGTAGCACGCTTTGGAATCAGGTTGAATGTAGCCTATGCCCCGTCTATCTGGAATTCGTCCATCGATGAGTGCTCGGACCTGGGGCGGATACCATAGCCCTTCGTAAAACTTTTCTTCGGACTCCGTTTGATATAACCGGCATCCGCACTTCTTAAAGTATTCCCGCATCTTGGGCGCATAGTATCTGGGATTGAGGACGGCTCTTATGCCTCTCTCATAGGGAAGGCACGCGACAGAAAGATCGTCCGGGTGCACAACGGGGTTTGACTTGTAAAACAGGATGCCCTTCTGTCCATTTTTCCTCCCGGGCACGTAGAAAGTTTTCAGCTGGTCCACGGTAGAGACTGACAATGCGTCGAGCTCTTTGCACATCCGTTCCGGCACCCTTGTGATAGCCAGGGACCCTTCTGCGACTTCGAAGGTCTCTCGTAGTTTCGCTTGCTGCATGGGGGGTCGATCTGCACAGCTGTCGCACGGCAGGTCCTCTTCTTCTGACTCTTCAGTGTCACTGCCAAGATGAGGGCGGACTTTGCTGCTAGATGGGCCTTCAGTAACAGATTCGTCCGTATCGCTGCCGAAATGAGGGCGAGTTTGGCGGAAGGACGGGCTTCCAGCATCGGACTCATCAGTGTCGCTGCCGAAATGCGGGTGCACTTGGGTATTTTTGCTTTTGAAAGTGACAGCCGGCGCAGATTTGCTTTTGAGTTTTGTGGCCGGTCTATCCTCGGTCAGTTGTAGCTTAGCATTTTGGTGGTTCATAAAGTACCGAGAATCTTCGTAGCGGACTTCATGCACACCGAACGGCTGGATGTCTCCGTCAATACGTCTTTCTTCGCCATTTTTAGTATACTTCATGCATTGATGGAGAGTCGACGGAATGATGCCGTAATCATGGATCCACGGCCGCCCCAAGAGAATCTTATAAGATGTGTCGGCGTCGATCACGTATATCTTAGCTTCAGTTTGCAGATCCCCAAATTTGATTGGCAAAGCTATAGACCCTAGAACTTGCTGGCAATTTTGGTTGAACCCTTGAATGACAATCCTTTCCCTCGACAGGTGTCGGACGTCCATTGACAAACTCTTCAGAGTTCGCAAGTTCATGATGTTCACTAAGGACCCCGGATCAATCAATATACGATTAATTCGATCTCCGTCGCTGTACCCGGTCACGTAAAGCGGCCGATTATGCTCAGCCGTTCCCAGTAGCAAGTCTTCATCCTTAAATGTGACTGCGGCGGCATGCAAAGCGTGCTGGGCTTCTTTCATATTAATTTCCGCAAAGTGAGCCTGATACCGCTCGGGGTTTTGTAGAGCATGGATGAGAACGTCTCTAAGCTCCTTAGATAGGACCAAGGCGTCGTAGATGCTCAGGAGAGATGGAAGCTTCCGGAGATGTGCCAAGACATTATAGTCCACCGAGGAAGGACTTATGTTTTCATCGGCCGGTTCTCTGCCATCTTCTTCATTAGCGACATGTTTTTCCTTCCCTTTTGGGGCGTTGCCCTGATTTTGCGGTAGAGCCCTGCCGCTTCTGAGCTGGATTTGATTGGCCTTTGTGGTGAGCTCCTCGTCCTCTTCGGGAAAACAGAGATCATCCTCGGAGTCGCTGCCAAGATGGATGGCATAGCAGGTCACTACTGGGATCTCTTCATTGGAGTCTTCTTCTAACTCCTCCAGAATTTCAGCCGCTTGTACAGGGAAGAACTCCTTCAATTGAATCAATGTTCTTTCCTTTTGTTCATATTCTTCGAGGGAATCGATATATTTTTGAATGGTCGATCTCCCTGCAGACTCTTTTTCGTGCCGAGCTGCACTTTTCTTCTTCTTGAGCTTCTTGGATTTTGAGCCTGATGGAGCCGCATAGGCAGCTGGACTGGTAGGCTTCTTCTGTTCTTCCCATTCCATCCTGGGCTCTTTCTGAAGTAGCTTTAGCATCTTCTTCGTCTTATTAGATATGTGCGTACTCCACGGAGGCCGTGATGAGTCAGTTTCATTTCTTAGGGCCGCGGGTTCGGCTGTCTGCTCCCAGAAGGCTTCGGCTTCTGTCTGTATAAAGTTGGCGGTTGCAACTTGATTGTTCACCAACACGCTTTTGGATAGCTCGATCTCTCCAGCCTTGTACTGCTTCTCGACCCAGTCTTTGAAGATATAGCAATCCTCGATCGCATGGCTCACTACTCGGTGGTACGGGCAATACAGAGGATTGTCGGTCATTTTTGCTTCTTGGGGTCTTTTCGACTCCGGCAATTGTAAGCCGTTGTTCAAGGCATCTTTAAATATCTTACGGACCTTGTCCCTTCTGAAAGAGTAAACCTTGTTCTTCTTCTCTTCTAGGGAAGGCCCATCTCCTCCCAGCAATGGCTTTCGAGACCGGTTGGTTTTGGATTCGCCCGCCCTTCGCTTTTCTTCATTGTCGGAGGCATTGAAGACATTGGTACTGCTGGAACTCCCGCTTCTACGGTTGTCGTCCCGCTTGCTTTTCCAGGTTTTGTCTCTCTGAGAGTCCGGCGGGGACTCTTGCTTCGAGCGTTCTAGCATTTGAACTTTCTTGGTTAGCTCCTGAAATGTCTTGAGGCCCGCTGTACACAAGAATGGGACCATCCAATTGCTGAGGTTCCCAATGAGAAGGCTGACGGACTGGTCCTGCTCCAGCGGCGGTTCGCATTTGACTGTGAGATTACGCCATCGGGCGATAAAGTCGGTGTTGCTTTCATTCTTTCCCGGCTTAGTCCTCACAAGGTCGGCAATGGAGATTTTATCACTGACACTCATGAACCTTTACCGAAACAGGGACTCTATTTGGGCAAAGGTAATGACGGACCCGTCCGGTATACTCGCATACCAGTCGAAGGCGACACCGGTCAGGCTGTTGACAAACTGACGAAGAAGGAGCGCGTCATTGCCCCCTGTATTTCCGCACGATGCTTTGAAGTGGGCGACGTGCTGGTTTGCATTCCCCGTTCCATCAAATCTTCCGAACTTAGGAATGACGTAGCCGCTTGGGAACTCAATCAGATCGTACTGCGCGGGATATGGCCGCCCACTACTGCCGATTTCTTTCTGAGCTTCAGCTTCGGCCACCAATGTTTTAACCTTGCTGGTGACCAAATCCATTATCCGATCCTGTGTTAGCGGGATGGTGCTATCTGGGGCCAAGGCGTCCCCAGAAGCGGAATGTAGCCGGCTTTCATTTGGCTCGACCAGTCTTGGTCCCAAAGGAACAGGCATTGGCTGCCTCGGATTGTCATCACCCGGCTGATTAGTAGCGGCTTGTGCTTGATTAGGAGGCGCTCGAGCAATTTGAGCCGTAAGCTGCATCACCACATTCGTTAAGTCGTCAATCTTCGAATAGAGCTTGGCCATCTCTTTATCTTTGCTCCTGAGCTGTTTTCGAAGTTCTTGATGCAGCTCTTGCTCCGCAGTCCTAGGGCGGAAAGTCGGCTCTTCCTCGCTGTCCGAGCTTGACTCTGCATGGACCGAGGGGTCTTTCTGCCTATCATCCTCATCGAGAGGGTTTTCTTCATCCAGCAGGGGCGGCTGTTCTTGGGCAGCGGCAACCACATTCGGGCTAGATTGAGCTTGGGATGTGGTGGCCCCATCCTTGCTTTTGCTGCGAAGGTTGTTACTGGGGCGCCCGCCCGCCATATAGACCGTATGGATGATATATCCGGCCGTCTTTCTATCATTGGCAGTTAATTTCGTGGATCGCTGTCTTGACCCCCTTGTTTCGGTAGCTGGTAGTCGATTGAAGGCGGCTGGCCTAACCAGGTTCTTAAATGGTGCTGGCGCATCTTTTCTGGGTTTGCCCCGCTGCTTTCGTGCGGCACAGAGCGCTTGATAGACTCTTGAAGAGATAGTGTCATACGTTTTCTGTTGGGGCGGGGACACGTCTCTTTGTGGCACTGTTCGGACCGCTGTCTTCTTGATTCTGGCGGTCATGGCGTTTTTCTGAAACCACTTCAGAGGCTCGAAGGAATTGCTGATTCTTACGTCCGACTCAGCCGTCGTCACGGGGAAACCCTGCACTTGGAACTTCACATGATTCCATTTGGCCGAAGCCTTGGCCCTTTTGTTGGCTCGATACCTGAGCCGCTTCTGCCTTAACTTTTCTGTTCTAAGCACCTGGCAGACTTCAGCTCTTTGGGAAGACGCCGCAGACCGGGCGACGGAGGGCTTTGGAGATACGCTCGATTGTGCGTTTGTTGGAGTCATCGCTTGATCTCGTCCGCGACATTTGTTGTTGCCCTTCGCACCGGAAGTCTTGCCCCCAGCTAGAGTGTCAGGGAATCGTTCAAACACCATCTTAAGTTTCGGTTGTGGTGCCTTAGCAATCACAACATTCGGCCTCTTGCCCCTTGGGACCGGCTTGACCACCTGTTCCGCCGGGATTTCCGCCAGATGAGCGCTTCCAGCAGGGTAGATGATGACGGAGCCAAACTGGCGGGGCGGTTCCTCCCACTGTCGACTGAGGCTTGCAGGGAGAACCACACGAGCGTTGATCTTGACCACGTATGGAATCGGGGTCGCTTTGGAAGTTGAATTCGTCTGGGAAGACATTGTCGTTGAAGGTTGATTGCAGCACGAAAAAAAAACATCATTTCAGTATAGGCAACCGATATGTATATTGATTGAGTTCGTATGAACATTTAACCCGAAATATGGAAGGAGAGATTGGTCCCACCGGGCGTGCCAGAAATCTGTAGGGTGTTTTTCGTCACCCCAGTGAGATGGGAATACGCGAGCGCTTGTCAGGCGTACTACAGATTCCCCCTGCCTAGGGTAGGCCGGGGTTTAATGATTGTGGGGATCCGAATCTCCGGCAGCCGCGGACTAAGCTGCCGTTAATTACCCCCCCGCCTTTGGGGCGAGGGAACCTCCGATTAACGGGTTAAATTGGTCATGCGAACTCAATGTGCAGTGTGCGTGTGTTTTGTTTTGAAAGGGGGTTTTGGATATATCGGGAGCCACGCAGAGTTTTTACGGGGGTCCCGCTACCCGGATAGCGGGCTGGGGGTCAAGGGGGCTAGCAGCCCCCTTGCGGGGTTCGGGGCAGCGCCCCGGCCCGAAAATTTTTTGGAGGGGGAGAATATGGCGGAGTATGTATGTGTGTGAATTTGTATACATATGTATATGTATATGTATATACATAAAAAGAAGGGGAAAAGGCATCCAAGGGATGCGTGGGGCAGCACCTTGGGCGCTGTGCGCTTAGGTGCTGTGCGCAGGTGCGCAAGCGCGCGCGCCACGTGTCGGCACGCGGGCGCCTTGCGCACTTGCGCAGGCGCGCAAGCGCGCGCGCCACGTGTCGGCACGCGGGCGCCTTGCGCGCGGGCGCCTTGCGCACTTGCGCAAGCGCGCAGGTGCGCAAGCGCGCGCGCCACGTGTCGGCACGCGGGCGCCTTGCGCACTTGCGCAGGTGCGCAAGCGCGCGCGCCACGTGTCGGCACGCGGGCGCCTTGCGCACTTGCGCAACGCGCCGGAGAGGCACAAGAGGCTTTTAGCCTGAAAAAAAGGATTTCTCAAAGGAGAAATCAGAGAGGAGTCGGGCTCCTGAATGTGTTTTGGGTTTAATGGAAGTGGTTCTTCTTCTTCCTCCTGTCGCTTGCTGGATCTTGAAGATCAAGAGATGTGAAATCTCAAAATCTCTCCTTTTTAAGATCTGATGACAGATCCAAGTTTCCCTTTGTGGGTTTTGTGGTGGAAAACTATTTAGTTTTGAAAAAGGAAGAGTAAAACTCTTGATTTAATTCAAAAGAAAGAAGAAGGTTTTAGAACCTTGAAGAAAGAGGAAAGAGCTCAGCTCTGAAACTTTTTTTGGAGAGAGAAAAAGTTATTGAGATATTTTATTATCTTTGCCTTTATAGGCCATACATTTTACACATAGCCCCTTGGGCTTCACAAAATGGCATTTTGCCTATCCCATGGCTCATGTGCCATTTCTTTTTGCACATAAGCCATGGGCTTTACAAAAATTTGGCTTTATGCCTATTTTTCTTACATTTATCCGAAAATAAAATAAAAGAAATACAACAAAATTATTTATTTCAAAATTTTTATCTTGGCATGGGGGGAGGCCGGCCGCTTCATGTTCGGGCTCGACCCGGGCATGGGCCCACTGGGTCTGGGCTTGGGCCCACTTGGCTTGGGGTTGACTTGTATTTTGACTTGGTCAACCGGGGTGTAAATTTTTACCCCAACATATGTATGTCTAGATGCGGTGTAATGCCACTAGTATGTATGCACATGTATGCAACATCATTACGAAATCTTTAAGTGTTTAAAATACTATATGCTCTGCATTCTTAACTTAGAAAAAGAAAATCTGTGCAATAGCTAAAGTACCATCAATAAAATCATCTGAAAACCGTGTCAAGCATCGACACCAAATATGGAAATATATCTGTCTCAATGTCTCACTATATCAATGTCTCAATACATCGGGCTCCGTCAGTCCGGATCGGCCCATATCATCAAATCTCACGACAACGGTCGGTATCCTCCGGATATTCGCCGTGCCAGACATCACCGGTAGGTATTCTTCCCCTACCAGGCTCATTATCTACAACTTGATCTTCTTGCCCCGGGGTACCATAACGGGCACACCATGTACCCGAGACGGTTCATCCACTCCTCAAATCGGGTCTCGAAATAAAACAAAAAACATGAAAACTCATGGTGGACGACACATACATCACGAGAAAACTGCAACTTTATTTTAAAAATGATAATAATAAGCTTTTGTTAAATTCTTGCGGTTTTTCCCAAACTCCAGAAATCTCATAAATACTGAAATCCTCAAGAAAATCATAATACCCAACATGTTGTATATGATAAATGTTTATGATATCAAACGTATGCAATTGATTTGTGACTAGGAATCTATATAAGTATGATGATGATGTAAGGTATATACATGCTATGCAATTCGATGTATCATGTATGATGCAAGTGGTGATACTAAACTAAGCAGGTTCTAAAGTGCTCGTGACATGTCAATTACCAAGGCGTGTGTGTCACATGAATAGTGAGCGTACAACATGAGCCAATGGTAATGGTGTATGTGTCCTAAGGGGTGATATCACACATGTGTATGTGGATAACTATGCAATGCCATCAGACGAATAACTAGAAAGATGTGCATATGAATGAGAGGGTTAACTAACTAATAATGCATATAGTTTGCAAGAATAAAGTGATCCTAACTATGGGGTGCCTCGCGCTATCCAGACGATTTCCCCATAGATGTATACATCTACTCGCTAATCTGATCCAACCAACGCTTTGCGTTTGCGCGCCGCATCCGATATTTCCGCAACCGATCATAAAATTGCATAACACACGACATAAGATTAAACTCATGGAACGATGCAAGTCATAATATGAAAAGATCAACGCCCACAAATTAGGCACAACGTGCACTCGGTGCGCGGAAAACACACGAAAATCACTAAAAGCTTAACTAAAATAGTCGTTTCGGGGCAACCGTCAAAACTAAAACCCGACTAAACCAAACTCCGCATTCACACACCCAACAAGTCATAGGAGAAACCAATAATATCGTCACAATATCGCAATTAAGTCACTTCCTAATTTTATGAAAAACCTAGTAAGCATTCACGGACAAATTTCGATGCAAATCTCGCGAACTAACGATTTATCGTTCACAAACTAGCACAAACGTCCGATCTAACCCACTAGATGGCCACAACACTAACTTTAACCCACTTATCATACTTCAAACCCTAATTACAACACCAATCCTTTTTCTTGAATTTTCAAAACAAACCATTACAATGAAATTAACACTTTAAACTTCTAATTTAACATGTTTAAACTACAAATTAACAACTTGATTAAAATTATACCTCCCAAGTGTTGAACCTCTTGCACTTAGCCTCCAAAGATGTCTTCTTTCTCCTTGTTTTAAACAAATTAGGATTTGAGAAGAGGTGGAAAAGGGTTTTGGTTTGAATTAGTGAAGGAATTTGTGAATTTTGTGGATTTTTGCTTGATTTTTGGATGGAATTTGAAGCAAGAAAATAGGTGAAAGAGGGGGGCTGCAGCAAGCTAAGCTCGGCCAGAGGGTAGAGGAGGAGAGTGAAAGAGAATTGTGTGGAAAATTCTACACAAAAAGCAACCTTTAAACTCATTTAATGCATATCACAGCAAATTTTACACAAAAAACCCCATTTTAATTCATTTTTGATTTAATTTTCAAACCCTAGAACTAAAATCTTGAAAAGTCTTGATACAATTTTAGTTGCACTAAATTTTAGTTTATAATGGTTCCTAATTATGTAATTTACCCAATTAAATTTGTATTTATCACTAATTTAATGTATTTTTAAAAGCTTAAAATAATATTAAAAATAAATAATTAAGGATTTTTTTAAATAACTAGAAATTTTTAGGTGAAAATTTAGTGACTAATTTCAAGCATTATCTTATCTAAATTTTGTATAATTAAGCCTATATTGAAAAATACTTATTTTGACTTTTTACGGAAAAGACTGATTATTTTACCGATTATCGAAAACTGCCTAAATGATTTTCGAAGCATTACAATATAGTTATTTTCTTACAATAGACGTCCGCCACTGTGCCGCGATACGCGCATCGCACAGTAACATGAAAGGTTTGGCATGCATTTCCTTCCGATGTTTACATGTGTAGTTTTGATGTTTACATGTATGGTTTTGATGTATATCATGATTGGTTTCGTTTTGGGCTTTGACATTGATATCTTTGCCATGACTCCAATGATTGCGGGTTGCTTGACGGAGTTTTGTTTTGGAGTTATCTTCTTATTGTTCATGCGCGTGCATTGCGTTATGATGCGCTTTATGTATTGATAATTTCGGAGCCCCGACGACTTGGATTTTTACTGAAGTTTTTAGTATTTGAGGGGTTTAAATTTAAATTCGGGGACCGAATTTGTTTAAGAGGGGAAGACTGTAACATTTCAGAAAATATAAAATATTATTTTTGGAATTTAATATTAAAATAATATTTTTCCCGAAAACTACCGATTTGCGAAATTGGGGTTTTCGAAAAAGGGTATAAATATATATAAATAATTGTGAAATATTGGGAATTAAAATGATTTATTCATTTAAATATATATTAAAAGAATTTGGCATTTTTAAGATTTATTATATTCAGTTTAAATGAAAACCCGATTAGTGCACTGTTAATCGCGATTATGCCAAATTCGTGTTTTTACAGTTTTTCGTGGCTAGTGCACCATGTCAAGTTGCATTTGGTTATATGTTGTCGCATTTATGTTGTTTTATGGGTATTATGTGATTTGGTTTTATAGGAGAAAAGAAAAGAAAAAGACAAAAGGGCAAAAGGGTAATAATTGAGTGAGAGGGGTGAGAATAAGAGAGGAGACTCATTTTTACCTCCCCCATCATTTTCTTCTTCTTCTTCTTCCTCTCATTCCTCCACTTTCACCACATGATATCATCTCAAAATATTGATCCAAACCCTAAACCCCTTTCACTAAAATTGATCCCTTCTACACCCTCTACACATTGGATCAATAAAAGTGGGATTTGGACAACATTGGCAAACTAGGGTTTTTCTTGAGTTACCCAAATGAGGTAATTTCTCCATAATTAGTCTTTTATTTCATTTACTTTAGTATCCTTGCATGTTTAGAAGCGATATTGTGATGTTTAGTGAGGTTAGAAAATTCCTAGTGAGGGTTTGAGTGAAATTGTGGTTTGGTGATGGTTGAGAGGATGTTGAGTGGCCGTTTAAGACCTGGGTTTGAGTATAGAAACCAGAATACGGATTTGAGAATTGATTATGTCAGTTTTTTGTCGAATTGTGAGGGTATATGGGAATCTGGAGTAACCCGGAGACACTAAAAATTATTTAGCGAATACTGGGAGTCGTGGAGGCAACCTGGAGTGTACCCTGACGACCCGAGCCCCTAACCCAAAGCCCAGGCCGCAGATGTATTCCATCTGGTCGTAAATTGCAGCCAGGGTAGGATCGAATTGATTCTTATTCGTTCTGCGGTCCCTTTTGCTGTAAACTAGACCCTCTATATGTGCAGAATTGGCCAATTTTACCAGAGAGAGAATCTGGGAGCAGTTTGGTGTGGTTTTGGCTATGTTTTCCGTATTTTGAAATGCAAATTCTTGATATTTGGATTCGTATTTGGTTGTTGGATGTCTGTACACCAACAACAAGGGTTGTTTGGTTGATTTTTGTACGCGTAAACAATAGGTTTTAACCTATGTGTGATACTCGTGCCGATTTGGTTTTTGTGTGAGATTTCAGTTACGATATCTTGTGTGTATATATGTAGGTACCCCCACGTGGATTTCAAGACGACAAGAAAGAGTGTGGCGACGTCGGCATCGGCAAGCGAAGATCAGGTGAGTAGATTATATCTACGGGGGAAGTCGGGTGGATGGCGTATAGCACCCCCGCAAAGTTGTGAGAAATGATGTGATGTGATATATATATACTTTACATGTTAGTGTGTGATATAAACCTTAGCAAGAAAAGTTTTAGGAGATTAGGGGTTAGTGTTAGCGAGAATTGAAGGAGGGACTTTAGTCGATTTCTTAGTAACGAAACCTTAGAGTAAAGATTTGCATACACGTACATACACATACTCGTATACATTGACTTCCTTGTGCTTATTAGGGATATATATATATATATATATATATATATATATATATATATTGGTATTCATACGCTTAGTTGATGAGGATGTTATATGATACTTGGGAATGAGTCGATATGATCGGGCATGATGCCGTGAGATATTTAATATGTGACCGAAATATGTCATGATGTTATAGCGGATCGTTGGACGACGATACCATGTGGATGATGATATATATATGATAGTTGACATATGATCGAGATATTAGATGAAATATGTTATGATATTTATAGTGGATCGCTTGGGCGATGTATATTTCTATATGATAATATGTGTTGATGACATCGGATTGTATGAGAATTTAGATCAGTAGCCAAATCATGATATCGTTGATGATATTAGTACTGTACTAGACCTAGATTAGTACCCCTGTTCACGATATGTGATAATAAGGATGTCAGATGAGTAATGAGATGAATATGATATTTGACCCGTACCCAGATTTGGGATGCCGAACGATAGATTTACCGTATGAGATATAGTTATGAGGATAGATCCGCACTCTTGACTTGAGGATGTCATAGTAGTTATTGTATTGTACGTGATACTATTGAGGCGAGATCACCGACTACTAGATATATATACATAGATCGACTCAGACTTAGGTGGATTCCATTACCCTTTTGACTGTGCTCGAGTCATACTCATTTTCAAAAGTGGAGAATCGTGAGTATTTTGAATACCAAACTGTATGACTCGTATATTGGGTAGGTATGTTTTTCAGTGTTGCTGTTATTACATCACTTTCTCTATATTCATGATGTTTCATCGCATTGCATGCTTGTGCATATGTTATCTGTAATTATTATGAAACTCTGCTGTCAGGACACTAGCACCATTACCGATGATGTGTATGCTCCACATACACTTGCTTGCCGGCTCACACACATCTTCATCGGTAATTGCCATGTCACGTACACTTTAGAAAATACTATTCCTTGACATAGCTTGCTAGTTAATAGTTGCGATATGTTATAGCGTTCACATGCTAGTTTAACTATTGCATTAATTGAATGCTATTAGATGCATTCATATATTCATTGGTCATGCAGTATTATGGAGATTTGTGCCGATAATCACTGTTTACTTACTCTTGATTTTGGATTTCGGATTTCCATGAGATTTCGGGATTTGGGGGAAAACCGCAAGAATATATAAACTTCTCTCTCCCTCTTTTTAAAATGCAAGTTGCGGTTTTCTCGTGATGTATGAGTCGTCCACCATGAGTTTTCATAGTAGTTGTTGGATTTCGAGACCCGATTCGAGGAGACGTAGAAACCGTCTTAGGTACATGGTGGACCCGGTATGGTACCCCGGGGCGAGATTGATTTTCATGGTGGATGATGAGCCTGGCAGGGGCAGACTGCCTACCGGTGATAGCATTTGGACCTGGCGGTTATCCGGAGGATACCGACCGGAGTCATGAGATGGATATAGGACGATCCGTACTGCCGGAGCCCACGGGCCGATCCCGCAGATGACACGGAGCCTGAGATATATGCGGATTTACGTGCCGATACTAGGCACAGATTTATGTTTCGTGTCGATGCTTGACACTGACTTCTCTGTTAATTTCTTGATGTATTCTGCTTCCATTCGTCATGCATTCATGCATCATTTATCCGATATGTTGCTATCTGAGGTACTGACATGAGCATGTAGTATTACACTTATACATAGATGGACCAGGATATTTATTTGAGGATATTACTTGGTATGACCTAGGATAGCGTCATGCATGCGATTTTCTACTCATAGATGTTTTCTACTCATGAGTTGGCAACTCACCCCCGTTGTGCCACAGTTTCTTGCAGGTTTGGCCGTACAGGTTTCTTTGCGGCTTGCTGGCACACTGTTCCTTCCGGGTGATTGTTTTGGTAGGTGGGATCTTTTGCATCAGGACCAACATTGTATATTTGTTATTTCAGTTGTATCTACTAAAACTCCATCAATCAGACTTGTTTATTTGATAGAGATAGATGACCAGTGTATATTATTTCGACCTTAGAGTCGTACGTTGTATTATTATGGTTTTATTGATGATTTGAGTTTCCTTTTGAGATTTGATCCTCGCCGTTGGCGTTGTATATTATATCCCATTGTGTGGTTTTGTCCGTCGATTGACGAAGAGCTAGTTCCCGCTTGGGGATGCCTTTATTCATTATATATGCTGTATCAGGTTTGTACCCGTTTGGGGTCAGTTTTTACAAAGGAATCTCTATCGAAATTTTCAGAAAAGACTTGAATTTTAAAAATGCATACTTTGGCTTATGTTGTAAAATTTCTTTATTTTTCATAATTGGTTTTTCCTTCACTCTACTGCTTCACTTGGTTTGGATTTTTGGGTTTTGGCTTACTTAGATTACATACGCCTCGAGACGTTTCGTAGCTTAAGTGTCGTTCATGTTCCGTACTTTTCGGGTCGTGACAAGCATGACACAATAAAATGTACATTAATATATATCACATATATACTATATGCACACAAGTGAGGAAAAGAATACTTAGTGAGCAAATACTAGTTAATGTAAATTAATATATCAAATATATAATTATACATTAAATTATCAAATCAAAACTTGATTTAATAATCCGGCTATATCACATACAACCGACTAATATCATATGAATCAACTTATTGAATCAACACTTGATCCGATAACCCGGCTATATCACATATAACCAACCGATATCACATATCGCGAGAATAGAATACGGTATCACACACGCGCATTAATCTCGGTCCCGCACATTTCACATATGTGCTCCTACTTCGTTTCGCATGAACCGGGAAACCTTTGTGTAAGACTCTAAAGACTCGTCAATACACCGACAGTAGGTGATGATCATGTTAGTGTATATGCCCTAGAGGCCATTACTGTATCATACTAGTTTGTATATTACTTAATAGAAGCTTGGGATATTCACTTTGTATATACAATCTTGCTCAAAATAGTAGTATGCTACTTGGTTTGTTTCTACTTCAATGTGTACATGTGTTTATTTTAGTATATCGCCTATACACATTAGTGGAGCCCTTAGGATCTTTGCTTGATTACCAGCGTTGTGATGGCAGTCACACTAGTGGGGCTGGGTAATCTATAAGCACATTCTTATGCAGGTCCCTGGTCGCAGGACTATCGAGACAGGGCATCGATACTCCGGAGTAGACTAGCGCATGCGCTTCTCATCCCAGTGTGGGAGACGGTCTGTCCCACAGCCGTCGGTACGTCGTACTTGAGAGAGTATGCGGGTGCTCGTTGGGTTACGAGTACACTGGACAAGACTCGTCGGGAACTGACTAGTTGGTATTATGCCTATCGTCAGTTATCAGTTCCCAGGTGACATGAGTACAGCTTAGTCCGCTGACTTGACACTGTCACTTCGCCTCGAGTGTGTTCCCACTGTACTTTGATTACTACCCTACCACGGCTCAAAGGAGTCGTGCAAACAGGTGGTAGTTGGGTGCAGTCCCGAAGCACTTGGAGGCAGTGACGGTTAGACAGGATTCGTCTCTCCCGGTATTGGGGGTTGACATCGCGCTGTGTCTAGGAGAGCCATTACACGAGTAGTCCCTGGCCAGGGCAAACGAGATATACTGGTAGGCTTCCAGTGTTATCTCAGGGTGTTTTGCGCTTCACTCCGACACGACTTGTACCGCTATTGGGGGACTGAAGTTTACCGCCCCCTAGGCCCGCCATGCGATGTATCAGACGAACAGACCGGACAATACGGAGAATGTCACATTCAGGCTCAGTAGGAGTTCAGATGGGTTTCGCCTCGTCAGTCTTCTTGTCGGCATCAACCTGGGGACCGTTACGCACAGCTAGTGCCGCTTGCGGTCTGTGGTTAAACCCACTGCCAGCGTAGTGTCGAGTCTTTAGAGTCCCACACAGAAAGCTATTCGCCTTTAGGCAAAAGAGTAGAGGTCGCATGGTTTTGCGACAGGGTTCGGTCACATCTGTGCACTTGTGCACGTACAGTGTCCGGACAGTTTACACTAGCGGGCTTTGTTTTAAGCCAGATCCTAGTGTACCTTTTGGGATTGGATTTATCCAGTGTGTATTCGTGTTCCTCGGAATGCGGATGCGGGTGTGTATGCACAGTTGACGGAGAGACAGAGGCAGAGGTTTCTCATTAGGGTTGTTGACCGTTGACAGTTGACTATTGACTTTTTGTTCAACCCTAATGAGAATATGATTTGTGATTAACAATTATATTAATTAAGTATTATGGTGACATGGTTGTTGAGGGGTTGACTTTGTTGACTTGTTGACTTTTGCTGACTTGTTGACTTTGTTGACCGGTGGACTAGGCTTGACTAGTTGACCATCATGATAACTATAGCTATCATTTCATGGCAAAGACTTTTGCTTGCTTCCTCTTTTGTGCAAAATGAGTGCATGAAATGATATGTCTATGGTTGCTTAAACCATCACATAATACTTGATTGATATGAGGTGTTATGATTGTTTTGGATTATGAGAGCCAAATGAGAAAAGTCTTCTCTCATTCTTTCATGCTCATTCTCTCTCTTGTTCTTGAGCTCTCATCTTCCTCCTCTTGCTCTCCCTCTCTTGATTCTATGGTTCACTTGTCTCATGAGTTGAGAACCAAGAACCATAGATAAAATCCCATACAAACTCTTCTCTACTCACTCTAGTTCACAAGGTTTAGCAAACCGAGTGAACTAGTTTCTTCAAAGTTCGAAGAAGGAGCCAAAGGTTGAAGTTTTCAGGTAGATCTATCTTCGGCACAAGGAAACGACGGGGAGAAGCCGATTCGGACGACCATCGAAGCTTGAAGACGAAGGAGTTCGAGAAAAAGAAAGGTATAACCCCCTAACCGAGTAGTTAGCAACTCGTAGTTAGGTTGTTAGTTAGATGTTTAACAAAAATCCGGGTTTTAAGTCCATGTTACCACCTCTAAGAAAATCGTTTTTCATCAAATTCCGCATGCCCGAAAGTACCGGGAGAGGTAGAATAGACTTACAGTGGTATCAGAGCCTAGTTAAACTCTATCTAACATGTTAGCAAAGTAGCTAGAAGATCGATCAAAGAAAAGTCGCAAAACGAACCCAAAACTGTCAAGTTTCTGCCGAAATTTTTTCTGTTCAAAAGTTGATAATTTTCATCTTAAAAATCGGCTCAGGCTTTTGTGTGAACACCCACCAAATTTGGTCCAACGATCGAGTCAAACCGCCGCGGAAACGCGGCGGGAGCACGCTCCCGCCGCGGTTCCGCGGCCGAGTTGACTCGGCCGAGGTCCAAGTTTGGTGCAGTGTTTTTCTGGGGTTGTTTTGGGATTTTTGGAATATATATTTTCTGCCCAGATTTTCCGGAACGAAAATTTTATTTTTGGGGTCCTGAAAATCCGTATTTTTGATCGAACTTCTAAAAGACTTAAGCTGACGGGTTTTTCTGTGATGTGATATTTGTATTGAACGTCTGCTAATCGCTATATGTCGATTAGTGGGGCTTATACAAATCTGTGATCTGTAATGTTATTGGAATGTGTATATGAATATGTTGGATTGTCGCGGGTGAATAGCCGGGGGTTGTGAGACGAGAGTTTTCTTTTCTTTCAATTCATATAAATTTGTAAATTGATGTAATAATTATTTGTATGGCCGCACAACCGGGTCGGGGTTGTAGCCGTCATTGTATAATTTCTTTTTACTGTTTTCGCTCCTAAGATAGACCCATGGAGGGGGTGCACAAACTACCGGGTATGCCGAAGTGCCGAGTGGCCTACTCACGGGGATGAGGGAGGTTGCTTCGCTTCGGGTACTTGGCGGGTAGTTTGCCACACCCGTAGGGGTCTTGGGTGGGGTATTGGCTATTCACCGCGACCGTGTAATCTGCTTTTCGTTACAGGCTCGTACGAATTGCGGATTCCTAGTATATCCAATGTGTTCATCTGTGATCTGAAATGGCTATCATTGCAATATATCTATATATGATATTATTTAGGCGTTGCTTATGTTTTACAGCCGTGCTAGCCCAGCCCCCGCTCTGTCGTTAGTTAAGTAACCTAACGGGTAATGACGGGCCCCGTGGCGAATGCGAATGGCATAAGCGTACGTCATATTTTGGTTGTTTTCTGCAATGGTAGGATTAAATGATGGGACGCATTAAAAGAACTAATGCAAGAATATCACGCATTAAAAGAACTAATGCAAGAAAATAAACCAAGTTAAAATCGTTGGAACACTTTCAAAAAACCACTCGGTTCTTTTCAAAACTAACTTTTAAATACGGAGCTTGAGCCACTCCTTTTTAAAAGCTATCTCGTTCCATCGATTATATCAAGTTCACTACGTTCACGGTTTTGCCAAAACCATTCGTAGCCCTCCATCATTTCAGTTAAATATTCGGTAGTATTCAAGCTATGTATTTTGACCTCACGCCATGGCATAGTGATTGGTAGCTGCCGGATATTTATCTGTTGCATAGATAGAATGCGTTGGTTTGGGACAGCCGCACTACCATTTTGGCCTACGTCAAGGGTAGGTACGGGTGGATTCAAATTAACCTGGATAATGATGGGAAGAACTTGACATGTGACTTATGATATTTTGACCTCACGCCAAGGTCATAAGAGTATGGGGCAAAAATCCACATCGGGAGTTTCATAAGTACTGAAACTTGCTAGATTTGCATACCACTTGGAGTGTGATGATTCTGGTAGGATTCCTTGAGTTTCGTCACACGATGATATTTGGATCCCGATCCTACTGTGAGTATATGCTACTCCTCGGGAAATTTCTCACTAAACGATCAATGCTATAAACCTAGTAGGTGTCTAGAAAGGTGTTAGCGGGGCTACGCCCCCAGGGAAAAGAGGTTATTTAATTAAGGAACTTCGCGAAAGCGTTGGAAAACCTCCCTCGAAGTACCGACACCAGCCTGGCCGAACGGTTAAGCAAGTATTGTACGGTGAGATTGATCCTGACTAATTCTTCCTTTTTGGTTTGAGGAAGGATTCGAGAAACAGTGGGAGCCATCCTGTTTAGACAAACTAAAAACCACTCTAAACTTGCAAGAGCATCATGCTGAGTGTTTCTTCTTCTCTCTCCTAATTGCAGCGACCAATCGACATGACTGGACTTAAGTTACTTCTAGATAAAAACATACTGACAGGGCCAAACTACAAAGATTGGCTCAGGAATGTCAAGATGGCAATCACTTACGACAAGCTGGGGTATCTTCTTACCACCAAAGCTCCCCCTGTCCCTGGTCCCACTTCCAGCGTCGCGGATAAGGAAATCCGTAAGACTTGGGAGATTGATAGCGCGAAGGACAAGTGCCTCGTACTTGCCTCTATGGACAATGAACATCAGAGGAGGCACGAGAATATGGACTTGGAATCCATATTTCTTCATACAAAAGAACGGTATGGAGAGCAATCTCGTATCGCAAGATACGAAGCGTCGAAAAAGTTATTTTCGGCAAGGATGACCGTCGGCTCATCAGTAGCAGAACACGTGCTTAAGATGATCGGCTACATTGAGGAGCTCGCGGACCTAGGGACCACATTGGAGAGTGAGCTCTATACGGACTTAGTTCTCCAGTCCCTTCCTTCCACTTACGCCCAGTTTATACTGAACTTCAACTTACAAGAAAAAGAAGTTGAACTTTCAGAGCTCCTCAACATGCTGAGGAGCGCAGAGGGCACCCTACAGAAAGGTAGGGAAACACCCACTTTGTTTGTAGGAGGATCATCTTCTTCTAGGTCCAAGGCGAAAGCCAAGGGAAAGAAGAAGAAAGCCCCCGCCAAACCAAGAGGCGGTGTTAGTAAAGTGGATACGAAGGGAAAAGCTAAAGAAACAAAGAAAGCGGGGAAGCTTGTGGATAAGGAAGAATACTTCTATTGTCATAAGAAAGGACACTGGAAGAATGATTGCAGGGCCTGGAAGGCCAGAACACAGGAATTGAAGCAGGTTGCAGCTTCAGCTTCAGGTGTGTATATTATTGAAAACTGTCTTTCAATAAACTCTACTTCCTGGGTATTGGATACCGGATCAGGATCTCATATCTGTAATTCTTTGCAGGCGTTGAGAAACCGTAGTGTTTTGAAAGCAGGTGACATGACCCTCAGAGTTGCGAACGGAGCTAGCATGGATGCTAAAGCCGTGGGGGACTATCACCTGGGAATGTCAGATGGACATGTTTTGGTTTTGCGTAATTGCTTTTTTGTACCCAACGCAACTTGTAATATCATTTCTGTATCTTTAGTTTCTAAAGAAGGTTATGAATTTGCGTTTGTAAGCAATGTTGTAAACATTCTCCTTAATCAAGTTCTGTTTGGGTCAGGTACATTGAGCAATGGTATATACGTATTAAACCAACCACAGATTTTCAATATCCAGAATACACACAAAAGAAAGTCTCCGAAAATAAATCAGACTTTCTTGTGGCATTGTAGACTGGGTCACATCAATGAGAGAAGGTTGACGAAGTTATATACAGAAGGATATTTGAATGCGTTCGAATATCAATCGTATGCCACTTGTCAATCCTGTCTCAAAGGAAAGATGACAAAGACTCCGTTCACTGGACACGGAGTAAGAGCGAGCGAGCTCTTGGGACTCATACACAGCGACGTGTGCGGTCCAATGTCTACACATGCGCGAAGCGGTTATTCTTACTTCATTACTTTTACGGATGACTTTTCAAGGTACGGTTATGTCTTCTTAATGAAACATAAGTCCGAAGCCTTTGGAAAGTTCCAGGAATATAAGAATGAAGTAGAAAAACAGACCGGCAAAAGTATCAAGATCCTAAGATCGGATCGAGGTGGTGAATACTTGAGTGCCGAGTTCCTGGACTATTTAAAAGAGAACGGAATTCTCTCTCAGCTTACTCCTCCATACACTCCGCAGCATAACGGTATATCGGAGAGACGGAACCGAACCCTATTGGATATGGTACGGTCCATGATGAGTAACACTGAGTTACCGCGAACATTCTGGGGGTATGCGCTAGAATCAGCTGCATACCTTTTGAACCGAGTTCCCACTAAGACTGTGCCTACCACACCTTATGAGTTATGGAGTGGGAAGAAACCCTATCTTCAAAATCTGAAGATCTGGGGATGTCCAGCTTTTGTCAAAAAGCAGCATGCGGACAAACTCAAGGCACACTCAGTACTGTGCAAGTTTGTGGGATACCCAAAGAACACCAGGGGGTATCTTTTCTACTACGCAGAGGAACAAAAAGTCCTTGTTTCTCGTAATTCCCACTTTCTAGAACACCAGTTCTTGGAAAAGGAAATTAGTGGGAGCACAGTAGAACTGGAAGAAATTCCAGAACCACAGACTATTACTGAAAGTTTAGTGGAACCAGAGGGTTCAAAAGAACAGGACATTCCTACGCCGCTCCGCAGGAGTAGTAGGCAGTCTCATCCGCCCGAGAGATACTACGGTTTTCTCATAGATGGGGATAGAGAAGATTGCATCATAGATTATGATGAGCCTACTAGCTTCCAGCAGGCCGTTCAGAGCGTTGACTCAGTAAAATGGCTGGATGCAATGCGGACCGAAATGGAGTCCATGTACACCAACAAGGTATGGGCGTTGGACATTGCTCCAGACGGGGTAAAACCCGTAGGATGCAAGTGGATCTTCAAAAGGAAGATTGGTGTAGATGGACAGGTTGAGACCTATAAAGCTAGACTTGTTGCAAAGGGTTTTCGTCAAAGACCTGGCTTGGACTATGACGAAACCTTTTCTCCGGTGGCTATGCTGAAATCCATTCGGATCCTTCTTGCCATTGCTGCCTTCCACGATTATGAAATCTGGCAAATGGACGTAAAGACCGCTTTTCTAAATGGAAATTTAGAGGAGTGTGTCTATATGGACCAACCAGAGGGTTTCATTCAGAGTGGGAGCAGCGGAAAGGTGTGCAAGTTTCTTAAGTCCATCTATGGACTAAAGCAGGCATCGCGGAGTTGGAACATCTGTTTTGATGAGACGGTCAAGGAATTTGGCTTTATCAAAAATCCAGATGAACCATGCATCTATAGTAGATTTGTAGCGAGAACTGTAGTATTCCTCGTTTTGTACGTGGATGACATTCTCTTAATAGGAAATGACATTCCTATGCTACAATCTGTCAAGGGGTTCTTGTCACACAGGTTCTCCATGAAAGACCTGGGTGATGCCTCATACATCCTGGGGATCCGGATCCATCGTGATAGATCCATGAGGATATTAGGACTTTCACAGTCCAGGTACATCGACACCATACTGAAGAGATTCAGTATGGAAGATTCCAAGCGCGGTAATCTACCGGTTTGTCACGGGATCACCCTCTCTAAAGAGATGTCTCCCAAGACTGATTTGGAGAGGGATCGCATGTCTATTATACCCTACGCTTCTGCGGTAGGCTCTATAATGTATGCGATGTTGTGTACCAGACCGGATGTAGCTTATGTACTGAGTGTGGTAAGCCGGTATCAGTCAAACCCTGGGGAGAAACACTGGATAGCAGTAAAGAACATTCTTAAGTACCTGAGAAGGACTAAGGAGATGTTCTTGGTGTATGGCGGAAAAGACCTCCAGATCGAGGCCTTTGCTGACTCCAGCTTCCAGAGTGACAAGGATGATTCCAAGTCCATGTCGGGTTTTGTCTTTACCCTCAATGGAGGGGCGGTGTGTTGGAAGAGTTCCAAACAGGAAACCGTTGCAGACTCGACGATGGAAGCGGAATACATCACAGCATCTGATGCCGCAAAAAAGCTGTCTAGATGAGGAAGTTCTTGAAAGAGCTTCAGGTGGTTCCGTCCATTGTTGATCCAATACCTCTGTATTGCGACAACGACGGGGTTATAGCTTTAGCGAAGGAACCCAGGTCCCATCAGAGATCCAGACACATCTTGAGGCGGTATCACCTGATCAGGGAGATCGTGGATCGCCAGGAGATCGAGGTTCGGAGAGTCGCTTCAGAAGATAACACTGCAGATCCATTCACCAAGGCCTTGCCCCAGACTCAGTTCGAGCGGCTGATCGAGATGATAGGTCTTCGATACGCTAGTACATGGCCTTAGTGCAAGTGGGAGATTGTTAGTGTATATGCCCTAGAGGCCATTACTGTATCATACTAGTTTGTATATTACTTAATGGAAGCTTGGGATATTCACCTTGTATATACAATCTTGCTCAAAATAGTAGTATGCTACTTGGTTTGTTTCTACTTCAATGTGTACATGTGTTTATTTTAGTATATCGCCTATACACATTAGTGGAGCCCTTAGGATCTTTGCTTGATTACCAGCGTTGTGATGGCAGTCACACTAGTGGGGCTGGGTAATCTATAAGCACATCCTTATGCAGGTCCCTGGTCGCAGGATTACCGAGACAGGGCATCGATACTCCAGAGTAGACTAGCGCATGCGCTTCTCATCCCAGTGTGGGAGACGGTCTGTCCCACAGCCGTCGGTACGTCGTACTTGAGAGAGTATGCGGGTGCTCGTTGGGTTACGAGTACACTGGACAAGACTCGTCGGGAACTGACTAGTTGGTATTATGCCTATCGTCAGTTATCAGTTTCCAGGTGACATGAGTACAGCTTAGTCCGCTGACTTGACACTGTCACTTCGCCTCGAGTGTGTTCCCACTGTACTTTGATTACTACCCTACCACGGCTCAAAGGAGTCGTGCAAACAGGTGGTAGTTGGGTGCAGTCCCGAAGCACTTGGAGGCAGTGACGGTTAGACAGGATTCGTCTCTCCCGGTATTGGGGGTTGACATCGCGCTATGTCTAGGAGAGCCATTACACGAGTAGTTCCTGGCCAGGGCAAACGAGATATACTGGTAGGCTTCCAGTGTTATCTCAGGGTGTTTTGCGCTTCACTCCGACACGACTTGTACCGCTATTGGGGGAATGACGTTTACCGCCCCCTAGGCCCGCCATGCGATGTATCAGACGAACAGACCGGACTGTACGGAGAATGTCACATTCAGGCTCAGTAGGAGTTCAGATGGGTTTCGCCTCGTCAGTCTTCTTGTCGGCATCTACCTGGGGACCGTTACGCACAGCTAGTGCCGCTTGCGGTCTGTGGTTAAACCCACTGCCAGCGTAGTGTCGAGTCTTTAGAGTCCCACACAGAAAGCTATTCGCCTTTAGGCAAAAGAGTAGAGGTCGCATGGTTTTGCGACAGGGTTCGGTCACATCCGTGCACTTGTGCACGTACAGTGTCCGGACAGTTTACACTAGCGGGCTTTGGTTTAAGCCAGATCCTAGTGTACCTTTTGGGATTGGATTTATCCAGTGTGTATTCGTGTTCCTCGGAACGCGGATGCAGGTGTGTATGCACAGTTGACGGAGAGACAGAGGCAGAGGATTCTCATTAGGGTTGTTGACCGTTGACAGTTGACTATTGACTTTTTGTTCAACCCTAATGAGAATATGATTTGTGATTAACAATTATATTAATTAAGTATTATGGTGACATGGTTGTTGAGGGGTTGACTTTGTTGACTTGTTGACTTTTGTTGACTTGTTGACTTTGTTGACCGGTTGACTAGGCTTGACTAGTGGACCATCATGATAACTATAGCTATCATTTCATGGCAAAGACTTTTGCTTGCTTCCTCTTTTGTGCAAAATGAGTGCATGAAATGATATGGCTATGGTTGCTTAAACCATCACATAATACTTGATTGATATGAGGTGTTATGATTGTTTTGGATTATGAGAGCCAAATGAGAAAAGTCTTCTCTCATTCTTTCATGCTCATTCTCTCTCTTGTTCTTGAGCTCTCATCTTCCTCCTTTTGCTCTCCCTCTCTTGATTCTATGGTTCACTTGTCTCTTGAGTTGAGAACCAAGAACCATTGATAAAATCCCATACAAACTCTTCTCTACTCACTCTAGTTCACAAGGTTTAGCAAACCGAGTGAACTAGTTTCTTCAAAGTTCGAAGAAGGAGCCAGAGGTTGAAGCTTTCAGGTGGATCTATCTTCGGCGCAAGGAGACGACGGGGAGAAGCCGATTCGGACGACCATCGAAGCTTGAAGATGAAGGAGTTCGAGAAAAAGAAAGGTATAACCCCCTAACCGAGTAGTTAGCAACTCGTAGTTAGGTTGTTAGTTAGATGTTTAACAAAGATCCGGGTTTTAAGTCCATGTTACCACCTCTAAGAAAATCATTTTTCATCAAATTCCGCATGCCCGAAAGTACCGGGAGAGGTAGCATGTGTTGGAGATAGTGCCCTCAGAGTCAATTATTAGGTCACAGGTACGTGATTGTAATGATTGAGGGAGGACCTATCCCGGTAGGACAGTCTTACTCGAGATGATAGTATGCTATCTGGTTTACCTTTATCATCGTGTACTGCTTTAGGTGACATGACACGTCGCTATTACACGTTGATAGAGCCCCTAGGATTCTTGCTTGACCACCAGCAGTATGAGGGCGATCATATAAGTGGGAGCTGGGGGTCTATAAGCTTATCCTTAAAAGGTCCCTAGTCGTGGGAGTTTCGAGACTGGGCATCGATACTCCATTAGTAGACTAGTGTATACAGTCGAGACCCCGACGAGGGGCGGTGGCCGGTCTCACAAGCCACTGGTGTCAGTTGGATCACCTAAGATGTATACAGGTGCTCATTGGGTTATGAGTACACCGGACAGGACTCGCCGGGAACATGCTAGTTGGTCATATACCAGACGTCAGATGGCAGTTTCCTGGTGACATGTGTGCAGGTTAGTTCATCGACCTGGGGATCGTCATTTGTCTCGTGTGAGTTCCCACTGTACTTTGATTACTACCCTACCACGGCTCAAAGGAGTCGTGCAAACAGGTTTTAGTTGGGTACAGTCCCGAGCCACATGGAGGCAGTGAGCGTATCTTCAGGGGTTCGTCTCTCCCGGTATTGGGGGTGAGGTCGTGCTGTGTGTAGGAGAGCCATTACACAAAGTCCTTGGCCAAGGCAAGGAGATTTACTGGTAGGTATTCCAGTAGTATCTCAGGGTGTTCTGGGCTACACTCCGACACGACTTGTACCGCTTTTGGGGGTCTGACTTTTACCAACCCCCTAGGCCCGCCATGCGATACTCATAGACGAACGGACCGGACTGCACGGATATTGTCACTGACAGGCTCAGTTGGGTGTCGGGGTGAGCTTCCTCATCGACGTCCCATTTGGTCAGTACCTGGTAGCCCGTCACGTATTGGCTTATACCTCTGACGTGTTAGTGGTTAAATCCACAACCAAGGTGTTGACGAGTCTTTAGAGTCCCCCACATTCTGTTACTCAGCTTTCGGGCGAAAGGTTGTAGAGGCCGTATGGAGATATGGCAAGGTCCGATCAGATACGTGCGGTATTGCACGGATCAGGATCGGACAGTCTGTACTATAGGCCGTATGCATATATGGCAGGGTTCGATCAGATACGTGCGGTATTGCACGGATCAGGATCGAACGGAAATTACTAGCCGGCTTTGGTATAAGCCGGATCCTAGTATAGTACAGTGTAGATTTTGTCTCATTGCATTTGTATTTCGGTCGAAATACAGATACGGGTGTGTATGCACAGTATCGGGGTTTTCCTGTAATTTATTACGGGACCAGTTTTCTGGAGTTGCCAGTTTGCTTTCCGTTTCGGCCAATTTCCATTGTTCCGTTCATTGGCCGAAGATTGGTGGAGGAGGGCTTATTTGCATTGTTGCAAATAGGCATTTGTGGAAGGGGGTCTTTGCATTTTGTTGTATCATGATAGCACCCTCCTTTGACTTGCTTGACTTCTTACTTCATGATGGCTTGACTTTGTTAGCATCATGGTTGTTGATGATGGTTGTGGTTGTGTGTGGTTTTTGCTTGTGATCATATTCTTTCATGATGCCCTCTTGCATCATTGCTTCCACCCACCCCTTGACCTTGCTCTCTCTCTCTCTCTCTCCAATCACACATGAAGGGGGGGGCCGGCCATTCCTTGGAGGAATGGGATTCATTTTCATTTGATGTGTGGAGAAAAATATGATACATTCCTTCTTGAGTATGCTCCATTTTTCTCACCTCTCTCCAAGCTCTCTTTTCCTTCACCAATGGCAATTCCACAAACCCCAAAAATGAGACTTGCTCACTACATATTCTACAACGAACCTTGGGCACGTCGAGTAGCCGGCTTCGTGCCCGAGTTGCCTCGGCATTGAGGTGGGAGCCCGTAAACGATGTAGGCAACGTGGTGCACTTCCGGCGACGAGGAGGAGACGGGACTTTTCCGCAGGAGATCGGGACCATGACGAGAAGACCGGAGGACTTGGATCGTCGGTATATCTCTTTCCCATCTTCTAGTTAGCTTAGACTTGTTAATGGTTACGATCCGGGTGTTTAGTACGCGGTGGTGCCGGTTTGCTAAGTCCGCAAAATTAAAGTTTATCACCGCTTCCGCATTCCGGCGTCGGATCGACGGCCGGGGCGCCGCCGTGCACTTACAGTGGTATCAGAGCCTCGCCATTAACTTAGTCTAGCTTTGTGTAATGTGTTTGCATTTCCGATCGATCAAAAAGTTCCAAAACTGCATTTTAGTTCGCATCAGTTTCTGTTGAAAATTTTTGGTCTCGAAAATTTTTTCAGGTTATAAAATATTGATGTACTGGATAATCTAAGAGTTCTGTAAAAATTTGATGAAGTAACTCCACAGTTGGAGCGCGGAACCGCCGCGAAAACCCCATTTGTGCGGCCCTTCCGCCGCGCACTATTCACATCACTTCACCATTTTTTTACAGAGGTCTTCTGGGCTTAAAATATGGGCTTTGGAATATTAAAGTTGGGCCAATTGTTTCTGTGAGTGCTACAGTTTTCTTTAGGGCCCACTTGTTAATTGTTTGATCAATCGGAAATTTTTTAAACACATTTTTCACAGTATTTACATTATATCTGCGACCGTGAATGTCACTTGATCGGTAAATCCGGTCTAACTGCTATAGCCCGGTTAGACGGATTTGCGAACGTGACTTTCACGTTGATGTTCTATGTTTATGCTGTGATGTTGCGGATCGGTCGTGGGGGATAGCCTGGATGCAATGCTAGTTCAGTTTTTGTTGTATTATGTACATTTGATATTGCGGGGCGAGCGTCCGACATGTGGACTGCCGTCACTGCCTGTTTGTATTATTATTTTGGGGCACGACCTGGTTGCGGTCGATGTACCCGTTGTATGTATATTTTACTTTCTGTACTAGGGTTGCCCCGCGGAGGGGTGCACGGATAGCCGGGTTCTGGAGGGCAACAAGCCCGCATCTCAAGGCATTGAGACGGAGGGGGCTTCACTCTAGGATTGGCGGGCTATTCGCCGCACTCGTAGGGGGTACAGGTTGACCCAGGAGGGGTGCCCAAGTTACCGGATTCCGTGAAGTGCTGGGTGGTCCATTCACGTTGCTGAAGGGGGCTGCCTCGCTTCAGGTTTTGGCGGGTAACTTGCCGCGCCCGTAGGGGTCTAGGATTTCATTGCACAGGCTATCCACACGACCAGGGGAACGTCGGGTTTCAACGGCTCTGTGAAACCCGGGGATCCCAGATATCTGTATTGTTTCTGTGATGCTGTACTTTTCTGTGATGTTGCATTTTATTCACGCCTTGAGCGAATATAATATATTGGTATATATATTAGTAGATGTTGTATATGTTTTACATCCGCGCTAGTCCAGTCCCCGCTCTGTCGTTAGTTAGCTAACCTAACGGGTAATGACGGGACCCAGTGGCGAATGCGGATGGCATATACGTACATCAGTATATTTTCGTTCTTTGTGGTGTGATCAATTGATGGGACTGCATTGATTCGGATCAATGCAAGTTTAAAAACAAACCTAATCTGATGTTGTTGGAACACTTTTCAAAAAGCTGTTATTGCAAGGACGTTCACTTTTGTTTTGCATCGCGGTATTCATTTAGAATATCCTGCTCCTCAGTCGACGAGGCAAGGGCCGAGATCCCTTCACCGGGAGTGACCCCTTGGACAAAAAAGTTTGCGTCAGGGCATTAACTTCACTATAGCCGATTACTTTTGCTTTGCACCGTGGTATTCATTTGGAATATCCTGCACCCCATTCTACGGGGAAAGAGCCGAGATCCCTTCACCGGGAGTGACCTCTTTAGCAACGGTTTTCGTCACTATATTTTCAAAAAGCTATCCGTTCCTTCAACGATATCAAGTTCATTACGTTAAAGGTTTTCGCCAGAAACCATTCGTAGCCCTCCGTCGTTTCATATGGGTAGTCAATAGTATTCAAGCTGTGTTTGTTGGCCAAAGTCAAGGCACAGTGTTTGGTAGCTGTTGGTTATTCATATGCAGCATAGATAGATGCGTTGGTTTGGAACAGTCGTATAGCCTTGTTGGCCAAAGTCAAGGGCTTGTGCGGGTGGATTCGAATCAACCTGGAGAATGACGGGTAGAACTTGACATGTGACTTATGATTTGTTGGCCAAAGTCAAGGTCATAAGAGCATGGGGCAGAAATCACATCGGGAGTTTCAAAAGAACTGAAACTTGCCAGATATGCGCATACCTTCTGGAGTGTGATAGCGTGAGCGGATTCCGTCACGTTATCATGCAATGATAGTTGGATCCCGATTCCCACTGATGAGTTAGTTTACTCCTCGGGTGACCCCGACTAATTCTTCTTTCAGGTTTGGAGGAGAATTTGAGGTACAGTGGGAGGTTTCCAGATTAGATAAATTGGTAACCATTCTGATCTAGGTTAGAGTGCACGCTGAGTGTTTCTTTTCTCTCTCTCTTTGGCAGCGACCATTGACCCGACCTTAAGACTTTGACTCAGTGACCAAGTTGACCGAACCTTCTTAAACACCGGCTTTTGGATTATCAGAGTTGCAGACCTCATTGCCACTCCTACTTTTACCCTTTTCTCCAGGACACCCCGTATTACTACGAACGTCCACTTCCATTGGACAAAACCATCGTATGGTTAGATACGAACTCGAAGGAATTTATTCGAGGATGGTTTCAGGTTCTGGAGAAAACGGATAGGATTATTCAGTTGTCTTTTCCTTTTACCCTCTCTCAGGTTACGAGTACTCCTTGGTTTAGGGGTAGTACACCTATTACGCAAATTGGATTGTCTTCTTCCAAACCTTAGGCTGGTGCCGACCGGTAGGGAATGAAGAAAACCAATTAGCATAACGATGGTGTGCAGAAGGTATTAAGTTCAGACAAAGCAAGGGATTAGTAAGAGGGCAAAGTAAATTGCAACAGATATTCACGACCAAACCAAATATTTCGTTACCACTCCCACATCACCTTTGTATTTCTCCAGGACACTCCGTATCACTACGAAGATCCACAGTTTATTTGGATACTCCATCGTATGGTTATATACGAACTCGAATGGAACTGGTTCCAGTTCGGGGATGAATTCTGGTTCAGGAGAAATAGGAATAAGGTTTATTCGGTTGTCTTTTATCTTCACCCTCTCTCATTTCGAGTGTTCCTAGGATTGGGACAGTACACCCATTATGCTTATTGGATAGTCTTCTTCCAAACCATAGGCTGGTGCCGAATGGTAGGGAAGGAAGAAAACCATTTGGCCTAAAGGGGTGTGCAGAAGGTAATGACTAAAGACATATGAAGGGATTTGGAGAGGTGGCAAAGAACTATACGGTTACAGTCGTGAATCTGGAAGAGGCATTACTAGGAATACCAGGATACCCCATCGAAACATTTCAATGTTTCAGTTTCACTGTGTACTGTTAATAGAAAACTGATTTCCCGATTAGATACTTACTCCAGGGTATGTATTTACCAGATACGATTCTCACATCTGTATGGTTTTACAGATGATGAGTGGGAGTAAGTTATTGGGAATTGGGTGATTATCCTCATTATATCGGGATTCGTTGTAATCGGTGATATTTGAGGAAATCACCTGGGTTGTTTGCCGGTTGGCAAATATTTGGTTTTGAATATCCGCAGTTATGCACCAATTTCAAATTGATATATCTGTACGTCTATTTTCATAGAGTGAGATGTACCTTTTTGAAATTATGTCTATGACATTTACCTATATCAGTGGATGGTTAGGTAAGGAGCATTGAACAGCGGTGTAATTCTTCTTAACCATAAGTACAGTTTTCAACTTACGACACACAGTGAAAGAGTTGTTAGACTCAGCGGACTTATACAAAGTATTGTATGTTGTCCAGTGTCCATCAGGACAGAGGGCTTGGTCCTCGTACTATATTCGGTTTACTTATGACTTCTCTAGTTCTTAGACATGTGTTTCATAGAAACACAGGGTCTAAGTTTTGAGGAGTTATAGGTATTTGAATAGAGTAGAGAACCAGGTGTAGCAAGTATCGGGATTCTTCAAAGTGATCGAAGATGTAGATACTTGTGTATGGTATTCAGTTGATAGTAATGATAAAGAGATCTTGCTTCTTTTTCAGGTTACTCATAATTGGAAGCATTCCTAAGTTGAGTAACGCTGATCGGCCTCCTTCCATTTAGTTGACATGCACTGGAGACAGCTGCATGATTTGAATCTGGTTCAATTAAATCAGTGCCTCTGTTGGATATAGAACAGTTCATATCTTAACGATGTTAAGGTACGGGGAGTTGTCCGGTTTATGATTAAAACCAGACACTGGACAACTCAAGGCACGTTTCTGTAATGGCTGTTTGTGGGTTGACCCAGGCTATGACGAGGGTTGACTTTCTACCATCTGGATGAACAATAGCGATATTGTTCTAGACTCGCCACAGTTTTAATAAAAATGGATTTTTTCAGAAAACAGTAGTGGGAGTATGGTAGAACTGGAAGTGATTCCAGAACCACAAACGATTACTGAAGATTTGATAAGGAACCTAAAGATTCAATCTGGATTGACATTCCATTGGCTACTCCGCAGATAAAGTGGGTAACTTCAGGCACCCGAGAGGTACTCAGGTAGCCTCAAGGACGGTGACAGGGAAGTTCTTGTTTACCCACACTTGCCATTGTTGTTGTTCCAGGCTGCGAGACCCGGCGGGAGGATGAGTATAGCGTCGTTCTAAACCAGTTTTAGAAGTGTACGTCTATATGACTCTGCCAGAGGGTTGTCGTAGTCAGTGGTAGCAGCGGAAGCATTGGTGGACAGGTAGCTTATGTCTATTTATAGACTAAAGCAGATGTAGCGGAGATAGATCATCTATTTCTGACGTGACAGTCATAGGTTTGACTTCATCAGAATAGGGGATGGATCTGTTGAGAAGGTAGTAGGGTGTGATATCCTGGTATTTGGATGACATACACAGAATAGGAAAAGAAACTCCTATACTACGATCGGTTATACTTTGGTCGTCACACAGTGGTTTCTCCACAAGGGACTTGGATTTTACATCAGACATACTGGTTACTAGATCTATAGTTTTAGATCTAGATTTGGGTGGTTTCCCAATCAGGGTACTTGACAGCATTCTAAGAGTATTTAGGATGGACGACTCCTGGCACGGTAGTGTACCTACAGGTAATGGAGTCACCCTCTCCAAAGGTGTCTTACAGACTAAAGGGGAGAGGGATGTGCATGATTGGCAGATCACTTGCTCAGGCAATTGAGTCAATCATGAGATGTCAAGTACCACACCAGATGTTGTTCTTGCACTAGATGCAATAAGTTGACATTAATCCAATCCTGGAGAAACAGTCGGAAGCAGTTTTAGAACATAAGTGGATGTTCTAGGGATATGATAACGACAGCTTCATTCGGGAGACAGTTATCATTCCAGGCTTCCAAGGTGACATGGACGACAAGGAGGTTGTCAGAGTTATAGTTTTCCTTCTGATGAGGGGCAGTATTTTGGACAGGTGGTCCAAGGCAATACTGAGGGAGGCATGGCGCGCAGGATACTGATTAAGTTCAGTTGACGATACAGTCTAAGGAGTTTGGATTTGGAGTTCATTTATGAGCTATGTCCCATCAGACATCCAGACACATCCTAAGACAGGTATTGCTCTTTTCGGGAGATGGCTTTCTCCGCGAACTTGAGATATAGAGAGACATAGAAAGAAACAACTAAGCGGATCCACTCACTGAGGCTATTCCTCGAACGCAATAGTTCCGCAAACGAGCTTTGTGAGACTGACTAGTAGAGGAGTTGGATGTTCGGTATCACACGGGCTGTGAGTATGCGACATCGCAATAATTAGCCTTGAGTGCAAGTGGGAGATTGTTGGAGATAGTGCCCTCAGAGTCAATTATTAGGTCACAGGTACGTGATTGTAATGATTGAGGGAGGACCTATCCCGGTAGGACAGTCTTACTCGAGATGATAGTATGCTATCTGGTTTACCTTTATCATCGTGTACTGCTTTAGGTGACATGACACGTCGCTATTACACGTTGATAGAGCCCCTAGGATTCTTGCTTGACCACCAGCAGTATGAGGGCGATCATATAAGTGGGAGCTGGGGGTCTATAAGCTTATCCTTAAAAGGTCCCTAGTCGTGGGAGTTTCGAGACTGGGCATCGATACTCCATTAGTAGACTAGTGTATACAGTCGAGACCCCGACGAGGGGCGGTGGCCGGTCTCACAAGCCACTGGTGTCAGTTGGATCACCTAAGATGTATACAGGTGCTCATTGGGTTATGAGTACACCGGACAGGACTCGCCGGGAACATGCTAGTTGGTCATATACCAGACGTCAGATGGCAGTTCCCTGGTGACATGTGTGCAGGTTAGTTCATCGACCTGGGGATCGTCATTTGTCTCGTGTGAGTTCCCACTGTACTTTGATTACTACCCTACCACGGCTCAAAGGAGTCGTGCAAACAGGTTTTAGTTGGGTACAGTCCCGAGCCACATGGAGGCAGTGAGCGTATCTTCAGGGGTTCGTCTCTCCCGGTATTGGGGGTGAGGTCGTGCTGTGTCTAGGAGAGCCATTACACAAAGTCCTTGGCCAAGGCAAGGAGATTTACTGGTAGGTATTCCAGTAGTATCTCAGGGTGTTCTGGGCTACACTCCGACACGACTTGTACCGCTTTTGGGGGTCTGACTTTTACCAACCCCCTAGGCCCGCCATGCGATACTCATAGACGAACGGACCGGACTGCACGGATATTGTCACTGACAGGCTCAGTTGGGTGTCGGGGTGAGCTTCCTCATCGACGTCCCATTTGGTCAGTACCTGGTAGCCCGTCACGTATTGGCTTATACCTCTGACGTGTTAGTGGTTAAATCCACAACCAAGGTGTTGACGAGTCTTTAGAGTCCCCCACATTCTGTTACTCAGCTTTCGGGTGAAAGGTTGTAGAGGCCGTATGGAGATATGGCAAGGTCCGATCAGATACGTGCGGTATTGCACGGATCAGGATCGGACAGTCTGTACTATAGGCCGTATGCATATATGGCAGGGTTCGATCAGATACGTGCGGTATTGCACGGATCAGGATCGAACGGAAATTACTAGCCGGCTTTGGTATAAGCCGGATCCTAGTATAGTACAGTGTAGATTTTGTCTCATTGCATTTGTATTTCGGTCGAAATACAGATACGGGTGTGTATGCACAGTATCGGGGTTTTCCTGTAATTTATTACGGGACCAGTTTTCTGGAGTTGCCAGTTTGCTTTCCGTTTCGGCCAATTTCCATTGTTCCGTTCATTGGCCGAAGATTGGTGGAGGAGGGCTTATTTGCATTGTTGCAAATAGGCATTTGTGGAAGGGGGTCTTTGCATTTTGTTGTATCATGATAGCACCCTCCTTTGACTTGCTTGACTTCTTACTTCATGATGGCTTGACTTTGTTAGCATCATGGTTGTTGATGATGGTTGTGGTTGTGTGTGGTTTTTGCTTGTGATCATATTCTTTCATGATGCCCTCTTGCATCATTGCTTCCACCCACCCCTTGACCTTGCTCTCTCTCTCTCTCTCTCCAATCACACATGAAGGGGGGGGGCCGGCCATTCCTTGGAGGAATGGGATTCATTTTCATTTGATGTGTGGAGAAAAATATGATACATTCCTTCTTGAGTATGCTCCATTTTTCTCACCTCTCTCCAAGCTCTCTTTTCCTTCACCAATGGCAATTCCACAAACCCCAAAAATGAGACTTGCTCACTACATATTCTACAACGAACCTTGGGCACGTCGAGTAGCCGGCTTCGTGCCCGAGTTGCCTCGGCATTGAGGTGGGAGCCCGTAAACGATGTAGGCAACGTGGTGCACTTCCGGCGACGAGGAGGAGACGGGACTTTTCTGCAGGAGATCGGGACCATGACGAGAAGACCGGAGGACTTGGATCGTCGGTATATCTCTTTCCCATCTTCTAGTTAGCTTAGACTTGTTAATGGTTACGATCCGGGTGTTTAGTGCGCGGTGGTGCCGGTTTGCTAAGTCCGCAAAATTAAAGTTTATCACCGCTTCCGCATTCCGGCGTCGGATCGACGGCCGGGGCGCCGCCGTGCACTTACAGCATGGACTTACAGATCATATCAAACACCCACAAGCCGCAAGTGGTATGCTAAACGTAACGGCCACCCGGGTATTGAGCGATCAGAAGATCAACAAGCAAGCCTGCTCATACTCCTGCGAATCCAATCAGTAACACTTCAGTACAGTCTGGTCTCTTTGTCTGATATGTCGCATATCATCAGCCTGGGGGTGGTATAACGTCGGACCCCAATATCCTGATAAGTCATGCCGATGCAAGGTCCATAACGGTTCGAGAAACTACTGATAACACTTACCAATAGATCTCAGCAACCCTGGCCAGGGATTTCCTGTTATGGCCAATTGAGCATAGCGCAACATCAAATCCCAATACCGGGAGAGACGAATGCCCTCCTATTGCTCATTGCCTCCATGTGACTCAGGACTGCACCCAAAAACCACCTTTCTGCACGATCTCTAGACCGTGGTATGGTGGAAATCAAAGCACAGTGGGAATCACACAAGACTCTATGACGATCTCGGGTCGACAGACTAACCTGTACCAGTATCACCAGAGAACTGCTATCTCACGATAGGTATAATACCATTTAGGAGTTCTCGGCGAGTCCTTTCAGTGTTCCCAGTCTCCACTGAGCACCCGTATACCTTCTCTGATGTCAAACACCAATGGATATAGGATCATACATCGCCCATCATATGGGTCAAGAAGCACATACGCTAGTCTACTCTGGAATATCGATGTCCTGTCTCGATACACTCTCGACTAGGAACAATTATAGGGTGTACTTGTGGACTACCCTTAGCCCTACTAGTATGATCTCCATCATAGTCCTGGTAGTCAAGTACACATCCTAAGGGCTTTATCAACATGTGAGAGCAAGACAACATCACTTATACAAGTCAACATGTTATGAAAAAGTGCAACCAGATAGCATACTATCATGTCGAACAAGAAAGTCCTCCCTATATATGACCAAGCATCCACTACAATATACGTCACATGTATAGTAATGGCCTCTAGGGCATATATATAACTAACAATCTCCCACTTGCACTAAGGCCATTTGTAGCAGTATCTCATACTCAACAATTTAGCAGTGGTTGTAGCATCCTATACTCAACCATCCCAAAATCTCTCAAATAGTATTTGGGGAAGCAGGCCTTGGTGAGTGGATCCGCTGTGTTAACCTCAAAATCTACTCTCCTTACCTCGATCCCTTGGAGATCAACCATCTCCCTGTCAGGTGATACTTGCCTCAGAATATGTCTGGAACATTGATGGGACCTGCGTTCCTAGGCCAAAGCCACAACTCCATTGTTGTCACAATAACAATTATTGGATGCTCAATGGTAGGAACTATGTTCATCTCATGAACAAGAAATGCCCAGACAGCCACTTTGGCAGAATCGTTGGTAGCAATGTATTCAGCCTTTATCGTCTAGTATGTCACGGTATCTAGCTTGAAACTCTTCCAACATACCGTCCCTCCACTAAAGGTAAAGACAATGCCTGTAACTGACTCTAAGTAGACCTTATCACTCTGAAAGCTCGAACCAAGAACATTCATTTAGTGCTCCTCAAGTACTTAAGAATGTCCTCCACAGCTATGCAGTGATTCTCCCAAGATCCGATTGATTCCTAATCACTACATCTAGTGAGTCATCTACATCTTGTCTGGTACATAACATCGCATACATGATAGAGCCAACTGCCGAAGAATAGGGTAACCCTTGCACGCGAGCTCTCTTCAAATCAGTCTTGGGAGACTTCTTTTTGGAGAGAGTGGTTCATGAGCAAGTGAGCGAACCACCACGCTTAGAATCCTCCATACTAAACCCTTTAGTATGGTGTTAATGTACCTGGATTTGGGACACTCGCAATATCCACTTAGATCTATCACCATAGATCATAATCCATAAGATGTAGTAGGTATCATCCAGATCTTCAATTGAGAATCCCCATGATAAGAGGAGCTTGACCGAATGTAGCATAGGAAACCATTTCCTATCAAAAGTATGTCTTCTACGTATAATACGTGTAAGACAACCTCACTCTCTACCACCTTCTTGTATATACAAGGTTCATCTATCTTTTTGATGAAGTGAAACTCTTTGACTGCCACATCAAAAAAGATGTTACAACTCCGCGATGCGCGCTTTAATCCTGATGGACTTAAGCATAGATTTGAAAGTCTCAACTTTTCCATCTACACCAAGAATCATCTCAAGATCCATTTGCTCCCAATGGGTTTTACCCCTTCAGGTGCAACATGCAAAGTCATACTTTATTGGTGTACATGGATTCCATCTTTGATCGCATAGCATCCAGCCTTTTCATAGAGTCCCCACTCGTGATGGCCTACCTGAACCTAGTTGGGTCATCATCTACCATGATGCAATCCTCGCTCCCACTGTCACCGAGAAGACCGTAGTATCTCTCAAGTGGATGAGGAACCCTACCAGATTCGCGGAGTGGCCGAGGTTCGTTGGAGACTATTGAATCCTTTGGTTTCGCCAAATCATCAGCTGTTAGTTTGTCTAGCTGGAACTTCTTCCAATTCTACTTCATGACCACTAATTTCTTCATAAGAAATTCCTTTTCTAAAAAGGTGGCATGCTGAGAAATAAAACATCTTTTGCTCCTCAGTGTGGTGGAAGATATTCCCTTGCGAATGTTCGGGATATCCAACAAACTTATATAGAACTGAACTTCCCTCGAGCTTGTCCGGATTTTGCTTTTCAACATAGACCGGACAACCCCATATCTTAACTCGTTTAAGACATGGTCTCATCCCATTTCATATCTCATATGTAGTGGTAGGCCCTAATTTGGATAGAACCCTATTCAATAGGTATGCAACTTCTAAAGTGCATAACATGAAAAGGAAATAGGTAACTTAGCAATACTCATCATAGAGCGCGCCATATCTCATAGGGTGTGATACCTCTGCCCCGATACACCGTTGTGTTATGGTGTATACGAAGGAGTAAGCTGAGAGAGAATCCCATTCTCCTTTTAGAAACTCCAGGAACTCCATGTCCAAGTATTCGCCTCCCCGATCTCATCGTAGGACTGTAATACTTCTACCCGTCTGGTTCTCAAACTTCAAGCTTATATTCCTTGAATTTCTCAAAAGATTCAGACTTGTGTTTCAACAGGAACATATGTCCGAATCCTGAGAGAAGATCAGTGAATATAATGAAGTATGAAGAACCATCCCTGGTATTTATAGACATAGGACCGTATACATCATCATGTATCCATCCCAAGAGTTCAATAACTCTTTCTCTATTTCGAGTAAACGGAGTATAGGTCATTGTACCTTTGAAACAAGACCGGAAAGTATCATAAGATGAAAATTCGAACAGATTCTCATATTCATCCTTATGTAACTTAGCTAGTCGTGTCGCATTGGTACGACCTAGTTTACAATGCCACAAGAAGGATTCGTTCATTTCTGAACTACTCCTCTTGTGTGTGTTCTATATACTTTGAACTATTGTTTGATTTAGAATATATATGCCTTTACATAACGTGCATAATCCAATCAACTCTTGATTCAGGAAAATGTTCACAACATTATCCTCCAATACAGAATTATATCCTTCTTTAACTTAATAAAGAAACTGATGTAATGTTATATATCAGGTTCGGTATCTAATAACATTTGTTCAGAATCAATGTATTAATACAAGGTTATATTTGCCAACTGACTTGGCTGCAACAATTGCACCATTCTCTAACACTTAGAAACATATCGCCCTATCCCGGTCCTCTGCCTTTCTGTAGCCCATATAACATATTACATATGTGGGATCCTAATCCGGTATCTTATACCTAAGACGTAGAGGATTCTAAGAAACATTTCTCGGTAACTAACACACCCGAAGAATATACATCAACATGCTTTTTCTTTAATTGGGTGGCATGGGAATCCAGATATTCCCCTATTTCCTGCTTATAAAAATTATAAGTTGGAGCGGAACCAACGTTCCCTAGCTCAGTATAATAAGCAGGTCCGGTCAATGCATCCATATTATTATCTTGATTAAGGCATAACATGGTCGCTACCATAGGAGAGAGAGAAGAAAACACTCTGCGTGCGCTCTTGCAAGATTAGATTGGTTATTATTTATCTAATCAGGATGGCTCCCACTGTTTTTATCAAATCTTCCTTCAAACCCTAAAAGGTAAGACTAGCCGGGATTAATTACACCCTACAAGTTCGCCAATCTTTCGGTCAGGCCAGTGTCGGTACTTTGAGGGAGGTTCCCCTTGCTTTCGCACGGACCTAATTAAAATAAACCTCATTTTCCCAGGGGCGTAACCCCGTTAACACCATTCTAGACACTAACTTGATCGGCTAGTTGTAATGTGCAAAACTTTCCCAGGAGTAACTCTTACTCGCAGTGGGTATCGGGATCCAACTATCTCATAGAAGGTATGCAATCTCATTGCAAATTTCAACACTTGAAATTCCCGATAATACTCTACTCCTAGCGTCCTATGACCTTGACGAAAGCCAACAAACCATAGTCCGCTAGTCAAGTTCAACCCGTACATTTCATGATTGAATTAAACCCACCCGCACGAACCTTAACGAAAGCCAACAAAGTCGTACGACTACCCTAATCCAATCGCATCATATGCTTAAGCAGATAAGCACTAATTAGCTACCGCACATTACGCCTTGACAAAAGGAAATAAACGTAGCATGAATACTAAATACTACTTATCTGAAATGTCGGAGGGCTACGACAGGTTTTTAAGAAAACCTTTTGCGTAATGAACTTGATATCGTCGTAGAATCGAGTGATTTTGTAAATGAGTGTTTTTTAGGCTTTTACTAGTTTTGCTAAAGAGGTTACTCCCGGTGAAGGGATCTCGGCTCTTTCCTCATCGAATGAGGTGCTGGATATTTCACAAATACCACTGTGCAATGCAAAAACTATAGAAGCAATCAAAAGACAAACCGAGTGGGTTGTAGCATCTGCTAGTTTCGCTAAAGAGGTCACTCCCAGTGAAGGGATCTCGGCTCTTTCCTTATCGAATAAGGTGCTGGATATTCTACAAAGAATACCGCTATTCAAAGCAAGAACTAGAGCTACCAGTTTTTAAAACAAGTTTCTACAACATCTTTAGGTTTCTTTTATTTCACTAATCTCATTAATGAAGTCCCAGCAATTATGCTTCCTAAGCATGCCAGAAGAAACGAAAGCATCAATAGTTATTATATATCATATATATAATATAGGCATTCGTCTCAGAACATATCAAGTGATCACATAACAGATATCAGCAGCAGAAGAACACATACGAAATATTGGATATACTAGGTATTCCATGTTTTAAATTAAGCCAGTATAAAATACGGATTCTACGGTCGCGATGAATAGCATGTAAGTCCACGTTGCGACCCCCGGTTCTTACGGGGAGGCGGAAACGGTATAAAATCAAAATTTTAACGCAAGAGGCAACATGGACTAAGCTAGGTCGAGATCTTTACCTAAACTAAAACTAGCATACTAAGCTAAAGATATTTAGCTACTCGGATGAAGATGGTTATACCTAAACTTGAACTCCTTCTCTTCAAGCTCCGATGGTGGTTCGATGGCTCCTTCTCGTTGTCTCCGTACGCCGAAGATAGATCCACTTGAAAGCTCCTACCTTTAGCTCCTTCTTCGTTCTTTGAAGAAACTAGTTCACTTGGTTTGCTAAACCTAGTGAACTAGAATGAGTAGAGATGATTTAGAATGGGATTTTATCTATGGTTCTTGATTCTCAACTCATGAGACAAGAGAACCATAGATCAAAAGAGGGAGCAAGAGGTTGAGGGTGAGAGCAAGAGGAGAGCTCAAGAACAAGAGAGAGAATGAGCAAGAAAGAATGAGCAACTCTTTTGTCTTTCACCCTCTCATAATCCAAAGTGATCATAACTCATCATATCAAAAAAAGTCTTATGTGATGGTTTGAAGCAACCATAAGCTTATCATGTCATGCACTCATTTTACTCAAATGAGCAAGCAAGAAAAAGACTTTGCCATGAAATGATAACCATGGTTATCATGATGTTCAACTAGTCAAGCCTAGTCAACCGGTCAACAAGTCAACAAAAGTCAACAAGTCAACAAAGTCAACAAGTCAACAAAAGTCAACAAATCAACAACCATATCACCATAATACTTAATTAATATAATAGTTAATCACATATCATATTCTCATTAGGGTTGAGCATAAAGTCAAATAGTCAACGGTCAACAGTCAACAACCCTAATGAGAATCCGCCGCCTCTGCCTCCCTGTCAACTGTGCATACACACCTGCATCCGCGTTCCGAGGAACACGAATGCAAACTGGATAAATCCAATCCCATAAGGTACACTAGGATCTGGCTTAAACCAAAGCCCGCTAGTGTAAACTGTCCGGACACTGTACGTGCACAAGTGCACGGATGTGACCGAACCCTGTCGCAAAACCATGCGACCTGTCGCAATACCATGCGACCTCTACTCTTTTGCCTAAAGGCGAAAAGCTTTCTGTGTGGGACTCTAAAGACTCGACACTACGCTGGCAGTGGGTTTAACCACAGACCGCAAGCGGCACTAGCTGTGCGTAACGGTCCCCAGGTAATGCCGACAAGAAGACCGACGAGGCGAAACCCATCTGAACTCCTACTGAGCCTGAGTGTGACATTCTCCGTACAGTCCGGTCTGTTCGTCTGATACATCGCATGGCGGGTCTAGGGGGCGGTAAACGTCAGTCCCCCAATAGCGGTACAAGTCGTGCCGGAGCGAAGCCCAAAACACCCTGAGATAACACTGGAAACCTACCAGTATATCTCGTTTGCCCTGGCCAGGGACTACTCGTGTAATGGCTCTCCTAGACACAGCGCGATGTCAACCCCCAATACCGGGAGAGACGAATCCTGTCTAACCGTCACTGCCTCCAAGTGCTTCGGGACTGCACCCAACCACTACCTGTTTGCACGACTCCTTTGAGCCGTGGTAGGGTAGTGATCAAAGTACAGTGGGAACACACTCGAGGCGGAGTGACAGTGTCAAGTCAGCGGACTAAGCTGTACTCATGTCACCTGGGAACTGATAACCGACGATAGGTATAATACCAACTAGTCAGTTCCCGACGAGTCCTGTCCAGTGTACCCGTAACCTAACGAGCACCCGCATACTATCTCAAGGACGACGTACTGACGGCTGTGGGACAGACCGTCTCCCACACTGGGATGAGAAGCGCATGCGCTGGTTTACTCCGGAGTATCGATGCCCTGTCTCGATAGTCCTGCGACCAGGGACCTGCATAAGGATGTGCTTATAGATTACCCAGCCCCACTAGTGTGACGGCCATCACATCGCTGGTAATCAAGCAAAGATCCTAAGGGCTCTACTAATGTGTATAGGCGATATACTTAAATAAACACATGTACACATTGAAGTAGAAACAAACCAAGTAGCATACTACTATTTTGAGCAAGATTGTATATACAAGGTGAATATCCCAAGCATCCTTTAAGTAATATACAAACTAGTATGATACAGTAATGGCCTCTAGGGCATATACACTAACAATCTCCCACTTGCACTAAGGCCATGTACTGGCGTATCGAAGACCTATCATCTCGATCAGCCGCTCGAACTAAGTCTGGGGCAAGGCCTTGGTGAATGGATCTGCAGTGTTATCTTCTGATTTTACTCTCTTTACCTCGATCTCCTGGCGATCAATGATCTCCCTGATCAGGTGGAACCGCCTCAAAATGTGCCTGGACTTCTGATGGGACCTTGGTTCCTTCGCTAAAGCTATAGCGCCGTTGTTGTCACAATACAGCGGTATTGGATCAACACTGGTAGGAACCACCTGAAGTTCCGTGAGGAACTTCTTCATCCAGACAGCTTCCTTTGCGGCATCGCAAGCAGCTATGTACTCCGCTTCCATGGTTGAGTCAGCAACGGTTTCCTGCTTGGAACTCTTCCAGCAAACCGCCCCTCCATTGAGGGTAAAGACATAACCCGACATGGACTTGGAGTCATCCTTGTCACTCTGGAAGCTGGAGTCAGCAAAGGCCTCAATCTGGAGGTCTTTTCCGCCATACACCAAGAACATCTCCTTAGTCCTTCTCAGGTACTTGAGAATGTTCTTTACTGCTATCCAGTGTTTCTCCCCTGGGTCCGACTGATACCGGCTTACAACGCTCAATGCGTATGCTACATCTGGTCTGGTACATAACATCGCATACATAATAGAGCCTACCGCAGATGCGTAGGGTATTGATGACATGCGAGCCCTTTCCAAATCAGTCTTGGGAGACATCTCTTTGGAGAGGGTGATTCCGTGACAAGCCGGTAGATTACCGCGCTTGGAATCTTCCATACTGAATCGTTTCAGTATGGTATCGATGTACCTTGACTGTGAAAGTCCCAACATCCTTTTAGATCTATCACGATAGATCTGGATCCCCAGAATGTAGTTGGCATCGCCCAGGTCCTTCATGGAGAACCTCTGTGACAAGAATCCTTTGACTGACTGTAGCATAGGAATATCATTTCCTATTAGGAGAATGTCATCGACGTACAAGACGAGGAATACCACATTTCTCCCTACAATCTTACTGTAAATGCATGGTTCATCTGGGTTTTTGACAAAGTCGAATTCTTTGACAGTATCATCAAAGCAGATGTTCCAACTCCGCGATGCCTGCTTAAGTCCATAGATGGACTTGAGCAACTTGCATACTTTACCGCTGCTCCCACTCTGATTGAAACCCTCTGGCTGATCCATATAGACGCACTCTTCTAAATTTCCATTTAGGAAAGCCGTCTTAACGTCCATCTGCCAGATCTCATAATCGTGGAAGGCAGCAATGGCAAGAAGGATCCGAATGGATTTAAGCATGGCTACCGGAGAAAAAGTCTCGTCATAGTCCAAACCAGGTCTTTGACAAAAACCCTTTGCAACGAGCCTAGCTTTATAGGTTTCAACCTGCCCATCTACACCAATCTTCTTTCTGAAGATCCATTTGCAGCCTACGGGTTTTACCCCTTCTGGAGCAAAGTCCAAAGTCCAAACTTTGTTGGTGTACATGGACTCCATCTCGGTCCGCATTGCATCCAGCCATTTTACCGAGTCACCGCTCTGAATGGCTTGCTGGAAGCTAGTAGGCTCATCATAATCTATGATGCAATCCTCTCTATCCCCGTCTATGAGAAAACCGTAGTATCTCTCGGGCGGATGAGACTGCCTACTACTCCTGCGGAGCGGCGTAGGAATGTCCGGTTCCCCTGAACCTTCTGGTTCTACTAAGGTTTCAGTAATAGCTTGTGGTTCTAGAATTTCTTCCAGTTCTATTGCGCTCCCACTTATCTGATTTTCTAAAAACTCAGTTTCCAAGAAGCGGGCATGACGAGAAACAAGGACTTTTTGCTCCTCTGCGTAATAGAAAAGATACCCCTTGGAGTTCTTTGGGTATCCCACAAACTTGCACTGTACTGAGCGTGCCTCGAGCTTGTCCGCATGCTGCTTTTTTACAAAAGCCGGACATCCCCATGTCTTAAAGGATTTAAGACAGGGTCTCTTCCCACTCCACATCTGGTATGGTGTGGTAGGCACTGTCTTAGTAGGAACTTGGTTCAAGAGATGTGCAGCTGTTTCCAGTGCATAACCCCAGAAAGATCGCGGTAACTCAGTCTTACTCATCATGGAACGAACCATATCTAATAGGGTTCGATTCCTTCTTTCCGATACACCGTTGTGTTGTGGTGTGTATGGAGGAGTACGCTGAGAGAGAATTCCATTCTCTTTTAAGTAGTCCAGAAACTCGGCACTTAAGTATTCACCACCTCGATCCGATCTTAGGATCTTGATACTTTTGCCTGTTTGTTTTTCTACTTCATTCTTATATTCTCGAAATTTCTCAAAGGCCTCGGATTTGTGCTTCATTAAGAAGACATGTCCAAACCTAGAGAAATCATCTGTGAAAGTAATGAAGTATGAATAACCGCTTCGCGCATGTGTAGACATTGGACCATACACGTCACTGTGTATAAGTCCCAAGAGCTCGCTCGCTCTTACTCCGTGTCCAGTGAACGGAGTCTTTGTCATCTTTCCCATGAGACAAGATTCACAAGTGGCATAAGACTGGTACTCGAACGGATCCAAGTATCCTTCTTTATGCAACTTAGTCAACCGTGTTTCATTGATGTGACCCAGTCTACAATGCCATAAGAAAGCCTGATTTAATTCTGGAGACTTTCTTTTAAGTGTGTTCTGGACACTGAATATCTGAGCTTGATTCAATACGTATATACCATTATTTAATGTACCTGACCCAATCAGTGCTTGATTTAGGTGGATGTTTACTACATCGCTTACAAAAGCAAAATCATATCCTTCCTTAGAAAGTAAGGATACAGATATGATATTGCAAGTCGCACCTGGTACATACAAACAGTCACGCAGAATCAATATCTGCCCAGTTGTCAGTCCTAGGTGATATTCCCCTACGGATACAGCATCCATGCTCATTCCGTTAGCAACCCTGAGAGTCATATCACCTTTCCTGATAACCCCACGGTTTCTCAGACCCTGTAACGAATTACAGATATGAGATCCTGATCCGGTATCCAATACCCAGGAAGTAGGGTTAACTGACAAACAGTTCTCAATTACAAACACACTCGAAGCCGAAGCCACAACATGCTTCGAATTCTGGCTACAGGCTTTACAAGCCCTGCAATCTTTCTGCCATAGTTCATTCCCGTTACAATAGGAACATCCCTCTTTTACTATATCCAGTCCTGAAACTTTTGCCCTTGTTTTTCCTTTTTCTTCCCTGGTTTCTTTCAGGGTATAAGCAGAGGGCAGGGACTGTAGAATTAGGTCAGTACTTGACCCATTCTCCAACGTGGTCTCCAGGTTCGTGAGCTCAATATAGCTGGTCTCTGTAAGGACGTTGCCCCTTACAGATGACCCGACAGCCAACCTCGCTTGAAGCAATTCGTTCGAGGTCTCATATCTTGCGATACGAGATTGCTCTCCATATAAAACTTTGTTATGGAGGAAGACAGAAACTGAGTCCATCTTCTCGTGCTGCCTCTGGTTTGCACCATCAACTGAGGCTAACACGAGGCACTTGGCTTTCGCACAATCCTTTTCCGATGTCCTGCGGATGTGAACATCCGTGACAGGGGAAACTGGACCTGAGACAGCAGGGTTTTGATTAGTTAAGAGGCGTTCCAGCTTGTCATGGGCAATGGACATCTGGACAGACCTTTGCCAGTCATAACAGTCAGGTTCAGTCATATTATTATCTAGATGTAACCTAGGCGTGGTCACAGGGTCGCTGCAATTAAGAGAGAGAAGAAGAAACACTCAGCATGATGCTCTTGCAAGTTTAGAGTGGTTTTTAGTTTGTCTAAACAGGATGGCTCCCACTGTTTCTCGAATCCCTCCTCAAACCATAAAGGAAGAATTAGTCGGGATCAATCCCACCGCACAATACTTGCTTAACCGTTCAGCCAGGCCGGTGTCGGTACTTCGAGGGAGGTTTTCCAACGCTTTCGCGAAGTTCCTTAATTAAAGAACCTCTTTTCCCTGGGGGCGTAGCCCCGCTAACACCTTTCTAGGCACCTACTAGGTTTATAGCATTGATCGTTTAGTGAGAAATTTCCCGAGGAGTAGCATATACTCACAGTAGGATCGGGATCCAAATATCATCGCGTGACGAAACTGAAGGAATCCTACCAGAATCATCACACTCCAAATGGTATGCAAATCTAGCAAGTTTCAGTACTTATGAAACTCCCGATGTATATTTTTGCCCCATGCTCTTATGACCTTGACTAAGGCCAACAAATCATAAGTCACATGTCAAGTTCTACCCGTCGTTGTCCAGGTTAATTTGAATCCACCCGTATATACCCTTGACTAAGGCCAACAAGGTAATACGACTGTCCCAAACCAACGCATTCTATCTATGCAACATATGAATACCCACCAGCTACCAAACACTGTGCCTTGACTAAGGCCAACAAACACAGCTTGAATACTGTTGAATATTCATATGAAACGACGGAGGGCTACGAATGGTTTTGGCGAAACCGTGAACGTAGTGAACTTGATTTAGTCGATGGATCGAGATAGCTTTTAAATGGAGTGGCTCAAACTCCGCATTTTAAAAGTTTGTTTTGAAAAGAACCGAGTGGTTTTTCGAAAATGTTCCAACGACTTATACTTGGTTTATTTTCTTGCATTAGTTCTTTTAATGCATGTTTTGCTTGCATTAGTTCTTTTAATGCGTGATATTCTTGCATTAGTTCTTTTAATGCGTCCCATCATTTAATCCTACCATTGCAGAAAACAACCAAAATATGACGTACGCTTATGCCATTCGCATTCGCCACGGGGCCCCGTCATTACCCGTTAGGTTACTTAACTAACGACAGAGCGGGGGCTGGGCTAGCGCGTCTGTAAAACATAAGCAACGCCTAAATAATATCATATATAGATATACTGCAATGATAAAACATTTCAGATCACAGATAAATACATTGGATATACTAGGAATCTGTAATTTGTACGAGCCTGTAACAAAAACAGATAACACGGTCGCGGTGAATAGCCAATACCCCACCCAAGACCCCTACGGGTGCGGCAAACTACCCGCCAAGTACCCGAAGCGTAGCAACCTCCCTCATCTCCATGAGTAGGCCACTCGACACTTCGGCATACCCGGTAGTTTGTGCACCCCTCCATGGGTCTATCCTAGGAGCAAAAACAGTAAAAAGAAATTATACAATGACGGCTACAACCCCGACCCGGTTGTGCGGCCATACAAATAATTATTACATCAATTTACAAATTTACATGAATTGCAAGAAAAGAAAACTCTCGTCTCACAACCCCCGGCTATTCACCCGCGACAATCCAACATATTTATATACACATTCCAGCACATTACAGATCATGTATAACCCCGACCAATCGACTTATAGTGATTGGCCGACGTTCAATACATGCAAACATCACAGATATAACCATCATAGTCAAAGTGCAGTGAAGTTCGGAAAAAATACGGAATTATAGGACCCCAAAAGGAAATTTCTTTTCTGGAAAATCTGGGCACATATAATATATTTCAAAAATCCCAAAACCAACACAGACACACACTGCACGAAAAACGATGCACAGAAGACGACAAAGAGCGGTGCTTCCGCGGCGGATGCCTAGCTCACGCGGCGGAAGGGCGGCGGTTTGGACGAATTACTGTATCGTTTTTCTTGGGTGTTCACACAAAACCCTGAGCCGAATTTACAAGTGTAAAGTTTTTCATTTTGAGCCAAAAAAATTTCAACAGAAACTCAGTTTTTGTAAAAGTTTGGTTTTTGGATTTTTCCGGTTCCGAACTTCGTTACACTTCACTACCAAGCTAGTTTAAGTTTAGTTAGGCTCTGATACCAGTGTAAGTCCACGTTGCGACCCCCGGTTCTTACGGGGAGGCGGAAACGGTATAAAATCAAAATTTTAACGCAAGAGGCAACATGGACTAAGCTAGGTCGGGATCTTTACCTAAACTAAAACTAGCATACTAAGCTAAAGATATTTAGCTACTCGGATGAAGATGGTTATACCTAAACTTGAACTCCTTCTCTTCAAGCTCCGATGGTGGTTCGATGGCTCCTTCTCGTTGTCTCCGTACGCCGAAGATAGATCCACTTGAAAGCTCCTACCTTTAGCTCCTTCTTCGTTCTTTGAAGAAACTAGTTCACTTGGTTTGCTAAACCTAGTGAACTAGAATGAGTAGAGATGATTTAGAATGGGATTTTATCTATGGTTCTTGATTCTCAACTCATGAGACAAGAGAACCATAGATCAAAAGAGGGAGCAAGAGGTTGAGGGTGAGAGCAAGAGGAGAGCTCAAGAACAAGAGAGAGAATGAGCAAGAAAGAATGAGCAACTCTTTTGTCTTTCACCCTCTCATAATCCAAAGTGATCATAACTCATCATATCAAAAAAAGTCTTATGTGATGGTTTGAAGCAACCATAAGCTTATCATGTCATGCACTCATTTTACTCAAATGAGCAAGCAAGAAAAAGTCTTTGGCATGAAATGATAACCATGGTTATCTTGATGGTCAACTAGTCAAGCCTAGTCAACCGGTCAACAAGTCAACAAAAGTCAACAAGTCAACAAAGTCAACAAGTCAACAAAAGTCAACAAGTCAACAACCATATCACCATAATACTTAATTAATATAATAGTTAATCACATATCATATTCTCATTAGGGTTGAGCATAAAGTCAAATAGTCAACGGTCAACAGTCAACAACCCTAATGAGAATCCGCCGCCTCTGCCTCCCTGTCAACTGTGCATACACACCTGCATCCGCGTTCCGAGGAACACGAATGCAAACTGGATAAATCCAATCCCATAAGGTACACTAGGATCTGGCTTAAACCAAAGCCCGCTAGTGTAAACTGTCCGGACACTGTACGTGCACAAGTGCACGGATGTGACCGAACCCTGTCGCAAAACCATGCGACCTGTCGCAATACCATGCGACCTCTACTCTTTTGCCTAAAGGCGAAAAGCTTTCTGTGTGGGACTCTAAAGACTCGACACTACGCTGGCAGTGGGTTTAACCACAGACCGCAAGCGGCACTAGCTGTGCGTAACGGTCCCTAGGTAATGCCGACAAGAAGACCGACGAGGCGAAACCCATCTGAACTCCTACTGAGCCTGAGTGTGACATTCTCCGTACAGTCCGGTCTGTTCGTCTGATACATCGCATGGCGGGCCTAGGGGGCGGTAAACGTCAGTCCCCCAATAGCGGTACAAGTCGTGCCGGAGCGAAGCCCAAAACACCCTGAGATAACACTGGAAACCTACCAGTATATCTCGTTTGCCCTGGCCAGGGACTACTCGTGTAATGGCTCTCCTAGACACAGCGCGATGTCAACCCCCAATACCGGGAGAGACGAATCCTGTCTAACCGTCACTGCCTCCAAGTGCTTCGGGACTGCACCCAACCACTACCTGTTTGCACGACTCCTTTGAGCCGTGGTAGGGTAGTGATCAAAGTACAGTGGGAACACACTCGAGGCGGAGTGACAGTGTCAAGTCAGCGGACTAAGCTGTACTCATGTCACCTGGGAACTGATAACCGACGATAGGTATAATACCAACTAGTCAGTTCCCGACGAGTCCTGTCCAGTGTACCCGTAACCTAACGAGCACCCGCATACTATCTCAAGGACGACGTACTGACGGCTGTGGGACAGACCGTCTCCCACACTGGGATGAGAAGCGCATGCGCTGGTCTACTCCGGAGTATCGATGCCCTATCTCGATAGTCCTGCGACCAGGGACCTGCATAAGGATGTGCTTATAGATTACCCAGCCCCACTAGTGTGACGGCCATCACATCGCTGGTAATCAAGCAAAGATCCTAAGGGCTCTACTAATGTGTATAGGCGATATACTTAAATAAACACATGTACACATTGAAGTAGAAACAAACCAAGTAGCATACTACTATTTTGAGCAAGATTGTATATACAAGGTGAATATCCCAAGCATCCATTAAGTAATATACAAACTAGTATGATACAGTAATGGCCTCTAGGGCATATACACTAACATAGCAAAACCCGCATCCCTAGACCCCTAAGAGAGCGGCAAGCAACCCTCCCAATTCTAGAGTTAGGAGACCCGGTCTCGCCACCTCGAGACGGTCTCCCACTGGACCCTAGAACCCGGTTACATGTGCTCTCCTCCTTGGGTCTATCCTAATGCGGAAAAGTAAATAATATACATCAATGGTGACATCATCCTCAACCCGAAAGTGCCCCAATAAAAGAATATTAAATACAAGCTTTTACAAGAATGAAAATGAAAAACTCTCATCTCACGCAAAAAACCCCGGCTATTCAAAACACGACGATCCAATATAACATATCACAGCAACACATAACATCTCATATCATCAACGTAAGTAAATATGTGTATCCCAATTGTCGTCGATGTATAGCAACGAAACCGGCGATATACCACATATTACACTTACGGTCGCAGAAAAGAAAGTGAAACCTACAACAATTGGAATCCACAACCACCTTAGACATCATAAACCCAATGTATCTCATACTTTTGATTCCATGCCCAACTAAATGAATTCCTTAGACATCACATGCCTTGTTAGTTATATGTATGCCCTAGAGGCCATTACTGTACATACGTTGTATATTGTAGTGGATGCTTGGACATATATAGGGAGGACTTTCTTGCTCGACATGATAGTATGCTATCTGGTTACACTTTATCTTAACATGTACTCTGATTATCTCTATATTACATGTTGATAAAGCCCTTAGGATGAGTACTTGACTACCAGGACTATGATGCGGATCATACTAGTGGGGACAGAGTAGTCGCCAAGTACATCCTTCAAAAGTTCCTAGTCGTAGAAGTACCGAGACAGGGCATCGATACTCCAGTGTAGACTAGCGTATGCGCTTCTTGACCCATATGATTGGCGATGGATGATCCCATATCCATTGGTGTTCGACATCAGAGAAGGTATACGGGTGCTCAGTGGAGACTGGGTACACTGGACGGACTCGCCGAGAACTCCAAGATTGTATTATACCACACGTCAGATGGCAGTTCTATGGTGACACTGGTATAGAGTAGTCTGTAGACCCGAGATCATCATAGAGTCTTGTGTGATCCCCACTGTGCTTCGATTTCCATCATACTACGTCCAAGAGGGCATGCAAAAAGGTGGCTTTTGGGTACAGTCCCGAATCACATGGAGGCAATGAGCGATAGGAGGGGTTTCGTCTCTCCCGGTATAGGGAGTTGATGTTGCGCTGTGTTCGATTGGCTATAACTGGAAATCCCTGGCCCAGTTTGCTGAGATTTACTGGTAAGTGTTATCAGTAGTTTCTCGAACTGTTATAGACCTCATATCGACACGACTTATCAAGCTACTTGGGTCTGACGTTTACCACCCTTAGACGAGATATGCGACATATCAGACGAAGAGACCGAACTGTACGGGAGTGTTACTGATTGGATTCGCAGGAGAATGTACAGGGTTTCTTGTTGATTTTCTGATCGCTCAATACCTGGGTGGCTGTTAAATTTAGCTGACCGCTTGCAGCTTGTGGGTGTTTGATATGATCATCACCTACTGCCGGCGTATTGACGATTCTTTAGAGTCCCACACAGAGGTTTCCTGGCTCGGGCAAAACGGAGTAGGAGCACATATATGATATGTGCGGGACCGAGAACAATGCGTGTATATGATACCGTATTAGATTCTCCTGATATGAGATATCGGCCGGGTATATGTATTATAGCTGGGTCATCGGATCAAGTGTTGATTCGATGAACTGATACAGATTATATTAGTCGGTTATTTGTGAAATAGCCAGATTATCGGATCAAGTGTTGATTCGATAATTTAATGTATAATTATATATTTGATATATTAAATTACATTAACTAATATAAGCTCACTAATAGATTCTTTTTCTCACTCGGGTAATACATTGATATATATGCGATATATGTTAATTGTATTATTTTATTTTGTTACAATAAATTTTGTATATGTGATATATAATATTGTAACATGTTATGCTTATAAATGCAACATGATTAGTGGAGATTAAACATGGTTAGGTTTTGATTTGGGTTAATTTTTCTAGTAGCTTCTAGAAGCTTTGCTTTTGTTTTAAGCAAAGATATTTGTTAAAGATATTTTCTATAGATATTTGTTAACCCAACCCAACCCAACCCTTCACCATGATAAGTCTCTACATGGGTTAAGTTATCATACTTAACCCATGGTTGCATTTATAACCTCACATGGATTCATTATTCATCACAAAAGAAATAGATCATCTTCTTCCTTCTTCTTCTTTGGATGAAAAGCATTCTAGCTTTCTATGAAGTGATGAAAATGAGTGAGATTAAGAAAAGAAATGAGAGCTAAATTCCTACTTCATCATCCTAATCTATTCTAGCCACTTAGATTAGGGTGTTTGCTTTGCTAATACTTGATTAGTGAAGCAAAAGCTTAGGCTTGAGTTTCTTCAAGGTAGATCATCTTTGTTATCGAAGATCAGAAGCATGCTTGCATTTTTCTCTTCATGGAGCCTCTCTAGAGTCCGGATACTCGATGATCGCAGCGAAGGGACCTCAACACAGAGCTTTAGAAGTGAAGGACCGGACTACAAAGGTTGTAATCCCAAACTCTTAGAAGTAAAGTTTACTTGCTTTGTTTCGCCTAATCTCTAGTCTAAAATCTTGGTTAGGGTTGTTCGGCACGTCTAAAATTTAAATCGGGCATGGTTAATGTCTTAGAGACCCTTGTGACAGTGCCTAGTTACCCTACAGTGGTATCAGAGCCAAGCTAGAGCTTTAGGCGAAGTCTAGGCGAAGTTCAAAGTCTGATCGAACTCCGAATACCTGATAAAACCTAGTTTCTGGAAAAAATTTCAAAATTTGACATTTTTCATATTAAAATTACTCAGAAAATTAAGCAGGAAAATCTAAGAATTACTGTGAAGTACGGACCACCAACTCACCATTATGACCGCGGAACCGCGGCCAAACCACGCGTTTGGTGGGGGTTCCGCGGCCAAACAGTGAAGATGGGGCCACTACTTCAGGTATATATTCTTGGGTCTTTTTCATTGTTCTGGGAATTTTTAATTCTACTCAAGTTTTGAGTTTTCTGGGTTGTATTGGGAACTCATTGATTCGATCGGAAAGTTTAACTTCGTTTATTTTTTCCGGGTAATTTAGAACGTGTTAAAAAGTTCGAACGAATATCAATAACTCACTTTTTCCCCTGCCGGAAAATTTCCAAGTATTGGATTTTTCCGTAGTTTAAGAACATTCTTAGTCATGCAAGTAACGCGGTGGACCCTCTAGAAGAACACAAACCATAACTCGATTATGTGACCGTTTGAACTTCCTCTAAACCATAGGGTTTGGTGCAGTACGGCGTTACCACATGTGAGGCGTTGGTTTGACCCTTCTACGGCTGGACCATTGGTATTGTGGCATGTGATGGATGTTTTTAAACTAATTTCAAGTGTTGAGAACTATTTGGGAAATCTTGGGTGTTTATTTATTCGATCGGAAAGTTTAACATTGCCTATTTATCTGGAATGTGATACAATATTTGGAATCCACAAGTAGTTATGAGATAACTAATTTGATTGCTATAAATCTAGCAGTTTAGTCTCATTTGATCGGTTGCCACGGGATTTTGATGCGATCAAAAGTCCGTCGCAATCACGTAGCGTACGTGGATACTCGCCGGGTAAACTTAATAGACAGCCAGGCTCCATAGCCCCAACCAAGTGACTGTAGGAGAACCCTGTCGCCAAAAGTATCCGTTCGGGTGCTTGCGGCAGCGGTGTTCCGCCTTAGTGCACTTCGTCGACTGCATCCGGGGGTGCGGCCGTCTACTAAAGTTTGCGACGAGCATTCGATCAGGATGTCGGGAAGAATTGCCCGACTAGATATTGAAAAGTGTTTTTGATATTGAGACTAAAATGCGGGGTTTATAATTGTTAGGCATTCGATGTCTAAGGAATTCATATGGTTAGGCATGCGATGTCTAAGGTGGTTGCGGATTCCAACTGTTGTCGTTTTACACTTTCTTTTCTGCGGCCGTAAGCATAGTATGTGGTGTATCGCCGGCTTCGTTGCTATACATCAACGACAATCGGGATACGCATACTTGCTTACGTTGATGATATGAGATATTATGTGTTGCTGTGATATGTTATATTGGATCGTCGCGTTTTGAATAGCCGGGGGTGAGATGAGGGTTTTTATTTTCATTCATGTAACATTCATTGTATGTAATATTCTTTTATTGGGGCACTTCCGGGCTGAGGATGATCTCACCATTGTATATTATTTACTTTTCCGCGTTAGGTAGACCCAAGGAGGGGAGCACAAGTAACCATGTTCTAAGGTCCAGTGGGAGACCATCTCGAGGAGTCGAGACCGGGTCTCCTAACTCTAGAACTGGCAGGCTTACTTGCCGCTCTCGTAGGAGTCTAGGGATGTGGGTTTGGCTATTCATTGCGACCGTGGAATCCGTGTTTTATGCAGGCTCGCATAAAACACGGAAATCCTAGTATATCCAATATTTCATATATGTTCTTCTGCTGCAATGTTCTGTGATGAGATCATATTACTGCCTGAGACGAATGTTTATATTATATATATGAGATATATATTATACTGCAGATTTCGTTTCAAATGTGATGCTTGTGAAGCATAATAAAATGGGACTTCATTAATGAGATTAATGAAACTAAATGAAACTTAAAGATGTTGTGGAAACTTGTTTAAAAACTGGTAGCTCTAGTTATTGCTTTGCATAGCGGTGTTCCTTGTAGAACATCCAGCACCTTATTCGATAAGGAAAGAGCCGAGATCCCATCACCAGGAGTGACCTCTGTAGCGAAACTAGCAGATGGTACAAACTCGGTTTTTCTTTTAATTGTTTTTATAGTTTTTGCTTTGCATAGTGATATTTGTGAAATATCCTGCACCTTATTCGATGAGGAAAGAGCCAACGATCCCTTCACCGGGAGTGACCTCTTTAGCAAAACTAGAAAAGGCCTAAAAAACATTCCATTCAAAATCACTCGATTCTACAACGATATCAAGTTCATTACGCAAAAGGTTTTCTTAAAAACCTGTTGTAGCCCTCCGTCATTTCAGATAAGTAATAGTTAGTATTCGTGCTGCGTTTGTTGACCTTGTCAAGGCGTAGTGTGCGGCATCTGATTACTGCTTATCTGTGTAAGCATATGATGCGATTGGATTAAGGTAGTCGTGCGACTTTGTTGACCTTGTCAAGGGTCGTGCGTGTGGGTTTAATTCATATCAGGAAATGACGGGTTGAACTTGACTTGCGGTCTATGGTTTGTTGACCTTGTCAAGGTCATAGATCGCTCGGGGCAAAAATATTATTGGGAATTTTAAGAGTTGAAATTTGCAATGAGATTGCATACCTTCTATGAGATAGTTGGATCCCGATACCCGCTGCGAGTAAGAGTTACTCCTGAAAGAGTTTTACACATTACAATTAGCCGATCAAGTAGGTGTCTAGAAAGGTGTTAATGGGGTTACGCCACTGGGAAAACGAGGTTTACTTTAATTAAGTCCGTGCGAAAGCACGGGGAACCTCCCTTAAAGTACCGGCACTGGCCTGGCTGAAAGATTGGCGAACTTGTAGGGTGTAACTAATCCCGGCTAGTCTTTCCTTTTAGGGTTTGAAGGAAGATTTGACTAAAACAGTGGGAGACATCCTGATTAGATAAATTGATAACCAATCTAATCTTGTAAAAGCGCACGCTGAGTGTTTTCTTCTCTCTCTCTCCTCGTTGCGACTATGTCACGCCTTAATCAAGATAATAATACGGATGTATTGACCGAACCCGCTTGTTATACTGCGCTAAGGAACGTTTATCCCGCTCCAACTTATAATTGTTATAACATAGAGCAGGAAATAGGGGATTACCAGAATTCCTGTGCCACCCAAACGAAGAAAGTGCATGCTGATGCATCTTCTTTGGGTGTGTTCATTACCGAGAACTGTTTCTCAGTATCCTTTACATCCTGGGTATGAGATACCGGATCAGGATCCCGCAAATATAATTTGTTACATGGGTTATAGATAGGTAGAGAACTGAGAACGGGTGATAAGTTCCAAGAGTTGGAAATGATGCAAGTGTTGCAGCGAAGTCTGTTGGCAGTTATCACCCTGTATTACTAGAATGCATTGATTCTGAACAAATGTTATTAGATACCGAACCTGATATACAACATCATATCAGTCTCTTTATTAGTAAAGAAGGATATAATTTTGTATTGTTGGATAATGTTTTGAACATTTCCTATATCAAGAGTTGATCGGTTCAGGCATGTTATCTAAAAGCATAGACGTTCTAAATCAAGCTACAGTTCTTAACGTACAGAACATACACAAGAGGAAGAGTTCAGAAATGAACGGATCATTCTTAAGGTATTATAGACTAGGTCATATCAATGTGACCCGACTAGCTGAAGTTACATTTAGATGCATATTTAAATTAGTTTGAATTTACATCTTGTGAAACTTGCCGGTCATGTCACAAAGATAAGATGACCACAGCTCTGTTTATTGGAAACAGAGAAAGAGTTAGTGAACTCTTGGGATTAATACATGCTGATGTATGAAATTCCCCTGTCTACGCATGCCAAGACTGGTTCTTTGTACTTTATTATATTCACTGATTATCTCTCAAGATTCAGACATATGTTCCTGTTGAAACACAAGTCCAAAGCTTTTGAGATATTCACAGAATATAAGTTAGAAATAGAGAACCAAAAATGGGTATAAGTATTATGTCCTTTGATGAGATCAAGGAGGAGAATACTTGAGCACGGAATTCCTGGACTATTCTAAAGGAGAATGAGATTCTCTCTCAGCATTACTCCTCCGAATACACCACAGCACATCGGTGTATCGGGGCAGAGCAATCACACCCTATATGATATGGTGTGCTCTATGATGAGTACTACTGAGTTGCTTATTGCCTTTTTGGGGTTGTGCACTTGAGAAGTTGCATACCTATTGAATAAGGTTTCAATCAAATCAGATGCCTACCACTTCATATATGATATGGAATGGGAAGAGCCCATATCTTAAGTATGTTAAGATTTGGGGTTACCTGGCCTATGTCTAAAAGCATAATCCGGACAAGCTCGAGGAAAAGTCAGTTCTGTAGAAGTTTGATGGATATCCCAAGCATTCGCAAAGGAATATCTTCTACCAAACTGAGGAACAAAAGATGTTTTGTTTCTCAGCATGCCACCTTTGTGTAAGGGAATTTCTTGTGAAGAAATTAGTGGTCATGAGGTAGAACTGGAAAGAATTCCAGCTATACAAACTGCAGGTGATGATTTGGTAGAACCAAAGGATTCAATATTTTCTAACGAACCTCAGCCTCTCCGCCGATCTAGTAGGGTTCCTCACCCACCTGAGAGATACTTCGGTTTTCTCTATGACAGTGGGAGCGAGGATTACATCATGAGATGATAACCCAACTTGTTTCGAGCAGGCCATCAGGAGTTGGACTATGTAAGAATGGCTGGATGCTTTGTGATCTGAGATGGAATCCTTATACACCAACAAAGTATGGACTTTGGTTGCTTTATTTGAAGGGTTAAATCCCCATCAGGAGAAAGTATATCTTGAAAATGTTACTTGGTGTACATGGAAAAGTTGAGACTTTCAAAGCTGTGCTTAAGTCCATCCAGATCCTACTTGCCATTGCTACATACCATGACTACGATTTCTGGTGGTTGGGTGTCATGACAGCTTTTCTAAATGATGATTTAGAAGAGAGTGTCTATAAGTACACAGCCAGAGGGCTTCGTAAACAGTGGGAGCAGCGGAAACATGTGCAAGCTGTTTTATGCGATAAAGCGGGTATTGCAGAGTTGGAACGTCTGTTTTGATGTGGTAGTCAAAGATTTTGACTTCATCAAAATGATAGATGAACCTTGTATATACAAAAAGGTAGTAGGGAGTATGGTGATGATCCTCGTATTGTACGAGGATGACATACTCTTGATAGGGAAGGAGTTTCCTATGCTACGCTCGGTCAATCTCCTCTTATCACAAGGATTCTCCATAAGGATCAAAGTGATACCTCATATCCTAGGTTTTATATCTATGAGATAGATATAATTGGATGTTAGGATTCTCACTAGTTGTAGTGAGATGGTATCAATCGATCCTGGGGAGAATCACTGGAATGGTTCCAAGGTGGTAAGGACGACTGAATGTCAGTCGCAGGCATTGTCTTTACCCTCAGTAGAGGGACGGTATGTTGGAAGAGTTCCAAACTAGATACCGTGACTTACTAGACGATTAAAGGCAAGATACATCGTTACCAAGGATGCTACCAAAGAGGCAGTCTGGATATATATATAAGTTCATGAGATGAACTTCGTTCCTACTATTGTGTGACAATGGAGTTGTGGCTTATGCCAAGGAACCCCCGTCCCATCTGAAATCCAGATATAATTCTTAGGCAATATCACCTGATCATGGAGATGGTTGATCTCCAGGAAGATCGAGGTTAGGAGAGTAGACACAGAGGACAACAGCGCGGATCCACTCACAAAGGCCTATTTCCCAGTAGAGACTTTTATGGGATGGTTGAGTATGAGATATTTCAACCACAGCTGATATGTTGGGTATGAGATACTACAACAGATGGCCCTAGTGCAAGTGGGAGATTGTTAGTTATATGTATGCCCTAGAGGCCATTACTGTACATACGTTGTATATTGTAGTGGATGCTTGGACATATATAGGGAGGACTTTCTTGCTCGACATGATAGTATGCTATCTGGTTACACTTTATCTTAACATGTACTCTGATTGTCTCTATGTTACATGTTGATAAAGCCCTTAGGATAAGTACTTGACTACCAGGACTATGATGCGGATCATACTAGTGGGGACAGAGTAGTCGCTAAGTACATCCTTCAAAAGTTCCTAGTCGTAGGAGTACCGAGACAGGGCATCGATACTCCAGAGTAGACTAGCGTATGAGCTTCTTGACCCATATGATGGTCAATAGATGATCCCATATCCATTGGTGTTTGACATCAGAGAAGGTATACGGGTGCTCAGTGGAGAATGGGTACACTGGACGGACTCACCGAGAACTCCCAGATGGTATTATACCTCACGTCAGATGGCAGTTCTCTGGTGACACTGGTACAGAGTAGTCTGTAGACCCGAGATCGTCATAGAGTCTTGTGTGATCCCCACTGTACTTTGATTTCCATCATACTACGTCCAAGAGGGCATGCAAAAAGGTCGCTTTTGGGTACAGTCCCGAATCACATGGAGGCAATGAGCGATAGGAGGGGTTTCGTCTCTCCCGGTATAGGGAGTTGATTTGGCGCTGTGTTCGATTGGCTATAACTGGAAATCCCTGGCCAGGGTTGCTGAGATTTACTGGTAAGTGTTATCAGTAGTTTCTCGAACTGTTATAGACCTCATTTTGACACGACTTATCAAGCTACTGGGGTCTGACTTTTATAACCCCTAGGCGAGATATGCGACATATCAGAAAAAGTGACCGGACTGTACGGCAGTGTTATTGATTGGATTCGCAGGATAATGTACAGGCTTGCTTGTTGATCTTATGATCGCTTAATACCTTGGTGGCTGTTACGTTTAGCTGACCGCTTGCAGCTTGTGGGTGTTTGATATGATCATCACCTACCGCCGGCGTATTGACGATTCTTTAGAGTCCTACACAGAGGTTACCTGGCTCGGGCAAAACGGAGTAGGAGCACATATATGATATGTGCGGGACCGAGAACAATACGTGTATGTGATACCGTATTAGATTCTCGTGATATTAGATATCGGTCGGGTATATGTGATATAGCCGGGTCATCGGATCAAGTGTTGATTCGATGAACTGATACAGATTATATTAGTCGGTTATTTATGAAATAACCGGATTATCGGATCAAGTGTTGATTCGATAATTTAATGTATAATTATATATTTGATATATTAAATTACATTAACTAATATAAGCTCACTAAAAGATTCTTTTTCTCACTCGGATAATACATTGATATATATGCGATATATGGTAATTGTATTATTTTATTTTGTTACAATAAATATTGTATATGTGATATATAATATTGTAACATGTTATGGTTATAAATGCAACATGATTAGTTGAGATTAAAAATGGTTAGGGTTTGATTTGGGTTAATTTTTCTAGTAGCTTATAGAAGCTTTGCTTTTGTTTTAAGCAAAGATATTTGTTAAAGATATTTTCTATAGATATTTGTTAACCCAACCCAACCCTTCTCCATGGTTAAGTCTCTACATGGGTTAAGTTATCATACTTAACCCATGGTTGCATTTCTAACCTCACATGGATTCATTATTCATCACAAAAGAAATAGATCATCTTCTTCCTTCTTCTTCTTTAGATGAAAAGCTTTCTAGCTTTTTATGAAGTGATGAAAATGAGTGAGATTAAGAAAACAAATGAGAGCTAAATTTCTACTTCATCATCCTAATCTATTCTAGCCACTTAGATTAGGGTGTTTGCTTTGCTAATACTTGATTAGTGAAGCAAAAGCTTGGGCTTGAGTTTCTTCAAGGTAGATCATCTTTGTTATCAAAGATCGGAAGTAAGCTTGCATCTTTCTCTTTGTGGAGCCTCTCTAGAATCTGGATACTCGATGATCGCAGCGAAGGGACCTCAACACGGAGCTTTAGAAGTGAAGGACCGGACTACAAAGGTTGTAATCCCAAACTCTTAGAAGTAAAGTTGTTTACTTGCTTTGTTTCTCCTAATCTCTAGTCTAAGATCTTGGTTAGGGTTGTTCGGCACGTCTAAAATTTAAATCGGGCATGGTTAATGCCTTATAGACCCTTGTGACAGTGCCTAGTAACCCTACATGCTTAACAATTATAAACCCCGCATTTTAATCTCGATATTGAAAAACACTTTCCAATAACCTGTCGAGTAACTCCACAAGATTCCCGACAACCTGATCGAATGCTCGTCCGAAAGTTTAGTAGACAACCGCACCCCTGATGCCATCGACGAAGTGCACTAAGGCGACCACGGCCGCGAGAACCCTAACGAATGCTTTTAGCGACGGGGTTCTCCTACAGTCACTTTGTCGGGGCTATGGGGCATGGCTATCTAGTAAGGTTACCCGGCGAGTATCCGCGTACACTACGTAATTGCGACGGACTTTTGATCCACATCAAAATTCCATGGAAACCGATCAAATGAAACTAAACTGCTAGGTTTATAAAATTCAAACAAGTTATCTCATAACTAATTATTATGGATTCCAAGTATTGTATCACAATCACAGATAGCTAGACGAAGTTAAACATTTCGATCGAGTAAGCAAACACCCAAAATTTCCCAATTAGCTCAACATTTGAGCGGAGTTCAAAAAGTACCTAGAACACACCACAGCTCCTATGAACCATCCGTAGAAGGGCCGACCCATGCCTCACTCATGTCGCCACGGAATTGCGGAAAACCCTAGGGTATGACCGCGGTTCCGCGATCCAAAAATTCAAGTTTGGGTATCGTTCTTCTAGAGGGTCCACAGAATCGCTTGCATGATTTTCTGAAGATTTTAAACTCGGAAAAAATCGAACTTTTGGAAAATTTCCAGCGAGGGAAAATATGGGTTATTGATATCCGTTCAAACTTTTTAATGTCGTCTAAATAACCCGAATACATGTTAGAATTACGATTACGAAACACTCCGAATTGCCTTTGCAGAAAGATAACATCACAAGCAAATTTAGCAAAAACTAGTAACACCTGAAACACCAAAACCCAGAGAATGGAACACACACTACAAAATTCAACCCTGGTCTCCCTCCAAAAACCGAGCACACCGGTTTTCAGTGCTCTCTGGCCGGCCAAAATCCGAAGAAAGGGGTTCAATTTTCTACTGTGTTCATATTGCATTTCATACAACATTCTGTAGTTGCTAAAAAAAATTTTAGAGGCCATTTAAAATTCGACAGAAACTAGAATTTGGCGTTGCAAGTTTCGGAGTAGTTTCGGTTTCGCAATCTAACAAACATCGTTCAAATCTCTAGCTTGGCTCTGATACCACTGTAGGGTTATAAAGCGCGGCAGCAAGGTTTCGGGAGGCATCGTCCGTGCCGTTTTCAAATTTTTGCCATTCTAAAGAACCTTAACTCTAGAATCTTAACTAAAGTTTTAAACGAACTAGCAATGTTAACATCTTAACAACTAAGTGAATGCAGAATACAACCTTTGTAGACCGGTCCTTCACTTCAAATGCTCCGTGTAAAAGTTCCTTCGCTGCGAGTAATGATCTCCCGAACTCTTATGAGGCTCCACAAGGTGAAAGATGTAAACTTGCTCGAATTCTTCAAAGCCGAAGATGATCTACGTCGAGGAGACTCAAGCTCATGCTACCTCTTCACTAAATTAGGGTTTAGTGAAGAAAACACCCTACACTAAATGGCTAATAGTAGAGGATGATGAAGTAGGAAATGGGCTCACTTTAGATTTATTTTTCTCACAATATTTTCTCACCTTGAGAAAAGCTAGCAAGCTTTCTCAATGAAGAAGAAGATGAAGAATGAAGATGAAAGACTGAACTCATGAGGTGAGAATATGAACCATGGGTGAGTTAGTGTCATGCACTAACTCATGTAGAGACTTAACCATGGGTGAGGTTTAATGGTTAGGTTAATAAATATCTACAAGTGAAACAAAAATGATGGACTTGGTCAATGTTTCTACAAGCTTCTACAAGCTATAGACATGATAAAATCCATCCAATTTTGAATTACTTTGATAAATAAAAACCATACATTAAATCAAGGATGGTGTAAGTCTCATACACCCATGAAAGATGTGTCATCAAGCATGACACAATAAAATGTACATTAATATATATCACACATATACTATATGCACACAAGTGAGAAAAAGAATACTTAGTGAGCAAATATTAGTTAATGTAAATTAATATATCAAATATATAATTATCTATTAAATTATCAAATCAACACTTGATTTAATAATCCGGCTATATCACATATAACCGACTAATATCATATGAATCAACTTATCGAATCAACACTTCATCCGATAACCCGGCTATATCACATATAACCGACCGATATCACATATTGCCAGAATAGAATGCGGTATCACACACGTGCATTAATTTCGGTCCCACACATATAACATATGTGCTCCTACTTCGTTTCGCATGAACCAGAAAAGCTCTGTGTAGGACTCTAAAGACTCGTCAATACGCCGGCAGTATGTGATGATCATATCAAACACCCACAAGCCGCAAGCGGTCTGCTAAACGTAACGACCATCCGGATATTGAGCGATCAGAAAATCAACAAGCAAGCCTACTCATACTCCTGTGAATCCAATCAGTAACACTTCCATACAGTCCGGTCTCTTCGTCTGATATGTCACATATCATCAGCCTGGGTGTCACAACCCGAAATGGCACGTGACTGGAACTTGAATCATATGAAGTCTATAGGACCCTATCTAATTCAATTAAGATAAAATCGCAGAAATCTAAACCATTTGAAAAGAGAGAGAAGGAAAAGTTTAGTTTTAAAGAAAGTGGTTTAACAAAATAAGCCATAGTATGCATTTTTAAAACATCAAGTCTTTTCTACAAAATTCGGCAGAGTTTCCTTTGTAAATACTGGCCCTAAACGGGTATAAACATGCATAATATAAAGGCATCCCTAAGCGGGAGCTAGCTCTTCGCCAATTGGCGGACACAACCATGCAATGCAATATAATATACAACGACGAAGGGCAAGGATCAAAACACATCAAGAAAAGCAATATCCTCAAGAAAATCAGAGAAAAACCATAATGATACAAGCGCGCGACTCTAAGGTCGAAAGAATATACACTGGTCTTCTGAGTCTAACAAATATACAAGTCTCGTTGATAGAGTTACTAGATACAACTGAATATAAATATAATATAATGGTGGTCACGATGCGAGTGAACCCACCTACCAAACCAATCACCCGGATTGAAGTAATATGCCAGCAAAGCCGTAAAGGAAACCTGTACAGCAAAACCTGCAAGAAACTGTGGCATAACGGGGGTGAGTTGCCAACTCGTGAGTAGAAAACACCACCGAGCAGAAATCGCATATATGACTCTATCCTAGGTCATACGATAGTAATATCCTCAAAATAATATAACCCTGAAACCTCTACACATAAGTGTAATATCAAGTGCTCGTGTCAGTGCCTCAGGTAGCAACATAATACATATATGATGTATGAATGAATTAAAATTAAAACAGAATACATCATGAATGAGAAAATTGTTTTCTTAAATTAGTGAGATTTCTGTATGTAAAAATCGAGGTATCATCAATGAAATCAATATAGAATCCGTGTCAAGCATCGACACAAAACATAAATCCCAATATCCAATATCTCGGGCTCCGGCAATCCGGACTGGCCCATATCATATAATCTCAATACCTCAAAGTCTCGATATCTCAGGATACAGCAATCCGTACTGGCCCCGAGCTCCGGCAATCCGGACTGGCCCAAATATCAATCTCACGACTACGTCGGTATCCTCCGGATATCCGCCGCGTCACAAATAACCGGTCGGAAGTGCTCCCTGCTGGGCTCAACGCCATCATCTATGACCATCTTGCCCCGGGGTACCGCACCGGGTCCACCATGCACCTGCAGATGGTTTCTCCTCCTCCTCGAATTGGGTGTATGATACCGCACAAGAGCCGAGAAAACTCATGGTGGACACCTCTCAAATCATATCACGAGAAAACCGTAATTTTCTATCTTTAAAATGATAATAAGTTTATAAAATCTTTGCGGTTTCTCCAAATCCAGAAATCTGAATCCGAAATCCCAAATCTCGAGAGTAAATAATTGTGCATTACCGGCATAAAGCCCCATAATATTGCATGACCAATGGATTGTTAGTTATATGTATGCCCTAGAGTCCATTACTGTACATACGATGTATATTGTAGTGGATGCTAGGACATATATAGGGAAGACTTTCTTGCTCAACATGATAGTATGCTTTCTGGTTATACTTTATCTTAACATGTACTCTGATTGTCTCTATCTTACATGTTGATAAAGCCCTTAGGATATGTACTCGACTACTGGGACTATGATGAGATCATACTAGTGGGGCCACGGTAGTCGACGAGTACTTCCTATAACTGTTCCTAGTCGAGGGTGTATCGAGACAGGGCATCGATGCACCAGAGTAGAGTAGCGTACACGCATCTTGACCCATATGATGGGCGATGGATGATCCCATATCCATCGGTGTTTGACATCAAGGATGGTGTACGGGTGCTCAGTGGAGACTGGGTACACTGGACGGACTCTCCGAGAACTCCCAGATGGTATTATACCTTACGACAGATGGCAGTTCTCTGGTGACACTGGTACAGCTTAATCTGTTGACCCGAGATCGTCATAGAGTCTTGTGTGATTCCCACTGTGCTTTGATTTCCATCATACCACGTCCAAGAGGGCATGCAAAAAGGTGGCTTTTGGGTACAGTCCCGAATCACATGGAGGCAATGAGCGATAGGAGGGGATTCGTCTCTCCCGGTATAGGGAGTTGATGTTGCGCTGTGTTCGATCGGCTATAACCGAAAATCCTTAGCCAGGGTTGCTGAGATTTACTGGTAAGTGTTACCAGTAGTTTCTCAAACTGTTATAGACCTCATATCGACACGACTTATCAAGCTATTGGGGTCCGATGTTTACCACCCCTAGGCGAGATATGCGACATATCAGACGACGAGACCGGACTGTACGGGAGTGTTATTGATTGGATTCACGGGAGAATGTACAGGCTTTCTTGTTGATCTTCTGATCGATCAATACCCGGGTGGCCGTTACGTTTAGCAGACCGCTTGCGGCTTGTGGGTGTTTGATATGATCATCACCTACTGCCGGCGTATTGACGAGTCTTTAGAGTCCTACACAAGGGTTTCCTGGCTCAAGCGAAACGGAGTAGGAGCACATATGTGATATGTGCGGGACCGAGATTAATACGATATGAGATACCGTATTCTATTCTCACGATTCGTGACATTGATCGGTTGTATGCGATATAGCCGGGTTATCGGATCAAGTGTTGATTCGATAAGTTGTTACACATGATATTAGTCGGTTATAGCCGGGTTATTAAATCAAGAGTTGATTTAAAAATTTAATGTATAATTATATATTTGATATATTACATTACATTAACTAGTATTAGCTCACTTATGATTTATTTTCTCACTAGATTGTGCACATTGTTTATATGTGATATATGCAAGTGTACATGTTTGTATCATGCTTGATGATACATACAAGATGGGTGTATGAGACTTATACTAAGATTAGGATAAAGATTAGGGTTTTGTTCATATCTTAAGAATAACAAAGGAGAAAGACTTTGTCAAAGTTCTCAAGCTTTCATGAAGCTTGTGGAAACATTGACAAAGTCAACTCTTTTGTCATTCTTATGGATATTTAGTCAACCCAACCCTTAACCTCTTGCTTTGGTTAATTCTCTACATGAGTTAAGCATGATAGCTTAACTCACCCATGGTTACATTATTGAGAGGATAATAATTCATATGATTTTATTTATTCTTTCTTCATCTTCTTCTTCATCAAGCTCCATGAAAAGATTACTAGCTCCAATGGTGCCATGAGAAAAAGTGTGAGAAAATCAATTCTAAAGTGAGCCCACTTACTACTTCTTCATCCTCTACCACTTGCCATGTAGTAGAGTGTGTTCTCTTCACAAAGTTCATGACCTACTGAAGGAATAGCTTGAGTTAGTGTCTCCCCGACGTAGATCATCTTCGGCCTCGAAGTCATCGAAGCAAGCACGTTCGTTCTTCTTGTGAAGCTTCTCTAGAGTCCGGAGTTCACGATCGCAGTGATAGGGATATCTACACAGAGCTAATGAAGTGAAGGACCGGATCTACAAAGGTTGTAATCCCTTTCACTTAGTGTTAAACTGTTTAACATGCTTGTTTTCGCCTAAACTCTAGTATAAAGATCCGGCTTTGGGTTGTTCGGCACGGCTAAAATTTTAATCGGGCATGGTTGATGCCTCGTAGACCCTTGTGGCAGTGCCTAGCAACCCTACAGTGGTATCAGAGCCTAGCTAGAGCTTTAGGCGAAGTGTTGACGAAGTTAGAAATCCAATCGAACCCCGAAACCCTAATCTATACCCTTCTCTGTACATTTTTACAAACTGTGGATTTTTCCTAATTAAAAATGCTCAAAAAATTCAGCAGGGTTTTCTAGGAATTACTGTGCAGCACGTGCCCCCAATTCGACCAAACCGCCACGGAACCGCGGCCGTACCTGGCTTGCGCGGCGATTCCGCGGCCAAAAAGTTGAATTAAGGCACGTGGTTTGCACAGTAATGCCCGTCTGTAATTCCTGTGTTTTCTGGGAATTTTTGATTTATACTCAAGATTTGAGTTTTCTGGGTTGTATTGGGGATTCGATGATTCGATCGGATTATTTAACTTTGTTCATTTTGTCCGGTAATTTTAGAAAGTGTTAAAAAGTTCGACCGGATATCAATAACTCACTTTTTCCCGACCCGGAAAATTTCCAAGTGTTGGATTTTTCCGTAGTTTAAGAACGTCTAATTTGTGCAAGTAACGCGATGGACCTTCTAGAAGACAACAAATCTTAACTTGATTATGTGACCGTCTTGAACTGCCTTTTGAACCTTAGGCTTTGGGGCAGTACGGCGTGCCACATGTGAGGCGTTGGCTTGACCCTTCTACGGTTGGACCGTTGGTACTGTGGCATGAAATAGATGTTTTAAAACTCCCCTCAAGTGTTGAGCTATTGGGAAAACTTGGGTGTTTGATTATTCGATCGGAAACTTTAACATTGTCTATTTATCTGGAATGTGATACAATATTTGGAATCCACAAGTAGTTATGAGATAACTAATTTGAATGTTATAAATCTAGCACTTTAGTCTCAATTGATCGGTTGCCACGGAATTTTGATGCGATCAAAAGTCCGTCGCAATCATGTAGAGTACGCGGATACTCGCCGGGTAAACTTAATAGACAGCCATGCCCCATAGCCCCGACCAAGTGACTGTAGGAGAACACCGTCGCCAATAGTATCCGTTTGGGTGCTCGCGGCTGCGATGTTCCGCCTTAGTGCACTTCGTCGACGGCATCGGGGGTGAGGCCATCTACTAAAGTTTGCGACGAGCATTCGATCAGGATATCGGGAATCTTGTTGAATTGCCTGACTAGATATTGAAAAGAGTTTTCGATAATGAGACTAAAATGCGGGGTTTATAATTGTTAGGCATGCGATATCTAAGGATTCATTTGGTTAGGCATGCGATGTCTAAGGAGGTTGCGGATTCCAACTGTTGTAGTTTTACACTTTCTTTTCTGTGCCCGTAAGCGTAGTATGTGGTGTATGCCGGCTTCGTTGCTATACATCAACGACAATCGGGATATGCATACTTGCTTACGTTGATGATATGAGATATTATGTGTTGCTGTGTTATGCTGTATTGGATCGTCGCGTTTGAATAGCCGGGGTTTTTATGCGAGATGAGAGTTTTTCTTTTTTATTCATGTAAAATTCATTTGTATGTAATATTCGTTTATTGGGGCACTTCCGTGCTGAGGATGATGTCACCGTTGTATATTATTTACTTTTCCGCAGTAGGTAGACCCAAGGCGGGGAGCATAAGTAACCGGGTTTTAGGGTCCAGTGGGAGACTATCTCGAGGAGTCGAGACCGGGTCTCCTAACCCTAGAATTGGCAGTGTTGCTTGCCGCTCTCGTAGGGGTCTAAGGATGTGGGTTTGGCTATTCATCGCGACCGTGGAATCCGTGTTTTATACTGGCTCGTATTAAAAACACGGACATCCTAGTATATCCAATATTTCATATATGTTCTTCTGCTGCAATGTTCTGTGATGAGATCATATTACTGCCTGAGATGAATGTTTATATTATATATATGAGATATATGTTATATTGCAGATTTCGTTTCAACTGTGATGGTTGTGAAGCATAATAAAATGGGACTTCATTAATGGGATTAATGAAATAAAAGAAACCTAAGATGTTGTAGAAACTTATTTAAAAACTGGTAGCTCTAGTTCTTGCTTTGCATAGCGGTGTTCCTTGTAGAACATCCAGCACCTTATTCGATAAGGAAAGAGCCGAGATCTCTTCACCGGGAGTGACCTCTTTAGTGAAACTAGCAGATGCTACAAACTCGGTTTGTCTTTTGATTGCTTCTATAGTTCTTACTTTGCATAGTGATATTTATGAAATATCCTACACCTTATTCGATGAGGAAAGAGCCGACGATCCTTCACCGGGAGTGACCTCTTTAGCAAAACTAGAAAAGCCTCAAAAACACTCCATTTAAAATCACTCGATTCTACAACGATATCATGTTCATTACGCAAAGGTTTTTTTTAAAAACCTGTCGTAGCCCTCCGTCATTTCAGATAAGGACTGTTTAGTATTCGTGCTGCGTTTCTTGGCCTTTGTCAAGTCGTAGTGTGCGGTAGCTGAATAGTACTTATCTGCTTATGCATATGATGCAGATTGGATTAGGGTAGTCATGCGACCTTGTTGGCCTTTGTGAAGGGCCGTGTGGGTGGGTTTACTTCAATCAAGAAATGACGGGTTGAACTTGACTAGCAGCCTATGGTTTGTTGGCCTTTGTCAAGGTCATAGTAGGCTTGGGGAAAAATATTATTGGGAATTTCAGGTGTTGAAATTTGCAATGAGATTGTATACCTTCTATGAGATAGTTAGATCCCGATACCCGCTGCGAGTAAGAGTTACTCCTGGGAGAGTTTTACACATTACAATTAGCCGATCAAGTAGGTGTCTAAAAAGGTGTCAACGGGGTTATGCCCCTGGGAAAATGAGTTTTACTTTAATTAGGTTCGTGCGAAAGCACGGGGGACCTCTCTCAAAGTACCGACACTGGCCTGGCTGAAAGATTAGCAAACTTGTAGTATGTAATTAATCCCGGCTAGTCTTTCCTTTTAGGGTTTGAAAGAAGATTTGATTAAAACAGTGGGAGACACACTGATTAGATATATTAGATAACCAATCTAATCTTGCAAGAGCATACGCTGAGTGTTTTCTTCTCTCTCTCTCCAGGTAGCGACCATATCATGCCTTAATCAAGATAATAAAACATATGAATTGACCGAACCCGCTTGTTATACTGAGCTGGGGAACGTTGGTCCCGCTCCAACTTATAATTGTTATAAGACAGAGCAGGAAATTGGGGAATACCAGATTTCCCGTGCCGCCCAAACGAAGAAAGTGCATATTGATGCATCTTCTTCGGGTGTGTTCATTACAGAGAACTGTTTCTCAGTATCCTTTACGTCCTGGGTATGAGATACTAGATCAGGATCCCGTATATGTAATCTATTACATGGGCTACAGATAGGTAAAGAACTGAGAACGGGTGATAAGTTTCATGAGACAGAAAACGGTGCAAGTGTTGCAGCCAAGTCTGTTGGTCACTATCACCCTGTATTACCAGAATACATTGATTCTGAACAAATGTTATTAGATACCGAACCTGATATACAACATCATATCAGTCTCTTTATTAGTAAAGAAAGGATATAATTTTGTATTGTTGGATAATGTTTTGAACATTTCCTATATCAAGAGTTGATTGGTTCAGGCACGTTATCTAAAAGCATTGACGTTCTAAATCAAACTACAGTTCTTAGTATACAGAACACACACAAGAGGAAAAGTTCAGAAATGAACGAATCCTTCTTAAGGCATTGTAGACTAGGTCAAATCAATAGGACCCGACTAGCTGAAGTTATATTTAGATGCATATTTAAATCTGTTTGAATTTACATCTTGTGAAACTTGTCGGTCATGTCGCAGAGATAAAATGACCATAGCTCTGTTTATTGGAAACAGAGAAAGAGTTAGTGAACTCTTGGGATTAATACATGCTGATGTATGAAAGTCTCCCGTCTACACATGCCAAGACCGGTTCTTTGTACTTCATTACATTCTCTGATGATCTCTCAAGATTCAGACATATGTTCCTGTTGAAACACAAGTCCGAACCTTTTGAGATATTCACAGAATGTAAGTTAGAAGTAGCGAACCAAAATACGGGTAAAAGTATTATGTCCTTTGATGTGATCAAGGAGGAGAATACTTGAGCATGGAATTCCTGGACTATTCTAAAGGAGAATGAGATTCTCTCTCAGCATTACTCCTCCGTATACACCACAGCACGTCGGTGTATCGGGGCGGAGCAATAGCACCCTATGTGATATAGTGTGCTCTATGATGAGTACTACTGAGTTTCCTATTTCCTTTTGGGTGTTATGCGCTTGAGAAGCTGCATACCTATTGAATAGGGTTAAAATCAAATCAGTTGCCTATCACTTCATATGTGATATGGAAAGGGAAGAGCCCATATCTTAAGTTTGTTAAGATATAGGGTTGTCTGGACTATATCTAAAAGCAAATTCCGGATAAGCTCGAGGCAAGGTCTGTTATGTAGAACTGGAAAGGTTTCAGCTATACAAACTACAACAGATAATTAGATAGAACCAAAGGATTCAATAATAACCAACGAACCTCTGCCTCTCCGCCGATCTAGTAGGATTTCTCACCCACCTGAGAGATACTCCGGTTTCTCTATGACAGTGGGAGCGAGGATTGCATCATGAGATGATGACCCAACTAGTTTCGAGCTGGCCATCTGGAGTGGGACTCTGTAAGAATGGCTGGATGCTTAGTGATCTGAGATGGAATCCTTATACACCAACAAAGTATGGACTTTGGTTGCTTTATCTGAAGGGTTAAATCCCCATCAGGAGCAAGTATATCTTGAGAAGATTACTTGGTGTACATGGCAAAGTTGAGACTTTCAAAGCTATGCTTAAGTCCATCCAGATCCTACTTGCCATGGCTACATACCATGACTACGATATCTGGCGGTTGGGTGTTGATCAGTCGAAAATATTGCATATTTTAGCCGGCAAGTTCCTCATCATTTGCATTCATATAGAAGTGTTCGGTATCCGTATTTCACATATTAGCAAATCTATCACAGATTATAAGATTACATGTATTAGACCTTAAAACCGGCATTTCTAGGGAAATTGACTGCATTGCATGGCATCGCAATATTTCTATATGTCGCAACCTTTGTTTCGAAGTCTGTGCAGGAAATGAGAAGCTTGCTCGATCATTACACCGCTCGAAAGATACGTAAACTCACTAATTTCAAATCTGGTATCATTACAAAGGAGCAATTGCAAATCAACATATCAAAGGAAGCTATAAACTACAGTACAAGACAGCACCTAAAAGACCCTGGCCCAAGCCTCCTATATAGCCGCGGATCCGCGGCATGGGCTTGCTAAGGCCGTGGATCCGCCGTTGACCAAGGGGATCATCTCCTCATTTTTGGTGCACAACTCCTGTATCAGGGCCTACAGTTCAGAAATGTACTCCAAGTTCCAGAAGACTCCAGAGACTTCTACCAGATCAGCAAACACCTTGAGTTTCACTAAACTAGCCTAATCATTCTAGAACTTTCCTTAAACCCTAGCTTAAACCCTAAGCTAAAGTCTAACAAACTCTCTCAGCAAACTTTGAGAGGGAAAGTTCCAATTCAAACCTAAACCTAGGGTTTGGGAAATCTATAAATAGAAGCCTAGACCTAGGGTGAATAATCTTACATCTTGGATGATCATAGTGTGGAGATAGAGAGAATCAACCCATTTTATAGTTTTAGCCAATCTCCTTCTTCATCTCCCTCTTCCTCAAGTTTAGTGAGAGAGCTTGTAGGAAACCCTAACCCTAATTCCAATTGAAATCAAGAATCCCGAGTACCCATTAAGCAAGAAGCCTTACAACCTTTAGGAGCGGAGCCGATCTTCAACGGAGCAAGCGATCCGAAGCCGATCCACGACTCACGAAGCCGAGCAACGCCCTATCAACAATCTAGATTCTTCTTCTTGTAGTTCTTGAAGCAAATGTAATCAAAATTGTTGAGATAAATAAAGGTGATATTCTTTTATCTTGCTTTCTTTAATTTCTGCATCATGAATTCTTTACAATTAGTAAATCTTTTCTGTGTTGTGATGTGTGAATAAAACTCCGCTTGTTAAGGAGTCGAAACGATCTTTAGTATGATGATGTAACAAATTTGCAATCGATTCTTGAATCCCACGAGTTTGTAAACCCTAGCAAGTTCAAGAATCGACGACCCAATTCGTTGCGATGCTTTCTTGATCGACATCGCTCGAGATTGGGGAGTTCCGATCGTTTCTTGAAATTGCTAGAGGCTAGAATATAAATGGTATCCTCGAAAGAACAAGGGTTAAGAGATGAAACTCTAATTTCATCAAGAAAGCCCTAACTCTCGTCGATCACCATTGATCTAGTATCAATTCTTCGAAGGACAAGAACACGAAACCTTTTAGATTACATCACGTCTAAAGATCCGATCGATTCCTACGAGCCTCTTTTATATTCTTGATTGTTGATTGGAAATATTATCGAAACACCGATTCTTGATTGTTTATAGTTTCTTGATTCTTGAATAAAGAATAGTGACACTCGAATACAAATCATTCTTGAATCATGTTTTCTTTTATTGTTGCTTAACTTTTCATTTCAAACGTATCAAAATACAAGTGAATCGTGCAATCCCTGTGGACGATCCGCACTCACTACAAACTACATCCGACACCGTAGTTTGATTGCGGTCAAAATATTTTTTGGTTGTGATTTCTTTACAATTTTCTACAAACACAACGGAAAATTCTATCGATCAAAATGGCGCCGTTGCCGGGGATCGCGCGCTAATTCATTTACATTTTTTAGTTTGAAGTGAAAGAATTATTACATTCTACTTCTTGAAATCAAAATTCGTACAAACTCTTATACGTGTGTTGTGATTGATTGCAAGGTGATCTGGAGCATTTTGTGCTGTGGAAAAATTATTTGGGATATACCAGAGAGCTGAGGGAAGCAACAGAAGGCAGCTGTTGAAAAAATTGTGCACTGATTCCAATACTCAACCGCGGAAGTGCGGCAATAGAGGGAATACGCGGCGGAAACGCGGCCCCTTGGTGGGTTCTCTGCAAAAAATTTTTGCCTCAGGTAACTTCTTGCTCTCTCCTCTCTCCTCTTTTAGCTCCAACTAACACTTTGCTGCAGGATTCTTTGCAAATAATCGCAGCGCCGCAAAAGCAAAATTAAAAATTGTGCGTGATTTTGATTTCTTGGTTGTTTGCATTCTAATACGGAAATTTAAGGGGCACGGCCAAATCCAAATTAGGTGGGGATTTCATTACCCTTCCTAGGCCCCGAAAATCGCAAAACTTGCATCTGCATTACCCTCATTAACTAAAAGAAATCTAGAGAAGACTCTAAGGACTGTCGCGCTCAATTAGGACAAGAGAAGGCCGTGGGTAATTCATTTCTTATCCGCGTTTTCTTGTGGTGCCTAAGGCGAGTGTGTCTAAGGCTAGTGATTTTTAATTAGGCCAACTACTTACGTAGTGGAGTACCTTCCCACTTACCTGGCACTTATCCGGCCACAGGGGGACAAAGAGGCAGTGGAGGATTCTATCCTGTGACTTGTCTTTTGGCAGTTAGGAGCGGTCTAGAGCCGGACCTAGGTGACCACTAGATTCTAGGGTTGTGTGCTGCATTTGTTTTGTCGCATCATTTTTTCAAAAATCTGTCCCTTTTTCAAAAGCAAACACCGCATTCATTTACCCCTAATTATAAGCCAACGCTGCCACTTGTACTAACCCTTTTTAGTACAAGATAGGCTGGACACGGGATTCTAGTGCCCGTTTAGTCCGCGTACCCCTTATCGACTCCGAAGTCGATATTTCTCCATTTACCTTTTCTTTACCCACTACCACACCCACACCGATGGATCCGAATCCATCAAACTTCTTTAACCCTAATCTGCCGCCGTCCGTTGGTGCGCAGAATCCACCCCGCATTTCTATCCAGGAGAGATGCTATCCACATAGAGGTACTCTTTCGACCTGCTTATCCACACCACCAGCCAATGGGGATAACTTTGAGATTAAGCCCCAGTATATCAATCTTTTACCCAAATACCACGGACTCGAGACTGAGGACGCTTACGTTTTCATTACCAAATTTGAAAACGTATGCGCAATGATGGGTACGTCACAACTTTCAGTGGATGCGATGCGTCTACGACTTCTTCCATTTACATTGTGCGATATAGCCGAGAAGTGGCTATACAACACTACCGCACATTCTATTACGAATTGGGAAGAATTCGTCGCTGCATTCCTTAAGAAATTCTACCCACACCAAAAGACAGCTCGAATCCGTAGCGCACTGAACCAATTTGCCCAGCTCCCTGCTGAACCATTCTCTAAATACTTTGAACGTTTCAAGGATCTATTGGTTCAATGTCCTCATCACGGCATCCCGAGATGGGAGCTTTACCGAATCATATATGAGGGCAGTAACCCTAACACTAAACAGAGCCTTGAAAACATGTGTCAAGGTACATTTATGACTAAGGATGATGGGGAAGCTTGGAGGTACTTAGAAGAGTTCGTTGAAAAATCACTACAGTGGGAGAGTGGAACCCAACCATTGAATAGGGGTGGCGTTCACCAAATAGACGTGTCCATATGTGTTCGAGCTGAAATGGCAGCAATGCAAAAGAAGCTCGACGCTATGGAACACAAATTTGCAGCAGCCTCCCTAAACCCAGTGTCACTCCCCAAAACTGTTTGTGGGTGCTGTTCTGATCCGTCACATTTAACGGAAGAATGTCCAGTAAACTCTGCGTTTCAAGGTCACGAGCATTCTAATGCCGCATTTCAAAGACCTCGAAACAATCCATATTCTTCCACGTACAATCAGGGTTGGAGGAATCACCCGAATTTTGCTTGGAACCAAAACCAATCTCAAAACACGGTTCCAAACACGAATAATTTTCAAAGGGCTCTTCCTCCACCACAACAGCAACCCCTTCAACTCACTCAGCACCCCTATCAGTCACAAAATTTCCAAAACCAGGGCAACACTCCTGCACAGTCTAATCCTATGTTGTCCTGTCCTGAAGATTTCTCTCAATTCACTCAAACCATGAAATCACTTTTATCAAATTTCATAGAGGTTTCGGCTGAGGTTAGATCTTCCGTCGGTGAGATAAAGAAAAACTCAGCGTCCCAAGCTGAGAGTATCAGAACGATGGAAGCTGAAATCGCACGACTTAAAGCCGAAATGAGTGCGAGAGAAAAAGGAAAACTTCCCTCTCAACCCCTACAGAATCCTGGGCATTACAATGTAAATGCCGTCACAACGTTGAGATCGGGAAGAGTGCTGAACAATAATGTCGGGAAAGATATTGATAATACTGAAAATCATATCAACACCCCGGCTGAGACCTTTCCACACCCACACACTTCTCCTTCTGATCCTTCTTCTTCTACCAAACCACCTTCTAGCGAGCCTATTCTCCATTTCCCTTTAGGCTCGACACCTTCACCCAACCCTTATAGTTCTTCACAGACGGTCCCCACACCTCCTTTGGGACCTCGTCTACCCCCTTTCCTTCTCCTATGATGCACCCTGCGCTTATTACGAAAGCTCCTTACCCGAACCGGCTAAGAGCAAATAGAATGAGTCCTCATATGGAGAAAATTATAGAAATGTTCAAACAGGTTAACATCAATATCCCTCTCCTAGATGCGATTCAACAAGTCCCCGCTTATGCGAAAATTTTTAAGGACTTATGCACTAGGAAGAGGAAGACTCAAGTGCCGAAGAAGGTCTTTATGTCTAATAACATTAGCATTGTTTTTATTCCCCAGCTTCCAAAGAAAAGAAAGGACCCAGGATGTCCTACAATATCGATTTCGATTGGGGGTAAAAACATAAATCGTGCTCTGTTAGACCTTGGCGCAAGTGTTAACCTGCTCCCTTATTCTGTCTATGAGCAATTAGGGATTGGAGAGCTGAAACCTGCTCATTGCACTCTCCAGATGGCAGACCGATCTATCACCAAACCAAGGGGTGAATTAGAGGATGTGTTGATAAAGGTCGGGGAATTTGTTTTCCCTGTAGACTTCATTGTGCTCGACACACATCCTGTAGCAAACCCCCGGGGCCAAATTCCGGTGATTCTGGGTCGTCCTTTCCTTGCCACTTCCAACGCTGTTATAAACTGTAGAAATGGTTCAATGAATTTATCATTTGGAAATATGACCATTGAACTAAACATCTACAAAGTTGGAAGTCAGCCATCAGAACCCTCTGCTCATATTTTAGATGTGTGCTCTGTCCATGAGATCGCTCCCAATAGTTATGGAGCTGAGGATCATTGCTTTACTGATCTCGATGACATTACCACATCTCTGTTTGACTTTGCACAAGATCTTAGTGAGGACACTTTACCTACACATGAGTCCTGCACTTCTGACTTTTCTCCACCCGAGTCTGTATCTTTCACAGGCTCTGAGCTTCTTTGTAGATCCAAAAATCACTCAATGATCCCTCCTTCTATCATTTCTCCGCCTGAGTTAGATCTCAAAATTTTACCTTCTCACCTCAAATATGCATATCTAGGTGAGAATGAGTCCTTACCGGTTATCATATCCGCTTCTCTTGCATCAGAGCAAGAGAATGCACTTTTATCGGTGTTGAGATCTAACAAAGAGGCGTTTGGTTGGAGTATGGCGGACATCAAAGGGATTAGTCCCTTGATAGTTGAACATCATATACATGTGATGGATGATGCCAGACCAACCCGAGAACCACAGAGACGGTTGAATCCCGTCATGAAGGAAGTTGTCATGAAAGAAATCGTCAAATGCTTAGATAATGATATTATATACCCCATCTCCGATAGCCAGTGGGTGAGTCCTATACATGTCGTTCCTGAGAAATCCGGCATCACAGTTATCACAAATGAGGCGAATGAGTTGATTCAGACACGCGCCCAAACTGGGTGGCGTGTATGTATCGATTATAGAAAACTCAACGCTGCTACGAGGAAAGATCATTTTCCTCTACCATTCATTGATCAGATGCTGGAACGCTTAGCGGGACGACAATATTATTGTTTTATGGGCGGATACTCAGGCTACAATCAGGTCCCCATCGCCAAAAAGGATCAAGATAAAACCACTTTTACTTATCCTTTTGGTACCTTTGCTTACAGTCGCATGCCCTTTGGGTTATGCAATGCTCCCGCTACCTTTCAGCGGTGTATGATGGGGATATTCTCTGATATGGTAGAGAATTTTTGGAGATCTTTATGGACGACTTCTCGATTTTTGGAGACTCTTTTTCAGATTGCCTAGCGAATCTGGACGCTGTTCTTACTCGTTGCAAAGAGAAGAACTTGACTTTAAACTGGGAAAAATGCCATTTTATGGTCCAAGAAGGAATAGTTCTTGGACATGTCATTTCACAGAAAGGCATTGAGGTTGACAGAGCTAAAATAGATGTCAGTCAAAACCTCCCTCATCCCAAAAGCGTCAAAGATATTCGCTCTTTCCTTGGCCATGCGGGCTTTTATAGGAGATTCATTAAGGATTTTAGCAAAATTGCTAGACCTTTAACACTACTCCTGGCCAAGGATACGACCTTCCATTTTGACTCGGATTGCGAGACAGCTTTCGACTCACTTAAACACTCACTCACTTCAGCCCCCGTTTTATCATCACCAAATTGGGACTACCCCTTTGAGCTGATGTGTGACGCATCTGATTTTGCAGTAGGTGCAGTCTTAGGACAGCACATCGAAAAGATGCCACACGTGATTTACTATGCAAGTAAGACCCTGAATGATGCGCAAATCAATTATACAACCACAGAGAAAGAGCTTTTAGCGGTTGTATTTGCGTTAGAAAAATTCAGGCCTTACTTAATTGGCTCACCTATAGTTGTGTATACTGACCATTCCGCTTTGAAACATCTTCTGGCGAAGAAAGATGCAAAAGGTCGACTAATACGTTGGATCCTACTGTTACAAGAATTTGATCTTGTTATCAAAGATAAGAAAGGATGTGAAAACGTAGTAGCTGACCACCTTTCACGCATCATTTCTTCCCCTGTGACCCTGCCGATCAATGACTCGTTCCCTGACGAACAACTCTTGAGCATATCCGCTGAACCATGGTTCAGGGATATTGTGAACTATCATGCCACGGGACTTATACCGAGCAATTGGTCAAAACAGGACAAATATCGTTTTCTTTCCCAAGTAAAACACTTTTACTGGGATGAACCCTATTTGTTTAAATATTGTCCTGATCAGATCATTCGCCGGTGTGTCCCGAATGAAGAGTTCAAGAGTGTTCTTTCTTTTTGTCATGATCAGGCCTGTGGGGGTCACTTTGGTCCTAGAAAGACAGCGGAAAAGGTTTTGCAATGTGGATTTTATTGGCCGACCTTATTCAAGGACGCATTTGAGTATTGCAAAACCTGTACACAATGTCAGTATACGGGTAGAATATCCCAGAGGAATGAAATGCCTCAGCAACCCATCTTGGTTGTTGAAATATTCGATGTTTGGGGCATTGATTTTATGGGTCCTTTTCCCAACTCCTTTGGGAATTTGTACATATTGCTGGCGGCTGATTATGTCTCAAAGTGGGTAGAAGCCATTCCATGTCGCACTAATGACAAGAAAGTTGTCATTAAGTTCTTAAAAGAGAATATCTTCTCGCGATTTGGACACCCACGCGCTATCATTAGCGATAATGGGACACATTTCTGCAACAGATCTTTCGAGACTCTGATGCGAAAATACTCAATCAACCACCGTCTTTCTACACCCTATCATCCCCAAACAAGCGGGCAGGCTGAAATCTCAAACAGACAAATCAAACTTATCCTGGAGAAGACTGTTGCTAAAAATAGAAAAGACTGGTCGACCAAATTGACGGATGCTCTTTGGGCATTCAGAACTGCATATAAAACCGACCTAGGAATGTCTCCATATAGGATAGTGTTTGGAAAAGCATGTCATTTACCTGTCGAGATAGAGCATAAATCATTGTGGGCTATAAAAGAAATAAATTTTGATTTAAACCTTGCTTGCAACTTTCGGAAGCTGCAACTTAACGAGCTAAGCGAACTCCGCGATGAAGCTTATGATAATGCTGTAATCACAAAGAATAGGACTAAGGTTTTTCACGATAAAAACATTTTAAGGAAAACATTTTTACCTGGTCAACAAGTCCTTCTTTATGATTCACGATTACACCTTCACGCGGGTAAGCTCCGATCTCGATGGAAGGGACCTTTTGTTGTGCGGTCTGTATACCCGCACGGGGCGGTAGAAGTTGAAAATGTTAAAAACGGCACTGTTTTCAAAGTAAATGGACATAGATTAAAGCCGTATTTTTCCACTGACCCCACGGAGGAGCTCTTGTTCTTACAAGAGCCAGTTTATTTGGATTAAAATTCCTCCGTCTCACCTTCATGTCCAGTATATCATTGCATCATTTTTTGAATGAAGGTGAGTGAAAAGAGTAAGTTTGGGGGAAGTTCTTCACTTATATATTTTGCCCCCACTAATAATTCCCCCCAGGCTTACAGTTTTGTAGATATAGCTGTCAGCAACAGTGAGGACACTGTTGAAAACAAGTTTGGGGGAGGTTTGTGCTTATTTTTGCATCATTTGCATATCATCTGCATAAGCACAAAACATTTCTTTAAAAATCTATAAAAATTGAAAAATTTTCAAAACCCATAAAAATTTAAAAATTTTCAAATACAAAAATAATTTTAATATTTACACTTTTTTGTATATAAATAAGATAATGAAAGTTTAGATAGTGAAAAGTTACATCCATGAGATTAGAAAAATTTAAGAAAACCAAGAAAATTAGAAGTTTTCTTATACGAACTAGTAATAAGTAGTTATGAGCCGTTGTCCCAAGGGTTAGTAAGATGAAAGACGTAACTAATCTGAGGATAAAAATAAGTCTGAAAAATAGTTTCTATTCTTGAAGCCAAACATTTTGAACGTTGCTACCCTGCTATTCACACTTACACACGTCTTGAAGCCTGGGATAGTAGAGGATACCTTGAAATGCTCTTGTCTTAAAGCCAAAAGTATGAAGGAAATAAAAAAAGAAAAAAAAATGAATAAGAAAATATAAAGTGGTGAGAAAAATGGACACTGGTTTTGTTATCACCGAGGGCAATAAAAATGTATAGCGAGGGTGCTTCTTCACCTAGTGCCCTAAGGCCAACTGGTCTGGGAGTCACTGCTATGCCCAAGGTGGTGCAGGACGAGGAAAATACACCAAGTAAGCAAGCACAGGAGTAATCGGTCGGTTAGTACCTCAAGAAGTATTAACGGTCGCATGAAAGTGTGTGAGCAATCTCATCTAAATATTCATTAATTAAAAAGTACTGAGGCTGATGGGCAAGAGTATGATAGCTTGAATTGAATTCTCCGGGTGTAGGGATGTATTTTACACACACGCAGGGTTATATGATCGATGTTTGGAAGAAAGATAGGAATGAAGAATAAGACGATGTTTTATTGAGGGAGGACGTGATTTCTAACATCTTTTCATGACCATTAAGATAGGGCTCATGACAACCGAAAAGCTAGCTTAGTTGGAAACCCTAATTTTCAAAGCTTTTCTTTTACAATTCTCTTCTTTAAATGTAATATTAATGATCTTGCTTTTATTATTGGATTTTGTGGGTGCAATCCGCTGAAAACCCTCAGGAGACAACACTCCTCCTACTAGGGACACCTAGAGGTTTAAAGGCTTGTTGCACGTGCTCAGTGCAATCGTGTTGCCTACGAAAGTGTGCTAGTTAGTTTTTCTCTTTCTTTATTTTCTCCTTCTCTTTTTAATAAAACATTCGCTCGAGACGATCGAAATTAAGTTTGGGGGTATTTGATCAGTCGAAAATATTGCATATTTTAACCGGCAATTTCCTCATCATTTGCATTCATATAGAAGTGTTCGGTATCCGTATTTCACATATTAGCAAATCTATCACAGATTATAAGATTACATGTATTAGACCTTAAAACCGGCATTTCTAGGGAAATTGACTGCATTGCATGGCATCGCAATATTTCTATATGTCGCAACCCGTGTTTCGAAGTCTGTGCAGGAAATGAGAAGCTTGCTCGATCATTACACCGCTCGAAAGATACGTAAACTCACTAATTTCAAATCTGGTATCATTACAAAGGAGCAATTGCAAATCAACATATCAAAGGAAGCTATAAACTACAGTACAAGACAGCACCTAAAAGACCCTGGCCCAAGCCTCCTACATAGCCACAGATCCGCGGCTTGGGCTTGCTAAGGCCGCGGATCCGCGGTTGACCAGGGGGATCATCTCCTCATTTTTGGTGCACAACTCCTGTATCAGGGCCTACAGTTCAGAAATGTACTCCAAGTTCCAGAAGACTCCAGAGACTTCTACCAGATCAGCAAACACCTTGAGTTTCACTAAACTAGCCTAATTATTCTAGAACTTTCCTTAAACCCTAGCTTAAACCCTAAGCTAAAGTCTAACAAACTCTCTCAACAAACTTTGGGAGGGAAAGTTCCAATTCAAACCTAAACCTAGGGTTTGGGAAATCTATAAATAGAAGCCTAGACCTAGGGTGAAGAATCTTACATCTTAGATGATCATAGTGTGGAGATAGAGAGAATCAACCCATTTTATAGTTTTAGCCAATCTCCTTCTTCATCTCCCTCTTCCTCAAGTTTCGTGAGAGAGCTTGTAGGAAACCCGAACCCTAATTCCAATTGAAATCAAGAATCCCGAGTACCCATTAAGCAAGAAGCCTTACAACCTTTAGGAGCGGAGCCGATCTTCAACGGAGAAAGCGATCCGAAGCCGATCCACGACTCACGAAGCCGAGCAACGCCCTATCAACAATCTAGATTCTTCTTCTTGTAGTTCTTGAAGCAAATGTAATCAAAATTGTTGAGATAAATAAAGGTGATATTCTTTTATCTTGCTTTCTTTAATTTCTGCATCATGAATTCTTTACAATTAGTAAATCTTTTCTGTGTTGTGATGTGTGAATAAAACTCCGCTTGTTAAGGAGTCGAAACGATCTTTAGTATGATGATGTAACAAATTTGCAATCGATTCTTGAATCCCACGAGTTTGTAAACCCTAGCAAGTTCAAGAATCGACGACCCAATTCATTGCGATGCTTTCTTGATCGACATCGCTCGAGATTGGGGAGTTCCGATCGTTTCTTGAAATTGCTAGAGGCTAGAATATAAATGGTATCCTCGAAAGAATAAGGGTTAAGAGATGAAACTCTAATTTCATCAAGAAAGCCCTAACTCTCGTCGATCACCATTGATCTAGTATCAATTCTTCGAAGGACAAGAACACGAAACCTTTTAGATTACATCACGTCTAAAGATCCGATCGATTCCTACGAGCCTCTCTTATATTCTTGATTGTTGATTGGAAATATTATCGAAACACCGATTCTTGATTGTTTATAGTTTCTTGATTCTTGAATAAAGAATAGTGACACTCGAATACAAATCATTCTTGAATCGTGTTTTCTTTTATTGTTGCTTAACTTTTCATTTCAAACGTATCAAAATACAAGTGAATCGTGCAATCCCTGTGGACGATCCGCACTCACTACAAACTACATACGACACTGTAGTTTGATTGCGGTCAAAATATTTTTTTGGTTGTGATTTCTTTACAATTTTCTACAAACACAACGGAAAATTCTATCGATCAGGTGTCATGACTGCTTTTCTAAAAGATGATTTTTAAGAGAGCGTCTATAAGTACACAGCCAGAGGGCTTCGTAGACAGTGGGAGCAGCGGAAACGTGTGCAAGATGTTTTATGTGATAAAGTAGGCATCGCGGAGTTGGAACATCTGTTTTGATGTGGTAGTCAAAGAGTTTGACTTCATCAAAATGGTAGATGAACCTTGTATATACAAAAAGGTAGTAGGGAGTATGCTGGTGATCCTCGTAGGGTACATGGATGACATACTCTTGATAGGGAAGGAGTTTCCTATGCTACGCTCGGTCAATCTCCGCTTATCATAAGGATTCTCCATATAGGATAAAAATGATACCTCCTAAATCCTGGGTTTTGGATCTATGAGATTGATCTAATTAGATGTTAGGATACTCACTAGTTGTAGTGAAATGGTATCAATCAATCCTGGGGAGAATCACTGGAAAGGTTCTAAGGTGATAAGGACGACTGAATGTCAGTCGCAGGCATTGTCTTTACCCTCAGTGGAGGGACGGTATGTTGGAAGAGTTCCAAGCTAGAAACCGTGACATACTAGATGATTAAAGGCAACATACATCGTTACCAAGGATGCGACCAAAGAAGCAGTCTGAATATATAAGTTCATGAGATGAACTTCGTTCCTACCATTGTGTGACAATGGAGTTGTGGCTTTGGCCAAGGACCTACCGTCCCATCAGAAATCCAGATATAATTCTTAGGCAGTATCACCTCATCATGGAGATGGTTGATCTCCAGGGAGATTGAGGTTAGGAGAGTAGACACAGAGGACAACAGCGCAGATCCACTCACAAATGCCTTTTTCCCAATAGAGACTTTTATAGGATGGTTGAGTATGAGATACTTCGACCACAGCTAATTGTTGGGTATGTGATACCACAACAGATGGCCCTAGTGCAAGTGGGAGACTGTTAGTTATATGTATGCCCTAGAGGCCATTACTGTACATACGATGTATATTGTAGTGGATGCTAGGACATATATAGGGAGGACTTTCTTGCTCGACATGATAGTATGCTATATGGTTGTACTTTATCTTAACATGTACTCTGATTGTCTCTATGTTACATGTTGATAATGCCCTTAGGATATGTACTCGACTACTGGGACTATGATGAGATCATACTAGTGGGGCTACGGTAGTCGACGAGTACTTCCTATAACTGTTCCTAATCGAGGGTGTATCGAGACAGGGCATCGATGCACCAGAGTAGACTAGCGTACATGCATCTTGACCCATATGATGGGCGATGGATGATCCCATATCCATCGGTGTTTGACATCAAGGATGGTGTACGGGTGCTCAGTGGAGACTGGGTACACTGGACGGACTCGCCGAGAACTCCCAGATGGTATTATACCTTACGTCAGATGGCAGTTCTCTGGTGACACTGGTACAGCTTAGTCTGTTGACCCGAGATCGTCATAGAGTCTTGTGTGATTCCCACTGTACTTTGATTTCCATCATACCACGTCCAAGAGGGCATGCAAAAAGGTGGCTTTTGGGTACAGTCCCGAATCACATGGAGGCAATGAGCGATAGGAGGGGATTCGTCTCTCCAGGTATAGGGAGTTGATGTTGCGCTGTGTTCGATTGGCTATAACCGGAAATCCCTGGCCAGGGTTGCTGAGATTTACTGGTAAGTGTTACCAGTAGTTTCTCGAACTGTTATAGACCTCATATCGACACGACATATCAAGCTATTGGGGTCTGACGTTTACCACCCCTAGGCGAGATATGCGACATATCAGACAACGAGACCGGACTGTACGGGAGTGTTACTGATTGGATTCACAGGAGAATGTATAGGCTTGCTTGTTGATCTTCTGATCGCTCAATACCCGGGTGGCCGTTATGTTTAGCAGACCGCTTGCGGCTTGTGGGTGTTTGATATGATCAGCACCTACTGCCAGCGTATTGACGAGTCTTTAGAGTCCTACACAGGGGTTTCCTGGCTCAAGCGAAACGGAGTAGGAGCACATATGTGATATGTGCGGGACCAAGACTAATACGATATGAGATACCGTATTCTATTCTTGCGATTCGTGATATTGATCGGTTGTATGCGGTATAGCCGGGTTATCAGATCAAGTGTTGATTCGATAAGTTGTTACACATGATATTAGTCGGTTATAGTCGGGTTATTAAATCAAAAGTTGATTTAATAATTTAATGTATAATTATATATTTGATATATTACATTACATTAACTAGTATTAGCTCACTTATGATTTATTTTCTCACTAGATTGTGCACATTGTTTATATGTGATATATGCAAGTGTACATGTTTGTATCATACTTGATGATACATACAAAATGGGTGTATGAGACTTATACCAAGATTAGGATAAAGATTAGGGTTTTGTTTATATCTTAAGAATAACAAAAGAGAAAGACTTTGTCAAAGTTCTCAAGCTTTCATGAAGCTTATGGAAACATTGACAAAGTCAACTCTTTTGTCATTCTTATGGATATTTAGTTAACCCAACCCTTAACCTCATGCTTTGGTTAATTCTCTACATGAGTTAAGCATGATAGCTTAACTCACCCATGGTTACATTATTGAGAGGATAATAATTCATATGATTTTATTTATTCTTTCTTCATCTTCTTCTTCATCAAGCTCCATGAAAAGATTACTAGCTCCAATGGTGCCATGAGAAAAAGTGTGAGAAAATCAATTCTAAAGTGAAGGAATAGCTTGAGTTAGTGTCTCCCCGACGTAGATCATCTTCGGCCTCGAAGTCATCAAAGCAAGCACGTTCGTTCTTTTTGTGAAGCTTCTCTAGAGTCCGGAGTTCACGATCGCAGCGATGGGGACATCTACACGGAGCTAATGAAGTGAAGGACCGGATCTACAAAGATTGTAATCCCGTTCACTTAGTGTTAAACTGTTTAACATGTTTTTTTTCACCTAAACTCTAGTATAAAGATCCGGCTTTGGGTTGTTCGGCACGGCTAAAATTTTAATCGGGCATGGTTGATGCCTCGTAGACCCTTGTGGCAGTGCCTAGCAACCCTACATGGATAAATACACATGTATGGATATCTAAGTAAAGAATGCAAATGTCTAATTTAACACAAGAAAGCACACATACTATTAATATGTTGAAACTACCAGCTAGCAGGTCATATCAATGAAGTAATAATTCTAAAGTGTACGTGTCATGGCAGTTATGTAAGTCCATGTCACGCGAGCTTGCGGGGAGGCGGAATATATGAAAAACAATTATCAAAGCTTCGTAACACGGACTTGAGCACACGGATCGTGTCTAAACCATTACTAGCAAAATACGAGAGGTTTAACTACTCGAATTCGAAGTTATACCTCATGTTACTTGTCCTTCGGGTCTTCATCGCTATCTTCCACACCTCGTAGGCTCTATGGAACAAGGGCACCTCAAACGCCTCCTCGAGTCAAAGACGATCCACCCGAGAGTCTATAGTCCGAGCTCCTATCTCGAATCTGAGGTAACTACGGCTTCTAGATCGCTAATCTAGAAGTCCTAAAGGGTGTAGAGAAATTAGATGGATTACTTAGTCACTTAAACCCTAAGATTCTCAACTCATGAGAGCTATTAGGGTTTGAGGAAGAAAATGAAGACTTGAGGAGAGAGAAAGCTTTTGTGATAATGATATGAATAATAACTCATGAAAGAATAATATCAACCATACAAATATCTCTTTGATAAATATGTAGAAATATCTTGTAAGCTTTATTTAATCCTAAATGGTGAATCACCTCATGAGTCATTAAGCATTTAATGAAAACTTACAACTCATCTCTCCACCTCATTTGTGTTTAATCTAAAAAGAAATAAATACAAATGAGTCATCTTCTTCTAGAAGCTTCTCGACAAATTACGAGACTGCCCCTCCCATCCGTATTTCTGAAAAACACGGATAATCTTTGACTGAATAAATCCATCTGTATAATACTAGAATCTGGCTTAAACCAAAGCCCGCTAGTATTATCTGCCCGGTCATAATACGTGCACAAGTGTACGTAAGTGATTGCGGCCCTGCCGTAAAACCATACGGCCTCTACACCTTTTGCTCGGTGAAGGGAAACTCTCTGTGTGGGACTCTAAAGACTCGACACTATGCTGGCAATGGGTTCAACCACAGGCCGCAAGCGGTACTAGCTGTATGTAACGGTCCCCAGGTAGATGTCGATAAGAAGGACGATGAGGAAACCCATCCGAACTCCTACTGAGCCTGATGTGACAATCTTCGTACAGTCCGGTCTGTTCGTCTAGGACTATCGCATATCGGGCCTAGGGGGCGGTAAACATCAGACCCCTAATAGCAGTATAAGTCGTGTCAGAGTGAAGACCATCACACCTTGAGAAACTACTTGAAGCTACCAGTAAATCACGCTTGCCCTAGCCCGGGACTTTGCGTAATGGCTCTCCCAACACAGCGCGATATCAACCCCTAATACCGGGAGAGACGAATCCTGTCTAACCGCCACTGCCTCCAAGTGCTTCGGGACTGCACCCAACTACTACCTGTTTGCACGACTCTTTTGAGCCGTGGTAGGGTAGTAATCTAAGTACAGTGAGAACACACCCGAGGCGAAGTGGCAGTATCAAGTCGACGGACAAAGCTGTACTCATGTCACCTGGGAACTGCTATCTGACCATGGGTATAAAACCAACCTGCAGTTCCCGGCGAGTCTTTTCCGGTGTACTCATAACCTAACGAGCACTTGCATACTATCTCCAGTACAACGTACTGATGGCTGTGGGACAGACCATCTTCCCAACTGGGATGAGAAGCATACACACCAGTCTACTCCAGAGTATCGATGCCCTATCTCGATAATCCTACGACCAGGGACCTGTATAGGATGTTGATTATAGACTACCCAGCCCCCACTAGTGTGACTGCCATCACAACGCTGGTAATCAAGCAAAGATCCTAAGGGCTCTACTAATATGTATAAGTGATACGTTAAAAGAAACATATGCACATATTAAAGTAGACATAAACCAAGTAGCATACTATCATTTTTAGCAAGACTGTCAATACAATTGTGAATATCCCAAGCTTCCATTAAGTAATATACAAACTAGTATGATACAGTAATGGCCTCTAGGGCATGGACACTAACAATCTCCCACTTGCACTAGGGCCATGTACTGGCATATCGCAGACCTATCATCTCGAACCGCGTCTGAGGAATGGCCTTTGTGAATAGATCAGCAGTGTTATTCTCCGTATCTACTCTCTTTACCTCGATCTCCCGGCGATCTACGATCTCCCTGATCAGGTGATACCGCCTTAAGATGTGTCTGGACTTCTGATGGGACCTGGGTTCCTTCGCTAAAGCTATAGCACCGTTGTTGTCGCAATACAGAGGTATTGGATCAATACTTGTAGGAACCACCTGAAGTTCTGCTAGGAAGTTCTTCATCCAAACAGCTTCATTTGCGGCATCGCAAGCAGCTATGTACTCCGCTTCCATCGTTGAGTCAGCAACGGTGTCTTGCTTGGAACTCTTCCAACATACCGCCCCTCCATTGAGGGTAAAGACATAACCCGACATGGACTTGGAGTCATCCTTGTCACTCTGGAAGCTGGAGTCAGCAAAGGCCTCGATCTGGAGATCTTTTCCGCCATACACCAAGAACATCTCCTTAGTCCTCATCAGGTACTTGAGAATGTTCTTTACTGCTATCCAGTGCTTCTCCCCTGGGTTTGCCTGATACCAGCTTACAACGCTCAATGCTCATGCTACATCTGGTCTGGTACATAACATCGCATACATTATAGAGCCTACCGCAGAAGCGTAGGGTATAATCGACATGCGATTCCTTTCCAAATCAGTCTTGGGAGACATCTCTTTGGAGAGGTTGATTCCGTGACAAGCCGGTAGGTTACCGCGCTTAGAATCTTCCATACTGAATATTTTCAATATGGTGTCTATGTACCTGGACTGCGAAAGTCCCAACATCCTCTTTGATCTATCACGATAGATCTGGATCCCCAGAATGTTGGTGGCATCACCCAGGTCCTTCATGGAGAACTTCTGTGACAAGAATCCTTTGACTGACTGTAGCATAGTAATATCATTTCCTATTAGGAGAATGTCATCCACGTACAAGACGAGGAATACTACAACTCTCCCTACAATCTTACTGTATATGCATGGTTCATCTGGATTCTTGATAGAGTCGAATTCTTTGACAGTATCATCAAAATAGATGTTCCAACTCCGCGATGCCTGCTTTAGTCCATAAATGGACTTAAGCAACTTGCACACTTTACCGCTGCTCCCACTCTGAATGAATCCCTCTGGCTGATCCATATAGACGCACTCTTACAAATTACTATTTAGAAATGTCGTCTTTACGTCCATCTGCCAGATCTTATAATCGTGGAAGGCAGTAATGGCAAGAAGGACCCGAATGGATTTGAGCATAGTCACTGGAGAAAAAGTTTCGTCATAGTCCAAATCAGGTCTTTGACGAAAACCCTTTGCAACAAGTCTAGCCCTATAGGTTTCAACCTGTCTATCCACACCAATCTTCTTTCTGAAGATCCATTTACATCCTACGGGTTTTACCTCATCTGGAGCAATGTCCAAAGTCCATATTTTGTTAGTGTACATGGTCTCCATTTCGGTCCGCATTGCATCCAGCCATTTTACCGAGTCACCGCTCTGAATGGCTTGCTGGAAGCTAGTAGGGTCATCATTATCAATGATGCAATCTTCTCGATCCCCGTCTATAAAAAAACCGTAGTATCTCTCGGGCGGATGAGACTGCCTACTACTTCTGCGGATAGGCGCTGGTATGTCCCTTTCTTCTGAAACTTTTGGTTCTACCATACTTTCAGTAACAGTTTGTGGTTCTGGAATTTCTTCCAGCTCTATTGCACTCCCACTCTTCTGATTTTCTAAAAATTCAGCTTCCAAGAAGTGGGCATGACGAGAAACAAAAACCTTTTGTTCCTCTGCGTAATAGAAATAATACCCCTTGGAGTTCTTTGGATATCCCACAAACTTACACTGTACTGAGCGTGCCTCGAGCTTGTCCGCATGCTGCTTTTTTATAAAAGCTGGACATCCCCATGTCTTCAGGTACTGAAGATAGGGTTTCTTCCCACTCCACATCTAATATGGTGTGGTAGGCACAGTTTTGGTTGGAACCTTATTCAAAAGATATGCAGCTGATTCTAGTGCATAACCCCAAAAAGATCACGGTAACTCAGCCTTACTCATCATGGAACGAACTATATCCAATAGGGTTCGATTCCTCCTTTCCGATACACCGTTGTGTTGTGGTGTGTATGGAGGAGTAAGCTGAGAGAGAATTCCATTCTCTTTTAAGCAACCCGGGAACTCGGCACTTAAGTATTCACCACCTCGATCAGATCTCAGTATCTTGATACTTTTGCCTGTTTGGTTTTCCACTTCATTCTTGTATTCTCAGAATTTCTCAAAGGCCTTGGATTTATGCTTTATTAAGAAGATATGTCCATACCTAGAGAAATCATCCGTAAAAGTAATGAAGTAGGAATAACCACCTCTTGCATGTGTAGACATTGGACCGCACACGTCACTGTGTACGAGTCCCAAGAGCTCGCTTGCTCTTACTCCGTGTCCAGTAAACGGAGTCTTTGCCATCTTTCCCATGAGATAAGATTCACAAGTAGCATAAGATTGATATTCGAACGGATTAAAATGTCCTACTCTATGTAACTTAGTTAATCGTGTTTCATTGATGTGACCTAGTCTACAATGCCATAAGAAATCCTGATTTATTTCTGGAGACTTTCTTTTAAGTGTGTTCTGGACATTGAAAACCTGAGCTTGATTCAATACGTATATACCGTCATCTAATGTACCAGACCCAATCAAAACTTGATTTAGGTGGATGTGAACTACATCGCTTATGAATGTAAAGTCGTATCCCTCTCTCGAAAGTGAGGACACTGATATGATATTACAAGTCAAACTAGGTACATACAAACAGTTACATAGAATCAATATCTGCCCACTTGTCAAACCTAGGCGATATTCTCCCACGGATTCAGCATCCATGCTCATTCCGTTTGCAACTCTGAGAGACAAATCACCTACCCTGGTACCTCTACAGTTTCTCAAAGCATGTAATGAATTACAGATATGAGATCCCGATCCGGTATCTAGTACCCAGGAAGTAGAGTTAATTGACAAACAGTTCTCAATCATAAACACACTCGAGGCCGAAGCCATAACATGCTTTGTATCCTGGCTACTGGCTTCCAAAGCCCTGCAATCTTTCTGCCAATGCCCGTTCCCATAACAATAGGAACATCCCTCCTTACCTACACCAAGTCTCGAAACTTTTGATCATCCTTTTCTTTCTACTTCACTGATACCGTATATCGGCTTTGTGGAGGTCTTCTTCTTTTCACCCTTTGCTTTCGCCCTGGATGCAGAAGAAGAAGGTCCCCCATTAAGCTGAGCGGGTGTCTCCCTGGTTTCTTTCAGGGTGTAAGTAGAAGGTAGGGACTGTAGAAATAAGTCAGCGTATGACATGTTTCCCAACGTGGTCTCCAGGTCCTTGAGCTCATCAATATAGCTGGTCATCGTAAGGACGTCGTCCCCTACAGATGACCCGACAGCCAACCTCGCTTGAAATAACTCGTTCGAGGTCTCATATCTTGCGATACGAGATTGCTCTCCATATATATCTTTGTTATGGAGAAAGATGGAAACTAAGTCCATCTTCTCGTGCTGCTTCTGGTATACACCATCAACTGAAGCCAACACGAGACACTGGGCATTCGCACTATCCTTTTCCCTTATCTGACGGATATCCATATCCGCGACGGTGGAAACTGGACCTGGGACGGTGGGGGCTAGAGTAGTAATAGGGTGGTCCAGCTTGTCATAGGCCATGGACATCTGGACAGACCTTTGCCAATCATATAAGTCAGATTCAGTCATTTTGTTATCTAGATGTAACCTAGTCATTGTCACATGGTCGCTGCAATGAGAGAGAGAGGGAACACTTTAGCATGATGCTCTTGCAAATTTAGATTGGTTTTTAGTTTATCTAAACTGGATGGCCCCTACTGTTTCTCGAATCCTTCCTCAAATCATAAAAGAAGAATTAGCCAGGGCTGATCTCACCGTACAATTCTTGCTTAACCGTTCAGCCAGGCTAGTGTCGGTACTTCGAGGGAGGTTTTACGACGCTTTCGCGAAGTTCCTTAATTAAATAACCTCTTTTCTCTGGAGGCGTAGCCCCGCTGACACTGTTCTAGACACCTACTTGGTTTATAGCATTGATCGTTAAGTGACGAATCTCCTGATGAGTAGCAGATACTCACAGTAGGATCGGGATCCAAATATCATCGTGTGATAATGTTGAAGGAATCCTACCAACATTCATCAAACTCCAAATGGTATGCAACACTAGCAAGTTTCAGTTTCTTTAGAAACTCCCGATGTGGATTTTTGCCCCATGTTCTTATGACCTTGACGAAGGCCAACAAATCATAAGTCACATGTCAAGTTCTTCCCATCATTATCTTGTTAATTTGAACCCACCCGTACATACTCTTGACGAAGGCCAACAAGGTAATACGACTGTCCCAAACCAACTCATCTATCTATGCAACAAATGAATACCCCGGCAGCTACCAAACACTATGCCTTGACGAAAGCCAACAAATATAGCTTGAATACTACTGACCGTCCATAAGAAATGACAGAGGGCTACGACTGGTTTTGGCGAAACCGTGAACGTAGTGAACTTGATATAATCGAAGGAACCTGATAGCTTTTTAAAAGGAGTGGTTAAAGCTCCACAATTAAAAAATCTGCTCTTTTAAATTAACCGAGTTGTTTCTTTTAAATTTGTTCCAACGATTCAACTTTGGTTTGTTTTCTTTGCATTAATATAATGCGTCCCATCAATTAACCTATCATTGCAGAAAACAACGAAAATACAACGTCCTCTTATGCCATCTGCATTCGCCACTGGGTCCCGTCATTCACCCGTTAGGTTACTTAACTAACGACAGAGCGGGGGTTGGGCTAGCGCGGTTGTAAAACATAAGTAACGCCTAATAGATATCATATATAGATATTGTACATTCGTCAGACGCAATAATAGGCATTCCAGATCACAGATGAACATTATTGGATATACAAGCAATCCGCATTTCCTTTGAGCCTGCAACCAAAGACGGATTACACAGTTGTGATGAATAGCCATTACCCCACCCTAGACCCCTACGGGTACGGCAAACTATCCGCCGGGTACCCGAAGTGAAGCGGTCTCCCTCAACAACGTGAGTAGGCCACTAAACACTTCAAAGTACCCGGTAGTTTGTGCACCCCACCTTGGGTCTATCCTAAGAGCATAAAACAGTAAATGAAATAATACAACGGTGGCAACAACCTCAGCTCGGATGTGCCCCGCAAAAGAATATTATATCATATTACAATTTACATCGAATGAATGAATATAAAAACTCATCTCAAACCCCGGCTAATCATCACAACGATCCAATCAAGTTCATATACACAAACCAGTAAAAACCATTACAGAAATATGCAGCCCCCTGCTAACCGACATACTAGCAATTAGGGGAGGTTTACGAACACATGAAACATCACAGATATAACTTGATTAGCAAATAACTTAGAATTTCAATCGACAACCTTTTTCCATCTCTACCCCATGTGCAAGCCAGCACTGAAATAACATGGGAAGAAACAGAATATACAGGAAAACAAAACACCACAAAATAAGAGTTACTGTGCAAATACGATTCAACTCTGAGTTGACTCGGCCGCGAATCCGCGGCGGATCATACCAATCCGCCGTGCTTCCGCGGTAGTCAAAACGAGTTAGCTCCTCGTATTTCTCCAGTATTCATAGAATTCCCTGTTGTGAATTTTCATACCTATCAAATAATTTTTTCGACACGTTTAAAATTGACAGAAACTTGAGGGTTCCGGGGATATGTTTTCGCGTTTTTCTGACGATCGAAGTTCTAATTAGTTGCTAACAAGCTAGTAAAGGTTTAGTAGGCTTTGATACCACTGTAAGTCCATGTCACGCACCCCACGAGCTTGCGGGAAGGCAGAATATATGAAAAACAATTATCAAAGATTCGTAACACGGACTTGAGCACACGGATCGTGTCTAAACCATTACTAGCAAACTACGAGAGGTTTAACTACTCGGATTCGAAATTATACCTCATGTTACTTGTCCTTCGGGTCTTCATCGCTATATTCCACACCTCGTAGGTTCTATGGAACAAGGGCACCTCAAACGCCTCCTCGAGTCAAAGACGATCCACCCGAGAGTCTATAGTCCGAGCTCCTATCTCGAATCTGAGATAACTACGGCTTCTAGATCGCTTATCTAGACGTCCTAGAGGGTGTAGAGTAATTAGATGGATTACTTACTCACTTAAACCCTAGGATTCTCAACTCATGATAGCTATTAGGGTTTGAGGAAGAAGATGAAGACTTGAGGAGAGAGAAAGCTTTTGTGATAATGATATGAATAATAACTCATGAAAGAATAATATCAACCATACAAATATCTCTTTGATAAATATGTAGAAATATCTTGTAAGCTTCATTTAATCCTAAATGGTGAATCACCTCTTGAGTTATTAAGCATTTAATGAAAACTTACAACTCATCTCTCCACCTCATTTGTGTTTAATCTAAAAAGAAATAAATACAAATGAGTCATCTTCTTCTAGAAGCTTCCCGACAAATTACGAGACTGCCCCTCCCATCCGTATTTCCGAAAAACACGGATAATTTTTGACTGAATAAATCCATCTGTATAATACTAGAATCTGGCTTAATCCAAAGTCCGCTAGTATTATCTGCCCGATCATAATACGTGCACAAGTGTACGTAAGTGATCGCGGCACTGCCGTAAAACCATACGGCCTCTACACCTTTTGCCCAGTGCAGGGAAACTCTCTGTGTGGGACTCTAAAGACTCGACACTACGCTGGCAGTGGGTTTAACCACAGGCCGCAAGCGGTACTAGCTGTACGTAATGGTCCCCAGGTAGATGTCGATAAGAAGGACGATGAGGAAACCCATCCGAACTCCTACTGAGCTTGATGTGACAATCACCGTACAGTCCGGTCTGTTTGTCTAGGACTATCGCATATCGGGCCTAGGGGGCGGTAAACGTCAGACCCCTAATAGCGGTATAAGTCGTGTCGGAGTGAAGCCCATTACACCTTGAGAAACTACTGGAACCTACCAGTAAATCTCGCTTGCCCTGGGCAGGGACTTTGCGTAATGGCACTCCCTACACAGCGCGATATCAACCCCCAATACCGGGAGAGACGAATCCTGTCTAACCGCTACTGCCTCCAAGTGCTTCGGGACTGCACCCAACTACTACCTGTTTGCACGAATCCTTTGATCCGTGGTAGGGTAGTAATCTAAGTACAATGGGAACACACCCGAGGTGAAGTAGCAGTATTAAGTCGACGGACTAAGCTGTACTCATGTCACCTGGGAATTGCTATCTGACGATGGGTATAAAACCAACCTGCAGTTCCCGGCGAGTCCTGTCCGGTGTACTCGTAACCTAACGAGCACCTGCATACTATCTCCAGTACAACGTACTGATGGCTGTGGGACAGACCATCACCCCAACTGGGATGAGAAGCGTACACACTAGTCTACTCCGAAGTATCGATACCCTGTCTCGATAATCCTACGACCAGGGACATGTACAGGATGTTACTTATAGACTACCCAGCCCCCACTATTGTGACTGCCATCACAATGCTGGTAATCAAGAAAAGATCCTAAGGGATCTACTAATATGTATAAGCGATACGTTAAAAGAAACATATGCACATATTAAAGTAGAAAAAAACCAAGTAGCATACTACCATTTTTAGCAAGACTGTCAATACAACTGTGAATATCCCAAACTTCCATTAAGTAATATACAAACTAGTATGATGCAGTAATGGCCTCTAGGGCATAAACACTAACATGTTTCCGATGATGTGTGTGTGAGCCGGCAAGAAAGTGTTTTAGACATACACAACATCGGTAATGGTGCTGGTGTCCTGACAGCATGGGTTCATAATAAAAAAAGGAATTACAAGTATGAACATGAAATGCGATATGAACAGCAAGAATATACGGAAAGTGAATCGTAAACGCAACATATAAGAATATAGAATATATATATGAGTTATACAGTTTTGGCAATTGAAATAGCATGAATCGTGGTGTTTAGAAATTAGGGGCTACGGTGTTTTTAAGAAAAGGTACGCCCTTTGAAATATCCATAGAATCCCTTGGCCTGTCTTTAAAATACTCACGATTCGTTAGTTTTGGAAATAAGTATGACTCAAGCCCAGTTTAACATCTACCTGATAAACTACAGGACTAAACTAAAAGACTAATCAAAAGGGGTAAGGAAATCCACCTAAGTTCGAGTCGATATATCTATTAGTCGGTGATCCCGCCTCAATAGCGTCACATACGATAACACATATATATATATATATATATATATATATAATACGACATCCTCGAGTAAAGAGTGCGGATCTATCATCATTTTATATCTCGTACGGTAAATCCATCGTACGACATCCCAAAATCGGGGTACGAGTCAACTATCACATATACCTCAATATCCATATGGTATCATCATCATAATATCATGAACTAGGTGTCTCGACCCGAAATGGCACGTGACTGGCACTTGAATCTTAGGAAGTCTATAGGACCCCATCTAATTCAAGTAAGCCAAAAATCCCAGAAATCTAAACCATTTTAAAAGAAGAAGGTGAACGAAAACTTGTTTTTAAAGTTTCATATAATCACTTTGAAAAGTCATTGTAAACATTTTTAAAACATCATATCTTTTCCGAAAATTTCGGCAGAGTCTCCTTTGTAAATACTGGCTCCAAAAGGGGTAAAACATGAGTAATATGAATAAAGGCATCCCCAAGCGGGAGCTAGCTCTTCGTCAATTGGCGGTCACAACCATGCAAGCAATATAATATACAACGCCAAGGGCGAGGATCAAAATCCAAAAGGAAACTCAAAATCAACATGAAAACCATAATAATACAAGCGCGACTCTAAGGTCGAAATAATAATACACTGGTCTTCTAAGTCTAAATAATATACAATTCTGGTTGATTGAGTTTCTAGATACAACTGAATAAAAGTAAAAGATACAATGGTGGTCACGATGCAAGTGAACCCACCTACCAAAGCAATCGCCCAAAAAGGAGCAGTGTGTCAGCAAAGCCGCAACGAACCTATACGGTAAAACCTGCAAGAACCTATGGCACAACGGGGGTGAGTTTCCAACTCGTGAGTAGAAAAGATCATAGAGCAGAAATCGTATGTATGACTCAATCCTAGGTCAATACGATCATAATATATATATATATATATATATATATATATTCTCAAAATGATAAAGTCTGAGGCATGATATGTTAGTGTATATGCCCTAGAGGCCATTACTGTATCATACTGGTTTGTATATTACTTGATGGAAGCTTGGGATATTCACAGTTGTATATACAATCTTGCTCGAAATGGTAGTATGCTACTTGGTTTGTCTCTGCTTTAATAAGTGCATGTGTTTCTTTTAGCATATTGCTGATATACATATTAGTAGAGCCCTTAGGATCTTTGCTTGATTACCAGCGTTGTGATGGCGCTCACACTCGTGGGAGCTGGGTAATCTATAAGCACATCCTTATACAGGTCCCTGGTCGTTGGACTATCGAGACAGGGCATCGATACTCCGGAGTAGACTAGCGTATGCGCTTCTCATCCCAGTGTGGGAGACGGTCTGTCCCACAGCCGTCAGTACGTCGTACTTGAGATAGTATGCGGGTGCTCGTTGGGTTACGAGTACACTGGACAGGACTCGTCGGGAACTGTTGGTTGGTAGTATACCTATCGTCAGTTATCAGTTCCCAGGTGACATGAGTACAGCTTAGTCCGCTGACTTGACACTGTCACTTCGCCTTGAGTGTGTTCCCACTGCACTTTGATTACTACCCTACCACGGCTCAAAGGAGTCGTGCAAACAGGTAGTTTTTGGGTGCAGTCCCGAAGCACTTGGAGGCAGTGACGTTTAGACAGGATTCGTCTCTCCCGGTATTGGGGGTTGACATCGCGCTGTGTCCAGGAGAGCCATTACACGAGTAGTCCCTGGCCTGGGCAAGCGAGATATACTGGTAGGTTTCCAGTGTTATCTCAGGGTGTACTGGGCTACACTCCGACACGACTTGTACCGCTATTAGGGGACTGACGTTCACCGCCTCCTAGGCCCGCCATGCGATGTATAAGACGAACAGACCGGACTGTACGGAGATTGTCATATACAGGCTCAGTAGGAGTTCAGATGGGGTTCACCTCGTCAGTCTTCTTATCGACATCTACCTGGGGACCGTTACGTATAGCTAGTGCCGCTTGTGGTCTGTGGTTAAACCCACTGCCAGCGTAGTGTCAAGTCTTTAGAGTCCCACACAGAGAGCTATTCGCCTTGAGGCAAAATGAGTAGAGGTCGCATGGTTTTGCGACATGGTTCATACACATTCGCGCACTTGTGCACGTTTGCTGTCCGGACAGATTATACTAGCGGGCTTTGGTTTAAGCTGGATCCTAGTATAAGTTTTGGGATTGGTTTTTCTCATTGTATTCGTGTTCCTCGGATCACGAATGCGGGTGCGTATGCACAGTTGTTTGAGACAGAGGGAGAGGACCTTGATTAGGGTTAATGGCTATTGTCATTTTATTAACCCTAATGCTTATGTGTGTATTATAGTTAATTGATAATTAGTTTAAATAATTGTGCATGGTTATGGTTGTTGACCATTTGACTTCCTTGACTTGTTGACCTAGGTTGACACTTTGACCATCATCATTTCTTTTGGAAGATGCTTTTTGATCCTTGCAAATTGAAATGATAATGATCACATCATGATTAACCATGACAATTATCTTACTAATTATCTAATTAAAATAATACACATATATTTGTGAGAATGGCTCACATTATTCTCATTCTATCATTTTCATTTCTCTCTCTTGTTCTTCCTCTCCCTCAAGCTCTCTCCCTCTCATGTGTTGAGAAACACTTGAGCTTGAGAAAAACCCTCTCTTGATCATCTTTACTCTCATCTAGGGTTGAAGGACTAGCACTTCTTGAACCCTAGTTACTTCTAGCTTGGAGTCGAAGCCAAAGGTTGAGGCTTTCGGGTGGATCTTTCTTCGGCGTGAGAAGACGAGCAAGGTGACCTCCTTCCACCACTCTAAGGAACAAGGAGAGAAGGACTTAGAGCTCAAGGTATAACCTTTCTAGCACTTAGCTAGTTTATAGTTAGCTTTAGCAAGTTTTTGTTTAGCAAAGATCCTTACAAGTCTAGTCCATGTTGCCTAAGCTCATAAAAATCCGATTTTTATTCCGTTTTCCGCCTCCCCGCAAGCACCGGGGTGGGCAACGTGGACTTACAGTGGTATCAGAGCCTAACTAAACATAAACTAGCTAGGTAGTGAAGTGTAACGAAGTTCGAAACCGAAAAATCCAAAAACCAAAATTTTAAAAATCCTAGTTTCTGTTAAATTTTTTTCTGGTCAAAACAAAATTTGTTATACACCTAAAATCATCTCAAGGTTTTTTAAAGAACACCACCAAACCCGGTCCAGTGATTCGTCTAAACCGCCGCGTTTCCGCGGCAATAGCAAGCTATTGCCGCGGAACCGCCGCCGTTTGGACTCTTCACTGAGTCGAGTTTGGTGCAGTTTTCTTACGGCTTGGTTTTAGGATTTTTAAGATGGTTTATATGTGCCCAGATTTTCCAGAATAGAAATTTATTTTTGGGGGCCTATAAATCCGTATTTTTTCCGAACTTCACTACACTTTGACTATGATGGTTATATCTGTGATGTTTGTATGTATTGAACGTCGGCTAATCGCTATATGTCGATTAGTCGGGGTTATACATATCTGTGATCTGTGTTTGATATTGGTATGTGTATATGAATGGGTTGGATTGTCGCGGGTGAATAGCCGGGGTGGATGTGAGATGAGTGTTGTTTTTCCTTTCATTCATTGTCACATGTAAATTGATGTAATATTATTATTTGTATGGCCGCACAACCGGGTCGGGGTTGTAGCCGCCAATGTATAATTCTTTTTACTGTTTTTGCTCCTAGGATAGACCCATGGAGGGGGTGCACAAACTACCGGGTATCTCGAAGTGCCGAGTGGCCTACTCACGGTGGTGAGAAAGGTTGCTTCGCTTCGGGTACTTGGCGGGTAGTTTGCCGCACCCGTAGGGGTCTTGGGTGGGGTATTTGGCTATTCACCGTGACCGTGTAATCCGCTTTTCGTTGCAGGCTCGAACGGATTGCTGATTCCTAGTATATCCAATGTATTCATCTGCGATCTGTAATGTCTATCATTGCTATATATTTATATATGATAACTATTTAGGCGTTGCTTATGTTTTACAGCCGCGCTAGCCCAGCCCCCGCTCTGTCGTTAGTTAAGTAACCTAACGGGTGATGACGGGGCCCCATGGCGAATGCGAATGGCATAAGCGTACGTCATATTTTGGTTGTTTTCTGCAATGGTAGGATTAAATGATGGGATGCATTAAAAGAACTAATGCAAGAAAATAAACCAAGTAAAAGTCGATTGGAACACTTTGAAAACCACTCGGTTCTTTTCAAAACTAAACTTTTAAACGCGGAGCTTGAACCACTCCTTTTAAAAGCTACCTCGTTCCATCGATTATATCAAGTTCACTACGTTCACGGTTTCGCCAAAACCATCCGTAGCCCTCCATCATTTCGGTTAAATATTCGGTAGTATTCAAGCTATGTATTTTGACCTCACGCCAAGGCTTAGTGATTGCTAGCTGCCGGATATTTATCTGTTGCATATATAGAATGCGTTGGTTTGAGACAGTCGTACTGCCGTTTTGGCCTACGTCAAGGGTAGGTATGGGTGGGTTCAAATTAACCAGGATAATGATGGGAAGAACTTGACATGTGACTTATGACATTTTGACCTCACGCCAAGGTCATAAGAGCATGGGGCAAAAATCCACATCGGGAGTTTCATAAGTACTGAAACTTGCTAGCGCTGCATACCATTTGGAGTGTGATGATTCTGGTAGGATTCCTTCGGTTTTATCACGCGATGATATTTTGATCCCGATCCTACTGTGAGTATATGCTACTCCTCGGGAAAACTCTCACTTAACGATCAATGCTATAAACTTAGTAGGTGTCTAGAAAGGTGTTAGCGGGGCTACGCCCATAGGGAAAAGAGGTTACTTAATTAAGGAACTTCGTGAAAGCGTTGGAAAACCTCCCTCGAAGTACCGACACTGGCCTGGCTGAACGGTTAAGCAAGTATTGTACGGTGAGATCGATCCTGACTAATCCTTTCTTTACGGTTTGAGAAGGGATTCGAGAGACAGTAGGAGCCATCCAGTTTAGACAAACTAAAAACCACTCTAAACTTGCAAGAGCATCATGCTAAAGTGTTTCTTTTCTCTCTCCTAATTGCAGCGACCATTCAAGATGACCGGACTTAAGTTATTACTAGATAAAAACATACTGACAGGGCCAAACTACAAAGATTGGCTCAGGAATGTCAAGATGGCAATCACTTATGACAAGTTGGGGTATATACTTAACACCAAAGCTCCCCCTGTCCCAGGTCCCACCTCCAGCGTCGCGGATGTAGAAATCCGTAAGACATGGGAGATAGATTGCGCGAGGGCCAGATGCCTCGTACTAGCCTCGATGGACAACGAACATCAGAGGAGGCACGAGAATATGGACCTAGAGTCCATATTTCTCCATACAAAAGAACTGTATGGAGAGCAGTGTCGTATCGCAAGATACGAAGTGTCGAAGAAGCTTTTTTCGGCAAGGTTGGCCGTCGGATCATCGGTAGCGGAACACGTGCTTAAGATGATTGGCTACATTGAGGAGCTCGCGGACCTTGGGACCACGTTGGAGAATGAACTCTATACTGATTTGATTCTCCAGTCCCTTCCTTCCACTTACGCCCAGTTCATTCTTAACTTCAACATGCAAGGAAAGGAGGTTGAACTTTCCGAACTTCTGAACATGTTGAGGACTGCTGAGGGCACCCTACAGAAGGGTAGGGAGACATCCACTTTGTTTGTAGGAGGATCTTCCTCTTCTAGGTCCAGGGCGAAAGCCAAGGGCAAGAAGAAGAAAGCCCCCGCCAAACCAAGAGGCGGTGTCAGTAAAGTGGATACGAAGGGAAAAGGAAAAGCAACAAAGATAGCGGGGAAGCTAGTGGGGAAGGAAGAATGCTTCTATTGTCACAAAAGTGGTCACTGGAAACAGGATTGTAAGGCTTGGAAGGCCAGAACACAGGATTTGAAGCGAGTTGCAGCTTCAGCTTCAGGTGTGTATGTTATTGAAAACTGTCTATCAATAAACTCTACATCCTGGGTATTGGATACCGGATCAGGATCTCATATCTGTAATTCTTTGCTGGCGTTGAGAAAGCGTAGAGTTTTGAAGGCAGGTGACATGACCCTCAGAGTTGCGAACGGTGCTAGCATGGATGCTGAGGCCGTGGGGGACTATCACCTGGGATTGTCGGATGGACACTTTTTGGTTTTGCGTAGTTGTTATTATGTACCAAATGCAACCTGTAATATCATTTCTGTATCTTTATTATGTAAAGAAGGTTATGAATTTGCATTTGTAAGTAATGTAGTGAACATTCACCTTAATCAAGTTTTGATTAGGTCAGGTACATTGAACAACGGTATATACGTATTAAACCAACCACAGATTTTCAATGTCCAGAATACACACAAAAGAAAGTCTCCAGAAATCGATAAAACTTTCCTATGGCATTGTAGACTGGGTCACATCAATGAGAGAAGGTTGACTAAGTTACATGCAGAAGGATATTTGGATCCGTTCAAATATCAATCGTATGCAACTTGTCAATCATGTCTCAAGGGAAAGATGACAAAGACTCCGTTCACTGGACACGGAGTAAGAGCGAGCGAGCTCTTGGGACTCGTACACAGCAACGTGTGCGGTCCAATGTCTACACATGCGCGAAGCGGTTATTCTTACTTCATTACTTTTACGGATGATTTCTCAAGGTTCGGACATGTCTTCTTAATGAAGCATAAATCCGAAGCTTTTGATAAGTTCCAGGAATATAAGAATGAAGCAGAAAAACAAACAGGCAAAAGTATCAAGGCACTGAGATCTGATCGAGGTGGTGAATACTTAAGTACCGAGTTCCTGGGTTACTTAAAAGAGAATGGAATTCTCTCTCAGCTTACTCCTCCATACACTCCACAACATAATGGTGTATCGGAGAGACGGAACCGAACCCTATTGGACATGGTACGGTCCATGATGAGTAACGCTGAGTTGCCGCGATCGTTCTGGGGATATGCACTAGAGACAGCTGCATACCTTTTGAACCGTGTTCCCACTAAGACTGTGCCTACCACACCATATGAGTTATGGAGTGGGAAGAAACCCTATCTTCAATACCTGAAGATTTGGGGATGTCCAGCTTATGTCAAAAAGCAGCATACGGACAAGCTCGAGGTACGCTCAGTACTGTGCAAGTTTGTGGGATACCCAAAGAACTCCAGGGGGTATCTTTTCTATTACGCAGAGGAACAAAAAGTCCTTGTTTCTCGTAATGCCCATTTTCTGGAACATCGGTTCTTAGAAAAAGAAGTAAGTGGGAGCGCAATAGAACTGGAAGAAATTCCAGAACCACAAGCTATTACTGAAAGCTTAGTAGAACCAGAGGGTTCGAAAGATCAGGACATTCCCACGCCACTCCGCAGGAGTAGTAGGCAGTCTCATCCGCCCAAGAGATACTACGGTTTTCTCATTGACGGGGATAGAGAGGATTGCATCATAGATTGTGATGAGCCTACTAGCTTCCAGCAAGCCATTCAGAGTGTCGACTCGGTAAAATGGCTGGATGCAATGCGGACCGAGATGGAGTCCATGTACACCAACAAAGTATGGACGTTGGACATTGCTCCAGACGGGGTAAAACCCGTAGGATGCAAGTGGATCTTCAAAAGGAAGATTGGTGTAGATGGACAGGTTGAGACCTATAAAGCTAGACTGGTAGCAAAGGGTTTCCGTCAGCGACCTGATTTGGACTATGACGAAACCTTTTCTCCAGTAGCTATGCTGAAATCCATTCGGATCCTTCTTGCCATCGCTGCCTTCCACGATTATGAGATTTGGCAGATGGACGTAAAGACAGCTTTTCTAAATGGTCATATAGAGGAGTGTGTCTATATGGATCAGCCAGAGGGTTTCATTCAGAGTGGGAGCAGCAGAAAGGTGTGCAAGTTGCTTAAGTCCATTTATGGACTAAAGCAGGCATCGCGGAGTTGGAACATCTGTTTTGATGAGACGGTCAAGGAATTTGGCTTTATCAAAAATCCAGATGAACCATGCATCTATTGTAGATTTGTAGCGAGAACTGTAGTATTCCTCGTTTTATACGTGGATGACATTCTCTTAATAGGAAATGACATTCCTATGCTACAATCTGTCAAGGGTTTCTTGTCACACAGGTTCTCCATGAAAGACCTGGGTGATGCCTCATACATTCTGGGTATCCGGATCTACCGTGACAGATCCAAGAGGATATTAGGACTTTCGCAGTCCAGGTACATCGACACTATACTGAAGAGATTGAGTATGGAAGATTCCAAGCGCGGTAATCTATCGGCTTGTCACGGGATCACTCTCTCCAAAGAGATGTCTCCCAAGACTGATTTGGAGAGGGATCGCATGTCTATTATACCCTACACTTCTGCGGTAGGCTCTATTATGTATGCGATGTTGTGTACCAGACCGGATGTGGCTTATGCACTGAGTGTGGTAAGCAGGTATCAGTCAAACCCTGGGGAGAAACATTGGATAGCAGTAAAGAACATTCTCAAGTACCTGAGAAGTGTAAGTGCACGGCGGCGCCCCGGCCGTCAATCCGACGGCTAAATGCGGAAGCGGTGATAAACTTTGATTTTACTTGAACTGGCAAACCGCCGCGCACTCATACCCGGATCGAACCATTAACTAGTCCTAGCTAACAATAAGATGGGAAAGAGATATACCGACGATCCAAGTCCTCCGGTCTTCTCGTCATTGTCCCGATCTCCTGCGGAATGTCCCGTCTCCTCCTCGTCGCCGGAAGTGCACCACATCGCCTACTTCTTTTACGGGCTCCCACCTCAATGCCGAGGCAACTCGGGCACGAAGCCGGCTAGTCGACGTGCCCAACATATGCTGTAGAATGTGTAGTGAAGAAGTCTCATTTGGGGTTCATGGAGATTGCCTTTTGGTGGAGGGATAATGCAAGAATTATGTGGAGGAACTAGGGGATTTTTGGAGCATGAAATGAGGCAAAAACCCATACCCAAAAATTTGGACAGCCCCCCCAAAAGAGAGTGGCCGGCCATGCTCAAAGAGAGAGGAGAGAATGAGAGTGTGTGTATCAAAAGATAATGGGAGCCATTCTCATTTCATCCAAAAAAGAGAGAGAGGAATGGTTATCATACAAAAGGGAATGATCACAACAAATCCAACACTCCAAGGCAACCATCATCTCATGCATGATGGCTTCAAAAAGTCAAGCCATCATGAGAAGAAGAAGTCAAGTGATGGTGCTCATCATGAAAACCATCATGATAAAACAAAAAAGCAAAGACCCCCTCCACAACCACTTATTTGCAACAATGCAAATAAGCCCTCCTCCACCAATCTTCGGCCAATGAACGGAACAATGGAAATCAGCCGAAACGGAAAGCAAACTGGCAACTCCAGAAAACTGGTCCCGTAATAAATTACAGGAAAACCCCGATACTGTGCATACACACCCGCATTTGTATTCCGACCGAAATACAAATGCAATGAGACAAAATCTACACTGTACTATACTAGGATCCGGCTTATACCAAAGCCGGCTAGTAATATCCGTTCGATCCTGATCCGTGCAATACCGCACGTATCTGATCGAACCCTGCCATATAACCATACGGCCTATAGTACAGACTGTCCGATCCTGATCCGTGCAATACCGCACGTATCTGATCGGACCTTGCCATATCTCCATACGGCCTCTACAACCTTTCGCCCGAAAGCTGAGTAACTGAAATGTGGGGGACTCTAAAGACTCATCAACACCTTGGTTGTGGATTTAACCACTAGCACGTTAGAGGTATAAGCCAATACATAACGGGCTACCAGGTATTGACCAAAAGGGACGTCTGTGAGCGAACTCAGCCTGACTCCCTACTGAGCCTGTCAGTGACAATATCCGTACAGTCCGGTCCGTTCGTCTATGAGCATCGCATGGCGGGCCTAGGGGGTTGGTAAAAGTCAGACCCCCAAAAGCGGTACAAGTCGTGTCGGAGTGTAGCCCAGAACACCCTGAGATACTACTGGAATACCTACCAGTAAATCTCCTTGCCTCGGCCGAGGGCTTCATGTAATGGCTCTCCTAGACACAGCACGACCTCACCCCCAATACCTGGAGAGACGAACCCCTGAGGATACGCTCACTGCCTCCATGTGGCTCGGGACTGTACCCAACTAAAACCTGTTTGCACGACTCCTTTGAGCCGTGGTAGGGTAGTAATCAAAGTACAGTGGGAACTCACACGAGAAAAATGACGATCCCCAGGTCGATGAACTAACCTGCACACATGTCACCAGGGAACTGCCATCTGACGTCTGGTATATGACCAACTAGCATGTTCCCGGCGAGTCCTGTCCGGTGTACTCATAACCCAATGATCACCTGTATACATCTTAGGTGATCCAACTGACACCAGTGGCTTGTGAGACCGGCCACCGCCCCTCGTCGGGGTCTCGACTGTATACACTAGTCTACTATGGAGAATCGATGCCCTGTCTCGAAACTCTCACAACTAGGGACCATTTAAGGATATGCTTATAGACCCCAGCTCCCACTTATATGATCGCCCTCATACTGCTGGTGGTCAAGCAAGAATCCTAGGGGCTCTATCAACGTGTAATAGCAACTTGTCAGGTCACCTAAAACAGTGCACGATGATAAAGGTAAACCAGATAGCTTACTATCATCTCGAGTAAGACTGTCCTACCGGGATAGGTCCTCCATCAATCATTACAATCACGTACCTGTGACCTAATAATTGACTCTGAGGGCACTATCTCCAACAATCTCCCACTTGCACTCAAGGCTAATTATTGCGATGTCGCATACTCACAGCCCGTGTGATACCGAACACCCAACTCCTCTACTAGTCAGTCTCACAAAGCTCGTTTGCGAAACTATTGCGTTCGAGGAATAGCCTCAGTGAGTGGATCCGCTTTGTTGTCTCTTTCAATGTCTCTCTATATCTCAAGTTCGCGGAGAAACCCATCTCCCGAAATGAGCAATACCTGTCTTAGAATGTGTCTGGATGTCTGATGGGACATAGCTCATAAATGAACTCCAAATCAAAACTTCTTAGACTGTATCGTCAACTGAACTTAATCAGTATCCTGCGCCATGCCTCCCTCAGTATTGCCTTGGACCAACTGTCCAAAATACTGCCCCTCGTCAGAAGGAAAAACTATAACTCTGACAACCTCCTTGTCGTCCATGTCACCTTGGAAGCCTGGAATGATAATTGTCTCCCGAATGAGGCTGTCGTTATCATATCCCTAGAACATCCACTTATGTTCTAAAACTGCTTCCGACCGTTTCTCCAGGATTGGATTAATGTCAGCATATTGCATCTAGTGCAAGAACAATGTCTGGTGTGGTACTTGACAACTCATGATTGACTCAATTGCCTGAGCAAGTGATCTGCCAATCATGCACATCCCTCTCCCTTTTAGTCTGTAAGACACCTTTAGAGAGGGTGACTCCATCACCTGCAGGTACACTACCGTGCCAGGAGTCGTTCATTCTAAATACCCTTAGAATGCTGTCTAAGTACCCAGATTGGGAAACTACCCAAATCTAGATCTAAAACCATAGATCTAGTAACCAGTATGTCTGATATAAAATCCATTTCCTTTGTGGAGAAACCACTGTGTGACGACCAAAGTATAACCGATTGTAGTATAGGAGTTTCTTTTCCTACTCTGTGTATGTCATCCAAATACTAGGATATCACACCCTACTACCTTCTCAACAGATCCATCCCCTATTCTGATGAAGTCAAACCTATGACTGTCACGTCAGAAATAGATGATCTATCTCCGCTACTGGTGCTTCAGTCTATAAATAGACATAAGCTACCTGTCCACCAATGCTTCCGCTGCTCCCATTGACTACGACAACCCTCTGGCAGAGTCATATACACGTACACTTCTAAAACTAGTTTAGAACGACGCTATACTCATCCTCCCGCCGGGTCTCGCAGCCTGGAACAAAAGCAATGGTAATTGTGGGTAAACAAGAACTTCCCTGTCACCGTCCTTGAGGCTACCGGAGTACCTCTCGGGTGCCTGAAGTTACCCACCTTATCTGCGGAGTGGCCAATGGAATGTCAAACCAGATTGAATCTTTTGGTTCCTTATCAAATCTTCAGTAATCGTTTATGGTTCTGGAATCACTTCCAGTTCTACCATACTCCCACTACTGTTTTCTGAAAAAATCTATTTTTAATAAAACTGTGGCGAGTCTAGAACAATATCGCTATTGTTCATCCAGATGGTAGAAAGTCAACCCTCGTCATAGCCTGGGTCAACCCACGAACAGCCATTACAGAAACGTGCCTTGAGTTGTCCAGTGTCTGGTTTTAATCATAAACCGGACAACTCCCCGTACCTTAACATCGTTAAGATATGAACTGTTCTATATCCCATATAGGACCAGAGGTACTGATTTAATTGAACCAGATCCAAAACATGCAACTGTCTCCAGTGCATGTCAACTAAATGGAAGGAGGCCGATCAGCGTTACTCAACTCAGGAATGCTTCCAATTATGAGTAACCTGAAAGAGAAGCAAGATCTCTTTATCATTACTAGCAACTGAATACCATTGACAAGTATCTATATCTTCGATCTCTTTGAAGAATCCCGATACTTGCTATACCTGGTTCTCTACTCTATTCAAATACCTATAACTTCTCAAAATTCAGATCCTGTGTTTCCATGAAACACCTGTCTAAAAACTAGAGAAGTCATAAGTAAACCGAATATAGTACGAGGACCAACCCCTCTGTCCTGATGGACCCTGGACAACATACAATACTCTGTATAAGTCCCTTGAGTCTGATAACTCATTCACTGTGTGTCGTAGGTTGAAAACTGTACTTATGGTTAAGAAGAATTACACCGCTGTTTAATGCTCCTTACCTAACCATCCACTGATATAGGTAAATATCGTAGACATAATTTCAGAAAGGTATATCCCACTCTATGAAAATAGACGTACAGATATATCAATTTGAAATTGGTGCATAACTGCGGATATTCAAAACCAAATATTTTCCAACCGGCAAACAGCCCAGGTGATTTCCTCAAATATCACTGATTACAACGAATCCCGATATAATGAGGATGATCACCCAATTCCCAATAACCTACTCCCACTCATCATCTGTAAAACCATACAGATTTAAGAATCGTTCCTGGTAAATACATACCCTGGAGTAAGTATCTAATCGGGAAATCAGTTTTCCTTTAACAGTACACAGTGAGACTGAAACATCGAAATGTTTCGATGGGGTATCCCGGTATTCCCAGTAATGCCTCTTCCAGATTCACGACTGTAACCGTATAATTCTTTGCCACCTCTCCAAATCCCTTCATATGTCTTTAGTCATTACCTTCTGCACACCCCTTTAGGCCAAATGGTTTTCTTCCTTCCCTACCGTTCGGCACCAGCCTATGGTTTGGAAGAAGACTATCCAATAAGCATAATGGGTGTACTGTCCTAATCCTAGGAACACTCGCAATGCGAGAGAAGGTGAGGATAAAAGACAACCGAATGAACTTAATTCCTATTTCTCCTGAACCAGAATCCATCCCCGAACTGGAACAAGTTCCTTTCGAGTTCGTATATAACCATACGATGGAGTATCCAATAAACTGTGGATCTTCGTAGTGATACGGAGTGTCCTGGAGAAATACAAAGGTGATTTAGGATTGGCGAAGAGATACTTGGTTTGGTCGTGAATATCTGTTGCAATTTACTTTGCCCTCTTACTAATCCCTTGCTTTGTCTTAACTTAATACCTTCTGTACACCATCGTTAGGCTAATTGGTTTTCTTCATTCCCTACCGGTCGGCACCAGCCTAAGGTTTGGAAGAAGACTATCCAATTTGCATAATAGGTGTACTACCCCTAAACCAAGGAGTACTCATAACCTGAGAGAGGGTAAAAAGGAAAAGACAACTGAATAATCCTATCCGTTTTCTACAGAACCGGAAACCATCCTCGAATATATATTCCTTCGAGTTCGTATCTAACCATACGATGGTTTTGTCCAATGGAAGTGGACGTTCATAGTAAAACGGGGTGTCCTGGAGAAAAGGGTAAAAGTAGGAGTGGCAATGAGGTTTGCAACTCTGACAATCCAAAAGCCGGTGTTAAGAAGGTTCGGTCAACTTGGTCACTGAGTCATAGTCTTAGGGTCGGGTCAATGGTCGCTGCCAAAGAGAGAGAGAAAAGAAACACTCAGCGTGCACTCTAACCTAGATCAGAATTGTTACCAATTTATCTAATCTGGAATCCTCCCACTGTACCTCAAATTCTCCTCCAAACCTGAAAGAAGAATTAGTCGGGGTCACCCGAGGAGTAAACTAACTCATCAGTGGGAATCGGGATCCAACTCTCATCGCATGACAACGTGACGGAATCCGCTCACGGTATCACACTCCAGAAGGTATGCGCATATCTGGCAAGTTTCAGTTCTTTTGAAACTCCCGATGTGATTTCTGCCCCATGCTCTTATGACCTTGACTTTGGCCAACATATCATAAGTCACATGTCAAGTTCTACCCGTCATTCTCCAGGTTAATTTGAATCCACCCGTACATACCCTTGACTTTGGCCAACATGGCAGTACGACTGTTCTAAACCAACGCATCTATCTATGCTGCATATGAATACCCAATAGCTACCAATCACTGTGCCTTGACTTTGGCCAACATACACAGCTTGAATACTATTGACCACCCATATGAAACGACGGAGGGCTACGAATGGTTTCTGGCGAAAACCTTTAACGTAAAGAACTTGATATCGTTGAAGGAATGGATAGCTTTTTGAAAATATAGTGACAAAAACCATTGCTAAAGAGGTCACTCCCGGTGAAGGGATCTCGGCTCTTTCCCCGTAGAATGGGGTGCAGGATATTCCAACTGAATACCACGGTGCAAAGCAAAAGTAATCGGCTATAGTGAAGTTAATGCCCTGACACAAACTTTTTGTCCAAGGGGTCACTCCCGGTGAAGGGATCTCGGCCCTTGCCTCGTCGACTGAGGAGCAGGATATTCAAAATGAATACCGCGATGCAAAACAAAAGTGAACGTCCTTGCAATAACAGCTTTTTGAAAAGTGTTCCAACAACATCAGATTAGGTTTGTTTTTAACTTGCATTGATCCGAATCAATGCAGTCCCATCAATTGATCACACCAAAAAGAACGAAAATATACTGATGTACGTATATGCCATCCGCATTCGCCACTGGGTCCCGTCATTACCCGTTAGGTTAGCTTACTAACGACAGAGCGGGGACTGGACTAGCGCGGATGCAAAACATATACAACATCTACTAATATATATACCAATATATTATATTCGCTCAAGGCGTGAATAAAATGCAACATCACAGAAATGTACAGCATCACAGAAACAATACAGATATCTGGGATCCCCGGGTTTCACAGAGCCGCTGAAACCCGACGTTCCCCTGGTCGTGTGGATAGCCTGTGCAATGAGATCCTAGACCCCTACGGGCGCGGCAAGTTACCCGCCAAAACCTGAAGCGAGGCAGCCCCCTTCAGCGCCGTGAATGGACCACCCAGCACTTTACGGAATCCGGTAACTTGGGCACCCCTCCTCGGTCAACCTGTACCCCCTACGAGTGCGGCGAATAGCCCGCCAATTCTAGAGTGAAGCCCCCTCCGTCTCAATGCCATGAGATGCGGGCTTGTTGCCCTCTAGAACCCGGCTATCCATGCACCCCTCCACGGGGCAATCCTAGTACAGAAAGTAAAATATACATACAACGGGTACATCGACCGCAACCAGGTCGTGCCCCAAAATAATAATACAAACAGGTAGTGACGGCAGTCCACATGTCGGACGCTCGCCCCGCAATATCAAATGTACATAATACAACCACAACTGTACTAGCATTGCATCCAGGCTATCCCCCACGACCGATCCGCAACAACACAGCAAAAACAGAACATCAACGTGAAAATCACGTTCGCAAATCCGTCTAACCGGGCTATAGCAGTTAGACCGGATTTACCGATCGAGTGACATTCACGGTCGCAGATATAATGTAAATATTGTGAAATAATGTGTTTAAAAATATCCGATCGATCAAAATATAACAAGTGGGCCCTAAGTACTACTGTAGCACATCAAGAAAATCTGGGCCCAATATTAACATTCCAAAACCCCTAAAATCACCCCAGAAGCCCACTGGAGAAATTTAGCCCATTGATCTTTTCATACTGCGGCGGAACCGCGGCCCAAGGTGGGTTTTGGACGCGGTTCCGCGCTCTCCTTGATGGATCAATGACCCGAATTTTTCCAGAAGCCTTATAACTTCCTGCACAGTACTTTTATACAACCTGAAAAAATTTTCGAGACTGAAAAAAAACAACAGAAAACTGTCGTGGGTGATATTGGGTTTTCGGAACATTTCTTCGATCGGAATTGTAAAAAACATTAAGGAAAGCTAGACTAAGTTAATGGCGAGGCTCTGATACCACTGTAAGTGCACGGCGGCGCCCCGGCCGTCAATCCGACGGCCAAATGCGGAAGCGGTGATAAACTTTGATTTTACTTGAACTGGCAAACCGCCGCGCACTCATACCCGGATCGAACCATTAACTAGTCCTAGCTAACAATAAGATGGGAAAGAGATATACCGACGATCCAAGTCCTCCGGTCTTCTCGTCATCGTCCCGATCTCCTGCAGAATGTCCCGTCTCCTCCTCGTCGCCGGAAGTGCACCACATCGCCTACTTCTTTTACGGGCTCCCACCTCAATACCGAGGCAACTCGGGCACGAAGCCGGCTAGTCGACGTGCCCAAGATATGCTGTAGAATGTGTAGTGAAGAAGTCTCATTTGGGGTTCATGGAGATTGCCTTTTGGTGGAGGGATAATGCAAGAATTATGTGGAGGAACTAGGGGATTTTTGGAGCATGAAATGAGGCAAAAACCCATACCCAAAAATTTGGACAGCCCCCCCAAAAGAGAGTGGCCGGCCATGCTCAAAGAGAGAGGAGAGAATGAGAGTGTGTGTATCAAAAGATAATGGGAGCCATTCTCATTTCATCCAAAAAAGAGAGAGAGGAATGGTTATCATACAAAAGGGAATGATCACAACAAATCCAACACTCCAAGGCAACCATCATCTCATGCATGATGGCTTCAAAAAGTCAAGCCATCATGAGAAGAAGAAGTCAAGTGATGGTGCTCATCATGAAAACCATCATGATAAAACAAAAAAGCAAAGACCCCCTCCACAACCACTTATTTGCAACAATGCAAATAAGCCCTCCTCCACCAATCTTCGGCCAATGAACGGAACAATGGAAATCAGCCGAAACGGAAAGCAAACTGGCAACTCCAGAAAACTGGTCCCGTAATAAATTACAGGAAAACCCCGATACTGTGCATACACACCCGCATTTGTATTCCGAACGAAATACAAATGCAATGAGACAAAATCTACACTGTACTATACTAGGATCCGGCTTATACCAAAGCCGGCTAGTAATATCCGTTCGATCCTGATCCGTGCAATACCGCACGTATCTGATCGAACCCTGCCATATAACCATTCGACCTATAGTACAGACTGTCCGATCCTGATCCGTGCAATACCGCACGTATCTGATCGGACCTTGCCATATCTCCATACGGTCTCTACAACCTTTCGCCCGAAAGCTGAGTAACTGAAATGTGGGGGACTCTAAAGACTCATCAACACCTTGGTTGTGGATTTAACCACTAGCACGTTAGAGGTATAAGCCAATACATAACGGGCTACCAGGTATTGACCAAAAGGGACGTCTGTGAGCGAACTCAGCCTGACTCCCTACTGAGCCTGTCAGTGACAATATCCGTACAGTCCGGTCCGTTCGTCTATGAGCATCGCATGGCGGGCCTAGGGGGTTGGTAAAAGTCAGACCCCCAAAAGCGGTACAAGTCGTGTCGGAGTGTAGCCCAGAACACCCTGAGATACTACTGGAATACCTACCAGTAAATCTCCTTGCCTCGGCCGAGGGCTTCATGTAATGGCTCTCCTAGACACAGCACGACCTCACCCCCAATACCGGGAGAGACGAACCCCTGAAGATACGCTCACTGCCTCCATGTGGCTCGGGACTGTACCCAACTAAAACCTGTTTGCACGACTCCTTTGAGCCGTGGTAGGGTAGTAATCAAAGTACAGTGGGAACTCACACGAGACAAATGACGATCCCCAGGTCGATGAACTAACCTGCACACATGTCACCAGGGAACTGCCATCTGACGTCTGGTATATGACCAACTAGCATGTTCCCGGCGAGTCCTGTCCGGTGTACTCATAACCCAATGAGCACCTGTATACATCTTAGGTGATCCAACTGACACCAGTGGCTTGTGAGACCGGCCACCGCCCCTCGTCGGGGTCTCGACTGTATACACTAGTCTACTATGGAGAATCGATGCCCTGTCTTGAAACTCTCACAACTAGGGACCATTTAAGGATATGCTTATAGACCCCAGCTCCCACTTATATGATCGCCCTCATACTGCTGGTGGTCAAGCAAGAATCCTAGGGGCTCTATCAACGTGTAATAGCAACTTGTCAGGTCACCTAAAACAGTGCACGATGATAAAGGTAAATCAGATAGTATACTATCATCTCGAGTAAGACTGTCCTACCGGGATAGGTCCTCCATCAATCATTACAATCACGTACCTGTGACCTAATAATTGACTCTGAGGGCACTATCTCCAACAAGAAGGACTAAGGAGATGTTCTTGGTGTATGGCGGAAAAGACCTGCAGATTGAGGCCTTTGCTGACTCCAGCTTCCAAAGTGACAAGGATGATTCCAAGTCCATGTCGGGTTTTGTCTTTACCCTCAATGGAGGGGCGGTGTGTTGGAAGAGCTCCAAACAGGAAACCGTTGCTGACTCGACTATGGAAGAGGAATACATCGCAGCATCTGATGCCACAAAAGAAGCTGTCTGGATGAGGAAGTTCTTGAGAGAACTTCAGGTGGTTCCGTCCATTGTTGACCCAATACCTCTGTATTGCGACAACAACGGGGCTATAGCTTTAGCGAAGGAACCCAGGTCCCATCAGAAATCCAGACACATTTGAAGGCGGTATCACCTGATCAGGGAGATCGTGGATCGCCAGGAGATCGAGGTCCGGAGAGTTGCATCAGAGGATAACACAGCAGATCCATTCACCAAGGCCTTGCCCCAGACTCAGTTCGAGCGGCTGATCGAGATGATAGGTCTTCGATACGCCAGTACATGGCCTTAGTGCAAGTGGGAGATTGTTAGTGTATATGCCCTAGAGGCCATTACTGTATCATACTGGTTTGAATATTACTTGATTGAAGCTTGGGATATTCACAGTTGTATATACAATCTTGCTCGAAATGGTAGTATGCTACTTGGTTTGTCTCTGCTTTTATATGTGCATGTGTTTCTTTTAGCATATTGCTGATATACATATTAGTAGAGCCCTTAGGATCTTTGCTTGATTACCAGCGTTGTGATGACGCTCACACTCGTGAGAGCTGGGTAATCTATAAGCACATCCTTATACAGATCCCTGGTCGTTGGACTATCGAGACAGGGCATCGATACTCCGGAGTAGACTAGCGTATGCGCTTCTCATCCCAGTGTGGGAGACGGTTTGTCCCATAGCCGTCAGTACGTCGTATTTGAGATAGTATGCGGGTGCTCGTTTGGTTACGAGTACACTGGACAGGACTCGTCGGGAACTGTTGGTTGGCAGTATACCTATCATCAGTTATCAGTTCCCAGATGACATGAGTACAGCTTAGTCCGCTGACTTGACACTGTCACTTCGCCTCGAGTGTGTTCCCACTGCACTTTGATTACTACCCTACCACGGCTCAAAGGAGTCGTGCAAACAGGTAGTTTTTGGGTGCAGTCCCGAAGCACTTGGAGGCAGTGACGGTTAGACAGGATTCGTCTCTCCCGGTATTGGGGGTTGACATCGCGCTGTGTCCAGGAGAGCCATTACACGAGTAGTCCCTGGCCAGGGCAAGCGAGATATACTGGTAGGTTTCCAGTGTTATCTCAGGGTGTTCTGGGCTACACTCCGACACGACTTGTACCGCTATTAGGGGACTGACGTTCACCGCCCCCTAGGCGCGCCATGCGATGTATCAGACGAACAGACCGGACTGTACGGAGATTGTCACATACAGGCTCAGTAGGAGTTCAGATGGGGTTCACCTCGTCAGTCTTCTTATCGACATCTACCTGGGGACCGTTACGTACAGCTAGTGCCGCTTGCGGTCTGTGGTTAAACCCACTGCCAGCGTAGTGTCGAGTCTTTGGAGTCCCATACAGAGAGCTATTCGCCTTGAGGCAAAATGAGTAGAGGTCGCATGGTTTTGCGACAGGGTTCGTACACATTCGCGCACTTGTGCACGTTTGCTGTCTGGACAGATTATACTAGCGGGCTTTGGTTTAAGCCGGATCCTAGTATAAGTTTTGGGATTGGTTTTTCTCATTGTATTCGTGTTCCTCGGATCACGAATGCGGGTGCGTATGCACAGTTGTTTGAGACAGAGGGAGAGGACCTTGATTAGGGTTAATGGCTATTGTCATTTTATTAACCCTAATGCTTATGTGTGTATTATAGTTAATTGATAATTAGTTTAAATAATTGTGCATGGTTATGGTTGTTGACCATTTGACTTCCTTGACTTGTTGACCTAGGTTGACACTTTGACCATCATCATTTCTTTTGGAAGATGCTTTTTGATCCTTGCAAATTGAAATGATAATGGTCACATCATGATTAACCATGACAATTATCTTACTAATTATCTAATTAAAATAATACACATATATTTGTGAGAATGGCTCACATTATTCTCATTCTATCATTTTCATTTCTCTCTCTTGTTCTTCCTCTCCCTCAAGCTCTCTCCCTCTCATGTGTTGAGAAACACTTGAGCTTGAGAAAAACCCTATCTTGATCATCTTTACTCTCATCTAGGGTTGAAGGACTAGCACTTCTTGAACCCTAGTTACTTCTAGCTTGGAGTTGAAGCCAAAGGTTGAGGCTTTCGGGTGGATCTTTCTTCGGCGTGAGAAGACGAGCAAGGTGACCTCCTTCCACCACTCCAAGGAGCAAGGAGAGAAGGACTTAGAGCTCAAGGTATAACCTTTCTAGCACTTAGCTAGTTTATAGTTAGCTTTAGCAAGTTTTTGTTTAGCAAAGATCCTTACAAGTCTAGTCCATGTTGCCTAAGCTCATAAAAATCCGATTTTTATTCCGTTTTCCGCCTCCCCGCTAGCACCGGGGTGGGCAACGTGGACTTACATGATAAGGTGGCAAGGGTAAACATCTATACATAAGTGTATACCGTGTGCTCGTGTCAGTGCCTCAGATAACAACATATCATAAATATGAGGTATGAATGCAATATAATGAAAACAGAATACATCATGCATGTGAAACTGTTTGCTTAATTTAGTGAGATTTATTTATGTATATAAATCGAGGTATCATCAATGAAATCAACATGAAATCAGTGTCAAGCATCGACACAAAACATATATCCCAATATCTCATGCTCCGGCAATCCGGACTAGCCTGTATTCTCGAGTCTCAATATCTTGGGCTCTGGCTAACCGGACTGGCCCATAACATCAAATCTCAAAATCTAGAGCTCCGGCTATCCGGACTGGCCCATACTCCGATCGGTATTCTCTGGATATCCATCAAGTCACCATACAATCACCGGTCAGTAGTGCTCCCTTGTCTCAGGCTCAACACCATCATCCGCGACCTTCTCGCCCCGGGGTACCGCACCAGGTCTACCATACACCCACAGACGGTTTCTTTTCCTCCTCGAATCGAGTATATGATAACACTCAAGAGCCGAGAAAACTCATGGTGGACGTGTCTTAAATCATATCATGAGAAAACCGCACTTTTATCTTCTGAAAGTGATAACCAGATTATAAAATCTTTGCGGTTTCTCTAAATCCAAAAATCTCATAGAAATCTGAAATCATAAAGCACGATGTAAATAAATAATGAATACTGGGCTCCGGCAATCCGGACTGACCCAATTTATTGCATGGCAATGAATATATGAATATATATGCATGAGATAACACAGTAAATAAATGCAATGTCTAAGCTATCATATAATGGCAGGCTCACTAGTATCATGTCGAAACTATCATCTAACAAGCGATATCAATGGATTAATATTCTCTAAAGAGTATGTGACATGGCAATTACCGATGATGATGTGTGTGATCCGGCAAGTAGGTGTACGTGGAGCATACGCATCATCGGTAATGGTGCTGGTGTCCTGACAGCACGGGTTTCATAATAATTACGAAAACACAAATAAGCATGCGATGCGATGCGAATAATAGATGTAACATTTCGGAAAATATAAAATATTATTTTTTGAAATTTAATATTAAAATAATATATTTCCAGAAAACTGCCCGATTTGCGAAATTGGGGTTTTCAAAAAAGGGTATAAATATATACCAAAAATTATGAAATAATTGGAGATTAAAATGAACTATTCATTTAAATATATATTTAAAGGATTTGGCATTTTTAAAATTTATTATATGCAGTTTGGATAAAAACCCGGTTAGCGCACTGCTAATCGCGATTAGGCCAAATCCGTGTTTCTACAGGTTTCTATGGTTAGTGCACCATGACATGTTACATGTTATTTCATTGTGTTGTTTTATTTGGTTTATGTGTTTATTGGTGAGAAAAGAAAAGGGAAAAGGTGTCATGATGACTTGAGGGGGGAGAGAGGGGACATACTCATGGCAGAGGACATACTCATGGCATGGGAGCATGCCATGAGAGAGAATGAGAGTGAGAAAGAGAGAGAGGGAGAGTGCTGCCCCATTCTTTTCCCCCACCATTTTTTTCAATCTCCTTCTTCATCTTCAAGCTCCATCATCTACCCTCATGACCCATCTCAAAATATTCACCAAAACCCTATACCCTTTTCATAAAAAATGATCACCTCCTGCCCTCATCACATTGGACCAAGAAAAATTGGATTTTGAAGACTTTGGACTTCTAGGGTTTGTGCTTGGCTACATCAATGAGGTATAATCCCTTCCATCTAGTTTAGTTTAAGTTTAATGGCACCCTATAGTAGTTTAGAGCTCAATCGATTTGAATTAGTGATGTTTTGAAATTTCAAGAGAGGGTTTGGGAGTTTTGTAGGATTGTGATCTGTAGTGAGTGTGTACAGGACCCTAGATATCAGTTCTGGACCTAGAACAGAGAATACAAACTTAGGAATTTCTCATGTCGGTTTTGTGTATTTGAGTGGTCTACAGGGAATCTGGAGCGATCCGGAGAATTTCTGAGAAAACCAAACAATAACAGGGACCAAATTAGGGTACTAGGAGACCACCCTGACCATACGAACCCCATCTGATCATTGGGGGCCGAGGAGGCCGGAATTTGGAAAGTTGTAGCCGGCAATTCTGTAATGGTTGGGTTCCAGGTTGTTCTAGTAGATCATATACCCCATATACAACACTCTATACTTGCTAGTTTTGCTCCAATTGACCCGAGTCAAAATCTGGGAGCACTTTGGTGTGATTTTGGCTATGTTTTCCGTATTTTGAAAAGTTTGGTTTTGCTATTTAGATTTGTATTTGGTTTTTGGATGTTTGTACATCAACAGCAAGGGTCGTTTGATTGTTTCTGCACGCGTAGGCCATAGGTTCTAACCTATGAGCGCGCCGTGTGCCGTATCGATTTTCTGGATTCGATTTTTAATAGCGATTTCGATTATGTATTATTGTAGGTACCTTCGCATGGATTCCGAGGCGACGGATCATGGCGTCATCGACATTGGCAAGTAAGGATCAAGGTGAGTGGATCTATATCCACGGGGGAAGTCGGGTGGATGGTGTATAGTACCCCCGCAAGCTTTTGATGGAAACCGATTCATAGGATATGGTTAAGGAAACCATTAATAGAAAACTATAGATAGAGTTTAAAGATAGTTAGAGAAACCATATTAGAAACTAAAGGATATTTAGAAGTGATATGATACGACTAATATGTGATGACGGGATTTGAGGATGATGTTTGATGATGTTGCCGTTTAGGGTACTATAAGACTAGATAGCCGACATAAATGTGTCATCCGAACCATACCTATTTCCAAACTGAAGAATCGTATGCATCTTTTAAACAGATACCTTGAGGGACGTTACGGATTTTCAAACGATATTTTTTCCTTAAAAACACCGTAACCCTACTTTCAAAACTACGATTCGCATCTTTTAAAAAAACTGATTGTATGGTTTAGGTGTGTATGTTAGATTTGATACATATGCTTATAGTAAAGGTAGAATGTATTTGTAAATTGAACTTATGTGAGATATAAAAGCGATGAAAAGAGAATACGATTTGACATGTGATATGATGATATGTTGGTATACGGATGCGAGTCGATTGAGATGATTGATACTTTGTCGGTCCCCTGATATAATGTTGTTATGGATGTGACTTGGGACATATATATATATATATATATATATATGTATGTATACAAATTGTGAATCATGAATGATAGGCCGTACACGACATTAGACCGTACCCTCATTATCATATAGGCTGATAGGATCCCTAATGGTTTAATGCCGCCGTATGTTGATTTTCCGTACGTGATGAGTTTGACTTGATGATTGATCCATACCTTTGACTAAAGGATGCTGTACGATGGATTATACCGTACGTGATGTCGTGAGGCTGGACGTCGATTGATAGATTCACCGACTCAATCATGTTAGATACGTATACCTTATAGCTGTTAGCTGATGATTTACCTTATGCTGTTGCGCCACGGCAGCGCCTCGGCCGTCTATCCGAGGCCAAAATGCGGAATCAAAATTTTTCCTTACTTGGAAACCGGCGCTACCGCGGACAATGAAAAACCCGGATCGTAACCATTAACCTAATGCTAGCTAACAAGAGATGGGAAGAGAAGTATACCAATGATCCGAGTCCTCCGGTCTTCTCCTCATCGTCCCGATCTCCTGCGGAAACTCCGGTCGTCGCCTCCTCCCCGGAAGGGCACCACATCGCCTGTATCTTTTACGGGCTCCCACCTCAATACCGAGGCAACTCGGGCGCGAAGTAGGCTAGCCGACGCGTCCAAGATTTGCTGTAGAATGTGTAGGGTTGAAGCTATGTCTCATTTGGGGTTTGTTGCCTTTGAAGATGATGGAGGAATCAAGATAAGAAAAATGGTGCTTGCATTTTTCTTGACATGAAAAGAGATCAAAGACTACACTCTCAAAAATGAAGCTCTCTTCTTCTTCTTTCTCAAATGTCTACAACCATATTGTTATGAGAATGGTGGAGGAAAGAATCCAAAAACCACAACCTTAGAAGGAAGGTAATGGTAGTAAAAGCAAGTGGTGACCATAGCCAAAAACATCATGATAACCAAATCAAATCAACTCCAAATCACTTCTAATCAACAAAAAGCAAGTGATGAGAATGGTATCAAAAGATGCTTTCATAATAAATACATTTGCAAGGAAACCCTCCACAATGTGTTATTTGCAAACTTGCAAATAACACCCTCCATCGGAAAAGTCCGGCCGGAAAAGAACAAAGGAAAACCGGCCGGAACGGAATGCAAACTGGCAACTCCAGAAAACTGGTCCCGTAATAAATTACAGGAAAACCCCGATACTGTGCATACACACCCGCATCTGTATTCGTACCGGATACAAATGCAATGAGACAAAATCTACACTGTACTAAACTAGGATCCGGCTTAAACCAAAGCCGGCTAGTAATATCCGTCCGATCCTGATCCGTGCAATACCGCACGTGTCTGATCGAACCCTGCCATATATCCATATGGCTACTAGTACAAACCGTCCGATCCTGATCCGTGCAATACCGCACGTATCTGATCGGACCCTGCCATATCTCCATATGGTCTCTACAGCGTTTCGTCCGAAAGCTTGAGTAACTGTAAGTGTGGCGGACTCTAAAGACTCGTCAATACTATAGCTGTGGATTTAACCACTAGCACGTCAGAGGTATTAGCCAATACGTGACGGGCCACCAGCTATTGACCAAAAGGGACATCGATGAGCAAACTCATCCTGACACCCTACTGAGCCTGTCAGTGACAATATCCGAACAGTCCGGTCCGTTCGTCTATGAGCATCGCATGGCGGGCCTAGGGGGTTGGTAAAAGTCAGACCCCCAAAGGCGGTACAAGTCGTGTCGGAGTGTAGCCCAGAACGCCCTGAGATACTACTGGAATACCTACCAGTAAATCTCCTGCCTCGGCCGAGGGCTTTGCGTAATGGCTCCCCTAGACACAGCGCGACCTCACCCCCAATAACGGGAGAGACGAACCCCTGCAGATCTGCTCACTGCCTCCATGTGGCTCGGGACTGTACCCAACTAAAACCTGTTTGCACGACTCCTTTGAGCCGTGGTAGGGTAGTAATCAAAGCACAGTGGGAACTCACACGAGACAAATGACGATCTCAGGTCGATGAACTAACCTGTACACATGTCACCTGGGAACTGCTATCTGACGTCTGGTATAATCCCAACTAGCAGGTTCCCGGCGAGTCATGTCCGGTGTACTCATAACCCAATGAGCACCTGTATACATCTTAGGTGAACCAACTGACACCAGTGGCTTGTGAGACCGGCCACCGCCCCTCGTCGGGGTCTCGACTGTATACACTAGTCTACTAATGGAGTATCGATGCCCAGTCTCGAAACTCCTACGACTAGGGACCTTTTAAGGATGTGCTTATAGACCACCAGCTCTCACGTATATGATCGCCCTCATACTGCTGGCAGTCAAGCAAAAATCCTAGGGGCTCTATCAGCGTGTAATAGCGACCTGTAAGGTCACCTGAAGCAGTACACGATGATAAAGGTAAACCAGATAGCATACTATCATCTCGAGTAAGACTGTTCTACCGGGATAGGTCCTCCCTCAATCATTGCAATCACGTGTCTGTGATCCAATAATTGACTCTGAGGGCACTATCGCCAACAATCTCCCATTTGCACTCAAGGCTAATTATTGCGATGTCGCATACTCACAGCCCGTGTGATACCGAACACCCAACTCCTCTACTAGTCAGTCGCACAAAGCCTGTTTGCGAAACTATTGCGTTCGAGGAAAAACCTCAGTGAGTGGATCTGCCTAGATGTTTCTTTCTATGTCTCTCTATATCTCAAGTTCGCGGAGAAAACCATCCCCCGAAATGAGCAATACCTGTCTTGGAATGTCTGGATGTCTGATGGGACCTAGTTCATAAATGAACTCCAAATCCAAACTTCTTAGACTGTATCGTCAACTGAACTTAATCAGTATCCTGCGCCATGCCTCCCTCAGTATTGCCTTGGATCACCTGTCCAAAATACTGCCCCTCGTCAGAGGGAAAACTATAACTCTGACAACCTCCTTGTCGTCCATGTCACCTTGGAAGCCTGGAGTGATAACCGTCTCCTAAAGGAGGCAGCCGTTATCATATCCCTAGAACATTCACTTATGTTCTAAAACTGCTTCCGACTGTTCCTCCAGGATTGGATCAATATCAACTTATTGCATCTAGTGCAAGAACAACATCTGGTGTGGTACTTGACATCTCATGATTGACTCAATTGCCTAAGCAAGTGATCTGCCAATCATGCACATCCCTCTCTACTTTAGTCTATAAGGCACCTTTAGAGAGGGTGACTCCATTACCTGCAGGTACACTACCATGCCAGGAGTCGTCCATTCTAAATACTCTTAGAATGCTGTCAAAGTACCCTGATTGGGAAACCACCCAAATCTAGATCTAAAACCATGGATCTAGTAACCAGTATGTCTGATATAATGTCCAAGTCCCATGTGGAGAAAACACTGTGTGACGACCAAAGTATAACCGATTGTAGTATAGGAATATCACTTCCTACTACCTTCTCAACAGATCCATCCCCTATTCTGATGACGTCAAACCTATGACTGTCACATCAGAAACAGATGATCTATCTCCGCTATATCTGCTTTAGTCTATAAATAGACATAAGCCTGATATCCACCAATGCTTCCGCTGCTCCCACTGACTACGACAACCCTTTGGTAGAGTCATATAGACGTGCACTTCTAAAGCTAGTTTAGAACGACGCTATACTCATCCTCCCACCGGGTCTCGCAGCCTGGAACAACAGTAATGGCAAGTGTGGGTAAACAAGAACTTCCCTGTCACCGTCCTTGAGGCTATCGGAGTACCTCTCGGGTGCCTGAAGTTACCCACCTGATCTGCGGAATGGCCAATGGAATGTCAAATCAGATTGAATCTTTAGGTTCCTTATCAAATCTTCAGTAATCGTTTGCGGTTCTGGAATCACTTCCAGTTCTACCATACTCCCACTGCTGTTTTTGAAAAATCCATTTTTAATAAAACTGTGGCGAGTCCAGAACAATATTTCTATTGATCTGCCAGATGGTAGAAAGTCAACCCTCGTCATAGCCTGGGTCAACCCACAAACAGCCATTACAGAAAACGTGCCTTGAGTTGTCCAGTGTCTGGTTTTAAGCATAAGCCGGAAAACTCCCCGTACCTTAACAATGTTAAGATATGAACTGTTCTATATCCAATATAGAAACAGAGGCACTGATTTAATTGGAACCAGATTCAAATCATGCAGCTGTCTCCAGTGCATGTCAAGTAAATGGAGAGAGGCCGATCAGCGTTACTCAACTTAGGAGTGCTTCCAATTATGAGTAACCTGAAAGAGAAGCAAGTTCTCTTAACCATTACTATCAACTGAATACCATACACAAGTATCTACATCTTCGATCACTTTGAAGAATCCCGACACTTGCAATACCTGGTTCTCTACTTTATTCGAATACCTATAACTTCTCAAAATTCGGACCCTGTGTTTCCACGAAACACCTGTCTAAAAACTAGAGAAGTCATAAGTAAACCGAATATAGTACGAGCACCAATCCCTCTGTCCTGATGGACCTTGGACGACATACAATACTCTGTATAAGTCCCTTGAGTCTGATAACTCATTCACTGTGTGTCGTAGGTTGAAAACTGTACTTATAGTTAAGAAGAATTACACCGTTGTTCAATACTCCTTACCTAACCATCCACTGATATAGGTAAATGTCAAAGACATAATATCAAAAGGTATATCTCACTCTATAAAAATAGACGTACAGATATATCAATTTGAAATTGGTGCATAACAACGGATATTCAAAACCAAATATTTGCCGACCGGCAAACAACCCAGGTGACTTCCTCAAATATCACCGATTACAACGAATCCCGATATAATGAGGATGATCACCCAATTCCCAATAACTTACTCCCACTCATCATCTGTAAAACCATACAGATGTGAGAATCATACCTGGTAAATACATACCTTGGAGTAAGTGTCTAATCGGGAAATCAGTTTTCTATTAACAGTACACAGTGAAACTGAAACATTGGAATGTTTCGTTGGGGTATCCTGGTATTCCTAGTAATGCCTCTTCCATTATCCAGATTCACAACTGTAACCGTATATCTCTCTGCCATCTCTCCAAATCCCTTTATATGTCTTTAGTCATTACCTTTTGTACACCCCTTTAGGCCAAATGGTTTTCTTCTTTTCCTACCGTTCGGCACCAGCCTATGGTTTGGAAGAAGACTATCCAAAAAGCATAAAGGGCGTACTATCCTAATCCTAGGAGCACTCGCAACGCGAGAGAAGGTGAAGATAAAAGACACCTGAATGTACTTTATTCCTATTTCTCCTGAACCAGAATCCATCCCCGAACTGGAACAAGTTCCTTTCGAGTTCGTATATAACCATACGATGGAGTATCCAAATAAACTGTGGATCTTCGTAGTGATACGGAGTGTCCTGGAGAAATACAAAGGTGATTTAGATTTGGTGAAGATATACTCGGTTTGGTCGTGAATAGCAGTCGCAATTTACTTTGCCCTTTTACTAATCCCTTGCTTTGTCTTAACTTAATACCTTCTGTACACCATCGTTATGCTAATTGGTTTTCTTCATTCCCCACCGTTCGGCACCAGCCTAAGGTTTGGAAGAAGACTATCCAATTTACGTAATAGGTGTACTATCTCCTAAACCAAGGAGTACTCGCAATGAGAGAAGGTGAAAAGAAAAGACAACTGAATAATCCTATTCGTTTTCTCCAGAACCAGAAACCATCCTCGAAGTCCTTCGAGTTCGTATATAACCATACGATGGTTTTGTCCAATGGAAGTGGACGTTCGTAGTAATACGGGGTGTCCTGGAGAAAAGGGTAAAAGTAGGAGTGGCAATGAGGTCTGCAACTCTGACAATCCAAAAGCCAGTGTTAAGAAGGTTCGGTCAACTTGGTCACTGAGTCATAGTCCAGGGTCGGGTCAATGGTCGCTGCCAAAGAGAGAGAGAAAAGAAACACTCAGCGTGCACTCTAACCTAGATCAGAATGGTTATCACTTTGTCTAATCTGGAAACCTCCCACTGTACCTCAAATTCTCCTCCAAACCTGAAAGAAGAATTAGTCGGGATCACCCGAGGAGTAAACCAACTCATCAGTGGGAATCGGGATCCAACTATCATCGCATGATAACGTGACGGAATCCACTCACGTCACCACACTCCAGAAGGTATGCGCATACCTGGCAAGTTTCAGTTCGTTTGAAACTCCCGATGTGATTTTTACCCCTAGGACCCAAGTGACCTTGACACAGTCAACAAATCAAAGAGTCCTAGTCAAGTTCAACCCGTCATTATCCTGGATTGCATTAAACCCACCCGTACGAGCCCTTGACACAGTCAACAAGGCCGCACGACTGTCCTAACCAATCCCATTAATATGCTGCAAACAAACACTACTTAGCTACCGCACACTACGCCTTGACACAGTCAACAAACGCAGCACGAATACTAAGTAATACTTGTAAGAAATGACGGAGGGCTACGGCTGGTTTTTGGCGAAAAACCTTTAGCGTAATGAACTTGATATCGTTGAAGGAACTGCATAGCCTTTTATAAAAATATAGTGACGAAAACCTTTGCTAAAGAGGTCACTCCCAGTGAAGGGATCTCGGCTCTTTCCCCGTAGAATGAGGTGCAGGATATTCCAACTGAATACCACGATGCAAAGCAAAAGTAATCGGCTATAGTGAAGTTAATGCCCTGACGCAAACTTCTGTCCAAGGGGTCACTCCCGGTGAAGGGATCTCGGCCCTTGCCTCGTCGACTGAGGAGCAGGATATTCCAAATGAATACCACGATGCAAAACAAAAGTGAACGTCCTTGCAATAACAGCTTTTTGAAAAATGTTCCAACAACATCAGAATAGGTTTGTTTATCTTGCATTGATCCGAATCAATGCAGTCCCATCAATTGATCACACCACAAAGAACGAAAATATACTGACGTACGTATATGCCATCCGCATTCGCCACTGGGTCCCGTCATCACCCGTTAGGTTAGCTAACTAACGGCAGAGCGGGGACTGGACTAGCGCGGATGTAAAACATATACAACATCTACTAATATATATACCAATATATTATATTTCGCTCAAGGCGTGAATAAAATGCAACATCACAGAAATATGCAGCATCACAGAACAATACAGATATCTGGAAGCCCCGGGTTTCACAGAGCCGCTGCTGAAACCCGACGTTCCCCTGGTCGTGTGGATAGCCTGTGCAATGTAATCCTAGACCCCTACGGGCGCGGCAAGTCACCCGCCAAAACCTGAAGCGAGGCAGCCCCCTTCTGCACCGCGAATGGACCACCCAGCACTTCACGGAATCCGGTAACTTGGGCACCCCTCCTGGGTCAACCTGTACCCCCTATGAGTGCGGCGAATAGCCCGCCAATTCCAGACTGAAGCCCCCTCCGTCTCAATACCCTGAGATGCGGGCCCGTTGCCCTCTAGAACCCGGCTATCCGTGCACCCCTCCGCGGGGTAACCCTAGTACAGAAAGTAAAATATACATACAACGGGTACATCGACCGCAACCAGGTCGTGCCCTAAAAGAATAATACAAGCAGGCAGTGACGGCAGTCCACATGTCGGACGCTCGCCCCGCAATATCAAATGTACATAAAACAACAAAACTGTACTAGCATTGCATCCAGGCTATCCCCCACGACCGATCCGCAACAACACAGCATAAACATAGAACATCAACGTGAAAGTCACGTTCGCAAATCCGTCTAACCGGGCTATAGCAGTTAGACGGGATTTACCGATCAAGTGACATTCACGGTCGCAGATATAATGTAAATACTGTGAAATAATGTGTTTAAAATATCCGATCGATCAAACAATTAACAAGTGGCCCCCCAAGCAATACTGCAGCACTCACAGAGAATCTGGGCCCAAATTTAATATCCCAAAACCCCCAAAATCAGCCCACAAGCCCACTGTAAAAATTGGACACAGTGAGGACAGTAAAGTGCGGCGGAACCGCGGCCCAAGGGGGGTTTGGCCGCGGTTCCGCGCTTCATCCATCGACTGAGTGCGTCGAATTTTTACAGCAGTCTTATAATTTCCAGTACATTAGTTTTATACAACCTGAAAAAAAATTTGAGACCAAAAATTTTCAACAGAAAACTGATGTGAACAAAAATGAGGTTTTTGGAATTTCGGTCGATCGGATAAGTAAAACACATTAGAACAAGCTAGGCAAGGTTAATGGCGTGGCTCTGATACCATGTTGCGCCACGGCAGCGCCTCGGCCGTCTATCCGAGGCCAAAATGCGGAATCAAAAATTTTCCTTACTTGGAAACCGGCGCTACCGCGGACAATGAAAAACCCGGATCGCAACCATTAACCTAATGCTAGCTAACAAGAGAAGGGAAGAGAAGTATACCAATGATCCGAGTCCTCCGGTCTTCTCCTCATCGTCCCGATCTCCTGCGGAAACTCCGGTCGTCGCCTCCTCCCCGGAAGGGCACCACATCGCCTGTATCTTTTACGGGCTCCCACCTCAATACCGAGGCAACTCGGGCGCGAAGTAGGCTAGCCGACGCGTCCAAGATTTGCTGTAGAATGTGTAGGGTTGAAGCTATGTCTCATTTGGGGTTTGTTGCCTTTGAAGATGATGGAGGAATCAAGATAAGAAAAATGGTGCTTGCATTTTTCTTGACATGAAAAGAGATCAAAGACTACACTCTCAAAAATGAAGCTCTCTTCTTCTTCTTTCTCAAATGTCTACAACCATATTGTTATGAGAATGGTGGAGGAAAGAATCCAAAAACCACAACCTTAGAAGGAAGGTAATGGTAGTAAAAGCAAGTGGTGACCATAGCCAAAAACATCATGATAACCAAATCAAATCAACTCCAAATCACTTCTAATCAACAAAAAGCAAGTGATGAGAATGGTATCAAAAGATGCTTTCATAATAAATACATTTGCAAGAAAACCCTCCACAATGTGTTATTTGCAAACTTGCAAATAACACCCTCCATCGGAAAAGTCCGGCCGGGAAAGAACAAAGGAAAACCGGCCGGAACGGAATGCAAACTGGCAACTCCAGAAAACTGGTCCCGTAATAAATTACAGGAAAACCCCGATACTGTGCATACACACCCGCATCTGTATTCGTACCGGATACAAATGCAATGAGACAAAATCTACACTGTACTAAACTAGGATCCGGCTTAAACCAAAGCCGGCTAGTAATATCCGTCCGATCCTGATCCGTGCAATCCCGCACGTGTCTGATCGAACCCTGCCATATATCCATACGGCTACTAGTACAAACCGTACGATCCTGATCCGTGCAATACCGCACGTATCTGATCGGACCCTGCCATATCTCCATACGGCCTCTACAGCGTTTCGCCCGAAAGCTTGAGTAACTGTAAGTGTGGTGGACTCTAAAGACTCGTCAATACTATGGCTGTGGATTTAACCACTAGCACGTCAGAGGTATTAGCCAATACGTGACGGGCCACCAGCTATTGACCAAAAGGGACATCGATGAGCGAACTCATCCTGACACCCTACTGAGCCTGTCAGTGACAATATCCGTACAGTCCGGTCCGTTCGTCTATGAGCATCGCATGGAGGGCCTAGGGGTTGGTAAAAGTCAGACCCCCAAAGGCGGTACAAGTCGTGTCGGAGTGTAGCCCAGAACGCCCTAAGATACTACTGGAATACCTACCAGTAAATCTCCTGCCTCGGCCGAGGGCTTTGCGTAATGGCTCCCCTAGACACAGCGCGACCTCACCCCCAATACCGGGAGAGACGAACCCCTGCAGATCCGCTCACTGCCTCCATGTGGCTCGGGACTGTACCCAACTAAAACCTGTTTGCACGACTCCTTTGAGCCGTGGTAGGGTAGTAATCAAAGCACAGTGGGAACTCACACGAGACAAATGACGATCTCAGGTCGATGAACTAACCTGTACACATGTCACCTGGGAACTGCTATCTGACGTCTGGTATAATCCCAACTAGCAGGTTCCCGGCGAGTCCTGTCCGGTGTACTCATAACCCAATGAGCACCTGTATACATCTTAGGTGAAGCAACTGACACCAGTGGCTTGTGAGACCGGCCACCGCCCCTCGTCGGGGTCTCGACTGTATACACTAGTCTACTAATGGAGTATCGATGCCCAGTCTCGAAACTCCTACGACTAGGGACCTTTTAAGGATGTGCTTATAGACCACCAGCTCTCATGTATATGATCGCCCTCATACTGCTGGCAGTCAAGCAAAAATCCTAGGGGCTCTATCAGCGTGTAATAGTGACCTGTAAGGTCACCTGAAGCAGTACACGATGATAAAGGTAAACCAGATAGCATACTATCATCTCGAGTAAGACTGTTCTACCGGGATAGGTCCTCCCTCAATCATTGCAATCACGTGCCTGTGATCCAATAATTGACTCTAAGGGCACTATCTCCAACATATGCTGCATTCATGTCATTCTCATTGAATTGTTTATACCTGTACTAGTACACCTGCACCATTATCGATGATGCGTATGTTACACTTACACAGATTTGCCGGCTCACACACTTCATCATCGATAATTGCCATGTCACTATGCAGTAGAATTGCTGCATCATGATATGACTCCTTGCATAATTTACTTGCTATAGTTACATATGCACATTTATACGATGTTGCATTTGACTTTGGAGAAATTGGGAACCGCAGGATATATTTTAAAACTGTAATCATTTAAAAGTGCGGTTTTCCCTTAATATGTCACATCATTGTTCCATGTTGCAAGATATACGGATATGCTTACATTTCTATCATATGTCGCATACATCATGCTTTATGATTTTACGCATTGAGATATGCTGTTTTCATGAGATTTCTGGATTTGAGAACCGTGGTCATTTTAAAAGAAAGTATGTATTGTTTTAAAAACCCAGTTTCTTTTGATATGATATTTCTGTGCGTCCACCATGCGTTTTCTCAGTTCTGAGACGTATGACATGTGAAACCCGATTCGAGGAGCTGGACGAGGTCGATTGCGAGTACATGGTGGACCCGGTATGGTACCCCGAGGCGAGAAAGGATTGTTGTGCAGTAGACGGTAAGCCTGGTAGAGGGACTACTACCTACCGGTGAAAGTATTTGGGCTCGGCGGATATCCGGAGGATACCGACCGGAGTCGAGAGATGATATGGGCCGATCCGGACTGACGGAGCTCGTGGGCCAATCCGGACTGACGGAGCCCGAGATATGAGGATTTACGTGTCGATGCTGGACACGGGTTTCATGTGTTTTCGAGTGTCGATGTTGGACACCCAGGTTCCATGATTTTGATGTGTCGTGAGGGACACCCGTTGATTTATATCCTCATACTTTCATGCATATGTTTTTATGATATTTACATGCATGATGTTGTTGTATCATTGGTTGACACATGGATGGGATCCACATGCATACAGAAATTGATCATATTGTTGGATGATATCCACATGCTTATAGGCATTGATTACCTTGTTGGCACACATACAGATACGGTCACCCTAGATATCATAGTATTACCTTTATTCGATTTCTACTTGTTGATGTTTTTCTACTCACGAGTTGGCAACTCACCCCCGTTGTGCAACAGTTCTTGCAGGTTGACCGCACGGATCCGTAGCGGCTTCGCTGGTACACAGTTGCATTCGGGTGCTTTGCTGGGTAGGTGGGACTTTTGTATCATACCCACTCTTGTATTTATATTTCATAATGTATCTAGTCAACTCCATCAATCAAACTAGTATTTGTATAAATAATGAGACTTAGTGAGAGTTGTAGTTGCGAGACTTGAGCGATGGGTTTTATATTCGCCTTTTAGGTTGATATCTCACTTTATTCTTTATTTTTGGTGTTGATCTTCGCCGTTGGGCGTCGTATACTTATATTTTTTCTTTGCGTGGTTATGGATCCACCGTTTGGCGAAGAGATAGCTCCCGCTTGGGGATGCCTTTATCATTATTATTTATTATGGTTTTGGATCAAAAAATACAAAGGAGGTGGTGCCCAAATTTCTTAAAAAGTCGAAACATGTTTTTTAACTAATAAATTTCACTTGCGTTTTCATGTTCCTCTACATATGCATTTAGAAAACATCGATTTCACTCGACCTTTATTTCAAAACTTCACCTCTTTTATTTTCTTAAAGGTTTAGATTTCTGGGTTTCGGCTTACTTGAAATACGTTACGCATTTAGACGTGGCGTGATTTAAGTGCCGGTCACGAGCTAATATTTCGGGTCATGACAAAGTTGGTATCAAAGCCAGTTTTAACCTTGGTTCGATTCTATGTTTGACTATATGGAGTCTAGTGCGGGTATGTATTTCGGCACCTAGGCTTGACCTTACGGAACATAGACTTGAATGGGGCGGTATTAGACCCGAACTTTTGTTTCATAGGTTGACCCTGATTGATGGAATAGGTAGCTTGAGTAGAGTGATGTACCGTACGTATGTTCCGCGACATATTTACAATACGATACTCGACTTAAGAAACCTTAGGATGTACATATTTTGAGATTTGTGATTCTCCTTGTTCTCTTGATCATACATCCATTTGAGATCATTGATTATATTTGTTTCCATGATCATACCCTCTTTGATGTTGTTCCTTCTTATGATCATGTATCCATTCTAGATCTGTCGTTTCCTTAAATGCCCTTCATCTGTTTTCATCGATACACGCTTGAAGTTCCTGGCACCATGGCTTGAGCGCAGATGGAGCTGCTGCTAGTGAGGCGGTCAGGGCGAGCTCGTCATAGACGAGAACTGACCATTGTGTTTTCTGGTGACATGGGAACGTCGCGATGTTGTGTTGTGTTGTGACCTCTTGTTGAGGCGTGTGTTGGTTTTTCACTGGATAATCGGGCCATTGTTAGAGCTGCTAGTTGTGAGAGGACTGTTGATGTACAGCATACCTCAGAGATTGTGATGTCGTCTACCGTGCGGACAGATGACCCAGCTGTTGCTGAGATTGATGAGATGTCGCCTCCCTACTTTACGAGCTGAGATCGCTGGAACTTCCTAGCAGAGATGCCACAGATGATAGCAAGTCTATCCCGAGTTGAGAGACAAAGGTGATTCGTCAGATTGATGCGACGACGCAGGCCCAGTTGAGTTGAAGATTTCCAGTGTGGAGAGTCTTACTCGGATCCAGAGATGACCGTGATGTATCGTCTTTCCTGGAAGATTGAGCCATTGTTTAGCATGCGGATGAAGGGTATTCACATGTCGTCAAGGCGAAGTTAAAAAGTTCGAACGAATGTCGGAAACCCATTTTTCGATGTTTAAAGTATTCGGAGAAATATGCAAGTAATTCTGTGGGCCCTCTAGAAGAATGAAACACTAACTCGACATGATGACCATGGAACCGCTTTTGAACCTTAGAGTTTGCGGCAGTTTAGCGGTGCCATCAGTGAGGCTTGGGTTTGCCCTTCTACGGCTGGTCTGTAGGTACTATAGTATGTACCAGATATTATTAAACTGTGCTAAGGTGTTGAGCATTCGGGGAAATTATGGGAATTTGACAAATCGATCGAAAAGTTTAACGTCGTCCGGATATCATGTTATAAGAGATTAGCAAGTTGACCAGCTTTGGATTGAGGAACTCACCCAGATGTGTTGTGAGTTGATCAAGAACGGACGAGTATTGAGTATCCCTCCGATGGTTGGGACAAGTTCCCGAGGACATGTTCGGCCAGATATCTTCTACAGAGTGATGAAGATACCGAGTTCGTAACTTCGAGTCCGTGTGAGAGACTCCGGATTGACTGTGGCCGAGAACAGTTACAGTGCGCAGATAGCATGAAGTGACGTCAAAGTGGATGATGATACCGACGAGTGGAACCGGAGGTTCGTGCGAGACGCTGACGAGCTGTTGTTACTCCCCGTCAAGATGACAGATCTGATATGTATACAGAGACGTTGGGATACGACCAGTTCCCGAGGAAATGCTGTGCTGAGAACGCAGATGTCCAGAGAATGAGAAAAGATTATGTAAGGGTACCAACCTTCATATAGTTCGGCATAGAAGAGATCGGAAGAGACCTTGACCAGGTTCCTTCCAGGACACTGCTGCAATGAGATTTACACTGAGGATCAGATGTGTCATGAGTATTCAGAGGGCCAGAGGCCGACGCCAGTAACGTGCTTCTTTATGAGTGGTCGGGATGATTGGCCGAGAGATGAGCAGAGGAGTGCCAGAGCGGAATTGTTTACATTAGTAAACCAGACCGGGCCGATGAGCTGATGGATTGGGAGATTGGTAATCCATAGAGAAAATGAGGACCTAGAGACAGAGGGCGCCATACCGTGAGCAGGGGGAATGCAGATGTTCTTGCTCTGCCGGTTTTGGACGCACAGACTTTTTTTCGACATTGTAGGAGGTGTACCTCAATATCATTTATTGCGATTTGCGTTTGTGATTCGAGTATCACGCTTATATCACTTGGATTTGAGTTTTGATGATTGAGCTTTATGATATTGTTTTCGTGCATCATGGCTGCACCTACTGGGTATTTGCATTTTGTGCACAGTTATTGCACTTGATTTATATTTTGCACCGCTACGTCGGTTGCGATTGGTGCGTATTTATTGCACTCGATATCGATTTTGTGCCTTGGTAGCACATGTTTATGATTTCGTGGATTTCATACAGTTGATTTGATTTTGTGCGTGTGGTACGCACTCGATTTGATTTTGCACTTGGTATAGCTTATATGTGCTTACAGTACATTGATATATGTTTTGTGCACGCATTTGCACACGTTTATGATTTTATACACCTTGGTACACTCGGTGTTGCTGTTTACGCATTTGAGTTATTGATTGGTATTTTGTGCATTGATGCACCTGATTGGTATTTTGTGCACTTGATGCACCAGATTTGTATTTATGCGTTTATACACTATAATTTGTATTTCGTGCACTGGATGCACCGGATTTGTGTTTCGTGCATTTGTTGCACTAGATTTCTTTTCGTGCATTTATTGCACTAGATTTTCGTTTCGTGCATTTGTTACACTAGATTTTCTTTTCGTGCATTTGTTGCACTAGATTTTCATTTCGTGCATTTGTGCACTAGATTTTCATTTCTTGCATTTTTACACTAGATTTTTATTTCGTGCGATTGTCGTACCAGATTTATATTTCGTGCGTTTGTTGCATTGGGTTTACATTTTGTGCGTTGGTTGCACCATATCGGTATTTCATGCATTGGTTGCACTAGATTTGCACTCCGTACCTTGGTTGCACCCAATTTATATCTTTGAGCATTTGTGTTACCAGATTTAGGTTTTAGTGCGCATTGCACTTGACGTTCGTTTTTCGTGCGCTTTATCGCACTGGGCATTTATATGGGCTGACGCGCTTGGGTTGGATTTTTGCACATATTAGGCGCTTGATATTGGATTTTGTGCGCATCGGATGCATTTGAGTGAGATTGTACTCGTGCATGTTGGATGCCCTTGCTTTAGATTTCATTCGTGCATGTAGGATGCACTTGATTTGGATTTCTTTTGTGCATGTCAGATGCACTTGATTTAGATTTTCACGCTTCTTGGGCGCATGATATGAGATGTGATTTTGTACACACCGGATGCACTCGATTGGGATTTTCATTCATGCATGTTAGTTGCACTGGTTTGAGATTTCGTGCACTCTAGATGCACTTGATATTGTTGTCGTGCACACCCGTTGCACTGGACAGATGCTTTCGTGCACACCCGTAACACTTTGTTTCGCTTTCGTGCACATTCGTAGCACTTGTATTTGGATTTGATTTCCGTGCGCACCAGACGCACGTGATTGTTGGATACGCCTTTTGAGACTGATTTTGCACTTGAGCACCTTGTTTTCATGATGGGCACTCTATTTTGTAGTGGCCGAACGGGACTGATCTGAGGACAATACCCGAGTATTTTGCATGCATTTAAAAGTTAACGAGTGGTTTTCAAAAAGGAGCAATAGTCTTGCTATTTCTTACGTGTCTGTGAGCGACACGAACGTTTACAAAGGAAAATCTTTTGGGATATTTTGAAACGACGGAACGTATATTTAGCAACACATATATGGACATATATTATTATTTTACAAATGAGTGTCAATCACTTATGCCATGAGTTACGCATCACACGGCGATTCAGAAAGGATTTTGCATGTATTTTATTCAAATTTTGGAGTTTTTCAAGAATGTGTACTATATAAATATTATAGTATTTGACTAGTGTATGTTGGATTTCAGTATTCGATATTGAGATCTGTATCTCCACTGTAACTCCGAGGATATGCGTGCAAATCCGATGATTTGTGTGACGCTTAACGGAGTTCAATTTCGAGTTTTATACTCGTTTTCAGGCGCGCGCGATGCGCGGTGCTATTTCTGTATCTTCCGTGATTTCGGAGCCCCATTGATTTGAGTTGATTATCGAAATGTTTTGATATTTGGGGAATTAAATTTAAATTCGGGGAATGAATTTATTTAAGGAGGAAGATTGTAACATTTCGGAAAATATAAAATATTATTTTTTGGAATTTAATATTAAAAACATATATTTCCCGAAAACTGCCCGATTTGCGAAATTGGGGTTTTAGAAAAAGGGTATAAATATATACCAATAATTGTGAAATAATTGGAGATTAAAATGATTTATTCATTTAAATATTTATTTAAAGGATATGGCATTTTAAAAATTTATTATATGCAATTTGGATAAAAACCCGATTAATGCACTGCTAATCGCGATTAGGCCAAATCCGTGTTTCTACAGGTTTCCATGGTTAGTGCACCATGACATGTTACATGATATTTCAATGTGTTGTTTTATTTGGTTTATGTGTTTGTTGGTGAGAAAAGAAAAGAAAAGGGAAAAGGTGTCATGATGACTTGAGGAGAGAGAGGGGGGACATACTCATGGCAGAGGACATACTCATGGCATGGGAGCATGCCATGAGAGAGAATGAGAGTGAGAAAGAGAAAGAGAGGGAGAGTGATGCCCCATTCTTTTCCCCCACCATTTTTTTTCAATCTCCTTCTTCAAGCTCCATCATCTACCTTCATGACCCATCTCAAAATATTCACCAAAACCCTATACCCTTTTCACAAAAAATGATCACTTCCTCACCCTCATCACATTGGACCAAGAAAAATTGGATTTTGAAGACTTTGGACATCTAGGGTTTGTGCTTGGCTACATCAATGAGGTATAATCCCTTCCATCTAGTTTAGTTAAGTTTAATGGCACCCTATAGTAGTTTAGAGCTCAATCGATTTGAATTAGTGATGTTTTGAAATTTCAAGAGAGGGTTAGGGAGTTTTGTGGGATTGTGATCTGTAGTGAGTGTGTACAAGATCCTAGATATCAATTCTGGACCTAGAACAGAGAATACAAACTTAGGAATTTCTCGTGTCGGTTTTGTGTATTTGAGTGGTCTACAGGGAATCTGGAGCGATCCGGAGAATTTCTGAGAAAACCAAACAATACCAAGGACCAAATTAGGGTACTAGGAGACCACCCGGACCATACGAACCCTATCTGAGCATTAGGGGCAGAGGAGGCCGGAATTTGGAGGGTTGTGGCTGGCCATTCTGTAATGGTTGGGTTCTAGGTTATTCCAGTCGGTCACATACCCCATATACAACACCCTTTACTTGCTAGTTTTGCTCCAATTGACCCGAGTCAAAATCTGAGAGCACTTTGGTGTGATTTTGGCTATGTTTTCCGTATTTTGAAATGTTTAGCTTTGCTATTTCGATTTGTATTTGGTTGTAGGATGTTTGTACATCAACAACAAGGGTCGTTTGATTGTTTTTCCACGCGTAGGCCATAGGTTCTAACCTATAGGCGCGCCGTGTGCCGTATCGGTTTTTTGGATTCGATTTTAATAACGATTTCGATTGTGTATTATTATAGGTACCTTCGCGTGGATTCTGAGGCAACGGATCATGGCGTCATCGACTTCAGCAAGCAAGGATCAAGGTGAGTGGATCTATATCCACGGGGGAAGTCGGGTGGATGGCGTATAGCACCTCCGCAAGTTTTTGATGGAAACCGATTCATAGGATATGGTTAAGGAAACTTTTAATAGAAAACTATAGATAGAGTTAAAGATAGTTAGAGAAACCATATTAGAAACTAAAGGATAGTTAGAAGTGATATGATACGACTAATATGTGATGATGGGATTTGAGGACGATGTTTGATGATATTGCCGTTTAGGGTACTATAAGACTAGATAGCCGACATAAATATGTCATCCAAACCATAAATATTTCCAAACTGAAGAATCGTATGCATCTTTTAAACAGATACCTTAAGGGACATTACGAATTTTCAAACGATATCTATTCCTTACAAACACCGTAACCTTACTTTCAAAACTACGATTCGCATCTTTTAAAAAAACTGATTGTATGGTTCAGGTGTGTATGTTTGATTTGATACGTATGCTTATAGTAAAGGTAGAATGTATTTGTAAATTGACCTTATATGAGATATAAATGCGATGAAAAGAGAATATGATTTGACATGTGATATGATGATATGTTGGTATACGGATGCGAGTCGATTGAGATGATTGATACTTTGCCGGTCCCTTGATATGAGGTTGTTATGGATGTGACTTGGGACATAGGTATATAGATATATATATGTATACATGTTATGAATCATGAATGATATGCCGTACATGACATTAGGTCGTACCCTCATTGTCATATAGGCTGATAGGATCCCTAATGGTTTAATGCTGCCGTACGATGATTTTCCGTACGTGATGAGTTTGACTTGATGATTGATCCATACCTTTGACTACAGGATGTCGTACGATGGATTATACCGTATGTGATGTTGTGAGGCTGGACGCCGATTGATAGATTCACCGACTCAATCATGTTAGATACGTATACCTTATAGCTGTTGGCTGATGATTTACCTTATGCTGCATTCATGTCGTTCTCATTGCATTGCTTATACCTATGCTAGTACACCTGAACCATTATCGATGATGTGTGTGTTACACTTACACAGATTTTCCGGCTCACACATTTCATCATCGATAATTGCCATGTCACTACGCAGTAGAATTGATGCATCATGATATGACTCCTTGCATAATTTACTTGCTATAGTTACATATGCATCTTTATACGATGTTGCATTTGACTTTGGAGAAATTGGAAACCGCAGGATATATTTTAAAACTGGAATCATTTAAAAGAGCAGTTTTCCCTTAATATGTCACATCACTGTTACATGTTGCATGATATACGGATATGCTTACATTTCTATCATATGTCGCATACATCAAGCTTTATGATTTTACGCATTGAGATATGTTGTTTTCATGAGATTTCTGGATTTGAGAACCGTGGTCATTTTAAAAGAAAGTATGTATTGTTTTAAAAACCAGGTTTCTCTTGATATGATATTTCAGTGCATCCACCATGCGTTTTCTCGGTTCTGAGACGTGTGACATATGAAACCTGATTCGAGGAGCTGGACGAGGCCGATAGTGGGTACATGGTGGACCCGGTATGGTACCCCGGGGCGAGTAAGGATTGCTGTGTAGAAGACGGTGAGCTTGGCAGAAAGACTACTACTTACCGGTGATAGTATTTGGGCTCGGCGGATATCCAGAGGATACCAACCGGAGTCAAAAGATGATATGGGTCGATCCGGTCTAACGGAACCCGTGGGCCGATCCGGACTGACGGGGCCCGAAATATGAGGATTTACGTGTCGATGCTGGACACGGGTTTCATGATGTTTTCGAGTGTCGATGTTGGACACTCAGGTTCCATGATTTTGATGTGTCGCGAGGAACACCCATTGATTTATATCCTCATAATTTCATGCATATGCTTTTATGATATTTATATGCATGATGTTGTTGTGTCATTGGTTGACACGTGAACGGGATCCACATGCATACAGACATTGATCATATTGTCGGATGATATCCACATGCTTATAGGCATTGATTACCTTGTTGGCATATATACAGATACGGTCACCTTAGATATCATAGTATTACCTTTATGATATAGTTGACCTAGGAGTCGTTGTTTATTCAATTTCTACTTGTTGATGTTTTTCAATTTACGAGTTGGCAACTCACCCCCGTTGTGCCACAGTTCTTGCAGGTTGACTGCACGGATCCGTAGCGGCTTCGCTCGTACACAGTTGCATTCGGGTGCTTTGCTGGGTAGGTGGGACTTGTATCATACCCACTCTTGTATTTATATTTCATATTGTTTCTAGTCAACTCCATCAATCAAACTAGTATTTGTATGAGTAATGAGACTTAGTGAGACTTGTAGTTGCGAGACTTGAGCGATGGGTTTTATGTTCGCCTTTTGGTTTGATATCTCGCTTTATTCTTTATTTTTGGTGTTGATCTTCATCGTTGGGCGTCGTATACTTATATTTATGCTTTGCGTGGTTGTGGATCCGTCGTTTGGCGAAGAGCTAGCTCCCGTTTGGGGATGCCTTTATCATTATTATGTATTATGGTTTTGGATCAAAAAGTACAAAGGGAGTGCTGCCCAAATTTCTTAAAAAGTCGAAACATGTTTTTCAAATAATAAATTCCACTTGCGTTTTCATGTTCCTTTACATATGCATTTAGAAAACATCGATTTCATTCGACCTTTATTTCAAAACTTCACCTCTTTTATTTTCTTAAAAGTTTAGATTTCTAGGTTTCGGCTTACTTGAATTACGTTACGCCTTTAGACGTGGCATGATTTAAGTGCCGGTCACGAGCTAATATTTCAGGTCATGACAAAGTTGGTATCAAAGGCAGTTTAACCCTGGTTCGAGTCTATGTTTGACTATGCGAAGTCTAGGGCGGGTATGTATTTCGGAACCTAGGCTTGAACTTACGGAACTTAGACTTGAACGGGAGGGTATTAGACCCAACTTTCGTTTCATAGGTTGACCCTAATTGATGGAGTAGGTATCTTAAGTAGAGTGACGTATCGTACGTATGTTCCGCGGCATATTATTGATACGATACTCCACTTAAGAAACCTTAGGATGCACATACTTTGAGATCTGTGATTCTCCTTGTTCTCTTGATCATACATCCATTTGAGATCATTGATTATATTTGTTTCCATGATCATACCCTCTTTGATGATGTTCCTTCTTATGATCATGTATCCATTCTAGATCTGTCATTTCCTTTCATGCCCTTGATCTGTTTTCATCGATACACGCTTGAGGTTCCTGTTACCATGGCTTGAGCACAGATGGAGCTACTGCTAGTGATGCAGTCAGGGCGACCTCGTCATGGACGAGGACTGACCATTGTGTTTTCTGGTGACATAGGAACGTCGTGATGTAGTGTTGTGGTGTGACCTCTTGTTGAGGCGAGTGTTGGTTTTTCACCGGATAATCGGGACATTGTTAGAGCTGCCTGTTGTGAGAGGACTGTTGTAACCAGCATACCTCAGAGATTGTGATGTCGTCTACCGTGCGAACAGATGATCCAGCTATTGCTGAGATTGATGAGATGTCGCCTCCCTGCATTTCGAGCTGAGATCGCTAGAACTTCCTGGCAGAGATGCCACAGATGATAGATAGTCTATCACGAGTTGAGAGACGAAGATGATTCATCAGATTGATGCGCCGACGCAGGCCCAGTAAAGTTGAAGATTTCCAGTATGGAGAGTCTTACTCGGGTCTAGAGATGACCGATCCAGAGATGACCGTGATGTATCGTCTTTCCTGGAAGGTTGAGGCATTGTTTAGCGTGCGGACAAAGGGTATTCACATGTCGTCAAGGCGAAGTTAAAAAGTTCGAACGAATGTCGGAAACCCATTTTTCAAAGTTTAAACTATTCGGAGAAATATGCAAGTAATTCTGTGAGCCCTCTAGAAGAATGAAACCCTAACTCGATATGATGACCATGGAACCGCTTTTGAACCTTAGGGTTTGCGGCAGTTTAGCGGTGCCATCATGTAAGTGCATGGCGGCGCCCCGGCCGTCCATCCGAGGCCAAAATTCGGAAATGATAATTTACTTTAACTTTTAAACTGGCACCACCGCGCACAAAAATCCCGGACCGGGCCATTAATCTAATTCTAGCTAACTAAAGAACGGGTAGAGAGATATACCGAGCGATCCGTGTCCTTCGGTCTTCTCGTCGTCGTCCCGATCTCTCCGCGGAATCTCCGGTCTTCATCTCCTCGCCGGAAAGGCACCACGTCGCCGGCTTCTTTTACGGGCTCCCACCTCTGGACCGAGGCAACTCGGGCACGAAGTTGGAGAGCCGACGTGCCCAAGGATGCTGTAGGTTATCTGTAGAATGCTTTGTCTCATTTGGGGCTACTAGAAGTTGCCTATTTAGTGGAGGAAAGGAGATATGAACTTTGGTGGTGGCTAGGGGATTTTGCAAACATGAGGAGAACAAAATCCCACCAAAAAAATTTGGCAGCCCTCATCCTCCTTTGGCCGGTCATACTCTTGTAGGAATGAGAGGAGAGAGTTAAGAGCAAGAGAATGAATCAAAAATTCAAGATGATGCAAGGTTGAGTGAAAAGGAAAAAGGCAAGTCTCACATCCATCATCATAACCCTCCATCATCATCAATCATCATGACTCCAAAAGTCAAGCCATCATGAACATAGAAGTCAAGGTCAAACAAGAGCTATCATGAAGCAACAATATGCAAAGACCACCCTCCACAATGCTTATTTGCACAAATGCAAATAAGCCCTCCTCCACCAAAAATCCGGCCGTGAAGGAACAAAGCAAAATTGGCAGAAACGGAAAGCAAACTGGCAACTTCAGAAAACTGATCCCGTAATAAATTACAGGAAAACCCAGCTACCGTATATACATACCCGCATTTGTATTCCGACCAAATACAAATGCAAAAAGACAAAATCTACACAGTACAATACTAGGATCCGGCTTAAACCAAAGTCCGCTAGTATTATCCGTCCGATTATGATCCGTGCAATACCGCACGTATCTGATCGAACCCTGCCATATCTCCATACGGCCTCTACAGCGTTTCGCCCGAAACTTGAGTAACTGGTCTGTGGGGGACTCTAAAGACTCGTCAATACTATGGCTGTGGATTTAACCACCAGCACGTCAGAGCTATTAGCCATACGTGACGGGCTTCCAGCTATTGACCAAAACGGACGTCGATGAGTGAACTCATCCTGACACCCTACTGAGCCTGTCAGTGAAAATATCCGTACAGTCCGGTCCGTTCGTCTATGAGCATCGCATGGCGGGCCTAGGGGGTTGGTAAAAGTCAGACCCCCAAAAGCGGTACAAGTAGTGTCGGAGTGTAGCCCAGAACACCCTGAGATACTACTGGAATACCTACCAGTAAATCTCCTGTCTTGGCCAAGGACTTCGTGTAAGGGCTCTCCTAGACACAGCGCGACCTCACCCCCAATACCGGGAGAGACGAACCCCTGCAGATCCGCTCACTGCCTCCATATGGCTCGGTACTGTACCCAACTAAAACCTGTTTGCACGTCTCCTTTGAGCGTGGTAGGGTAGTAATCAAAGTACAGTGGGAACTCACACGAGACAAATGACGATCCTCAGGTCGATGAACTAACATGTACACATGTCACCAGGGAACTGCTATCTGACGTTAGGTATAAGACCAACTAGCATGTTCCCAGCGAGTCCTGTCCGGTGTACCCATAACCAAATGAGCACCTGTATCATCTTAGGTGAACCAACTGACACCAGTGGCTTGTGAGACCGGCCACCGCCCTTCGTCGGGGTCTCGACTGTATACACTAGTCTACTCTGGAGTATCGATGCCCTGTCTCGAAACTCCCACGACTAGGGACCTTTTAAGGATGTGCTTATAGACTACCAGCTTCCACGTATATGATCGCTCTCATACTGCTAGCAGTCAAGCATGAATCTTAGGGGCTCTATCAACGTGTAATAGCGACCTGTCAGGTCACCTAAAGTAGTACACGATGATAAAGATAAACCAGATAGAATACTATCATCTTGAGTAAGACTGTCCTACTGGGATAGTTCCTCCCTCAATCATTGCAATCACGTGTCTGTGATCCAATAATTGACTCTGAGGGCACTATCTCCAACAATCTCCCACTTGCACTCAAGGCTAATTATTGCGATGTCGCATACTCACAGCCTGTGTGATACCGAACACTGATTGTTAGCGATTCTGCGTGTTCAAGTTTTAGTTTAAATACCGCAATCAAGACGGTTTCGCTTGTAGCTAGCCGGTTGAGTACGGGTCGTCCGCAGGGAGATGGGAATCTTTTTCTATGTGCTTTAACGAGTTAAGTCCAAGAGTTCAGATTTGTTTGTGATTATCTAAGTGTTAAATTGATATTTAAAGAGAGCTTGTTAGGGTTAGGATTAGGTTAGTTTGAGTTAGGAGTCTCCACATCTTTCGTTGCCCCTATTAATATCGGTGTTACGGTAATCGGCAACAACGGGGATTAGCACGACTAGGAAGGACTTTGCGAGTATAAGCTAGGCTTTCCAACGCATAAGTTCTTCCTTTTGGTGCTTGTCCGTCCGTTCTTGGCTCTTAGCCATAACCTCCGGTTAATTCAACCACAACCGGTCTCACTACGGAATCACCGCTATCATGAGGATAGGGTGCCGTAAGGAGCGGATTGTGGTTCAATTAACGGGAGTCGATTTAAGCTGTTGGGCAAGGAAAGAGTGAGAGAGATTTCCTTCTCTCAAACTTCCCTTATCCTACCCTAACAAGTATGAACTACTCACACCTCATGATACGAAAAAATAAAACAAAACAAAAAAGGAAGATAGAAAGAAAGAGATTAGAAGAATACGACTAGCTATTTGCGACCTCACCTTGGCGAGGATCGAGCGTAAGCATCATGGTCGTTTTAAGGATAAAGAAAAAGAGAGAAGAAAGAAACACAAGAAATAACAACAACTAGTTAACAAATTAAAATTACAACAATTAACAAGATAATGAGACAAGCAAAATAATAAACGGTTCTTCTTTATTCATCACTCTTCACTCACAAGCTCACTACAAGTTTCAATGGAGAAGAGGTGAGAAGAAGAAGAAGAAACAACACTAAACCTTACAAAAGAGAATACAAAATTATGGACCTTTTCCTTCTCAAAGTTCTGGGCTATTTATAGGCTGGAGAATGGAAATCTAGGGCAACCACCAGAACATATGTACAAAGACAAAACTGCCCCTGAAAGATGACGAGGTGCGGCGCCAGTAAGGCCGCGGATCCGCGGCCTAGACCCCCTATTGGCCGCGGATCCGCGGCCCTATAGGTGAGTTGGGGCATGGCTTTTCTTGTGGTCCCCTGGTTTGCTGTTCCCTTTTGTCTGGTACATATATTTTCTGAAAATACTTCCACATTTCTTCCAGAATTTTTGTTGAGGGAAAGGTGGACTTTTTGTCAAGATTTGGCATAATTGCCTCGAGCTCCGCGTAGATTTCTTGGATCTTGTGCTGCCATTGAGCCTTGTGCATGAAAACGACATTGATTTGCCATTTTGTCTTCCTAAACTGGTATCTGGCAACATACGGATGAAGAGCGGAGACCGTGTTTCCTCAGTGGTTGGCAGGAACCCGGATTTTGTCGTGTTTTCCATGAATTCCACCATTTTAGAACCGAGAATATGTATCCTGCAATTGAGTAGCAAACACGGCTCAAAAGTATCTACCGATATGCAATGTGATAAAAATTGGGCGGTATGAAAATGCAAAAATCTGATATGAACAAATACCCCCAAACTTATCATTTGCTCGTCCCGAGCAAAGCCAATTTATTCACAAAAAATTTCCTAACCTCACTTTCGCAGGGAACGCGATTGCACTGAGCATGTGCAACAAGCCGTTAAACCTCTAGGTGTCCCTAGTAGGAGGAGTGTTGTCTCCTGAGGGTTTTCAGAGGATACTACCCACAAAATCCGGTCAAGTTGGTTTTGTAAAATAACTAAGATTCAAACCCTAAAGTTTTGTTTCAGAAAATAACAATTCTATAATCCTAAGTCTAGACTATCGAACCTTTATTTTTCACACCTCGCTTCTTATTTAACTACAGATTTTATATGTCTTTACGTGCAGTGCAAATAGTGTCGTTAAGTTCCAGAAGGATCGATTAAAGTCATCATGTCGCACAATAAAGCCCAGATAACAATTTTAAAAGGATCACATAAGTTTTATAAAGAGTTAAGCATTTTTCAAGTTTCGTTTTCCAGTAAGGTTTCAACTTCAGAATTTCTATCTTCCTTAACAGGAAACTAAGTCGTATTTTTCACTCCACCTTTTTCTTTTTTTCAGTTCATACACACCTCTGTGAACGTGCAATAGTCTTTATCATGGAATAAAACCTTCATATCTCCGTTAAAAAATCTTTTATAAAAGCCTGTATTTTATCAAGATTATTCTTACACAAAGAACCGTTAGGAATTTTAACTCGGAGAGAACACTTGCTTGACTTTGTTTTAAACTGGACTTTCTAGGCTTCTTAGCGAGCTTTGGGCCAATGCACCCAAACCAGTTGGTTTTAGGGCATTAGGTGTAGAAACACCCCAGCGGACTTAATTACTCAAGTTACCTAGGTCCAAAAACAAAAGACAGTTTGGCGTGAAAATCAGATGATTTAATACGAACGGAGACATAACCGGCAGTTCAATTATTTTTTGGATAAAAGACGTGTTTAGTGGGTTCGGTGTGTAATCATTCCAATCAAGTTTCAGATGGGTTATTTTTCAGACTTAGTTCCAATTACGGCATCAATAATATTCCTTCATATTCTCTTTACTTCATAAACTATTCTTGACATTACTTATTTCAGAACAAACCTATTTGATCCTCAGAAAATCATTTATCTGTTTAAAAGTTTTTCAACATAAAAGACTTGTCATCTAATTCCCAAAAACTCACGACACGTGTAGTGTGATGTAAAGACGTATATCAGCTATAGTTAACTTCAAAGGAGCGTTATCTTTCAGGTTCTCAAAATCTAAACATAAGATTTAGTCATTCCTAATTTTTCAAACAAACACCGTCGAAATGTTGAATCAGGGTTCTTCCACAAGCTAACTTGACAGAAAAGTTTTTATATTTTTAGAAAATTTTCAGATTTTTATGGATTTTATGGATTTTAATATGCAGATGCAAAAATATACATATGAATGTGAAGGTAAGAAATGCGTACCGAGCGTACCCCCAAACTTAAACTGGACAGTGTCCTCACTGTCATTGCATGAAGAGATCATTTGAAGGGTCAAAATTGTCGGTTAGCGATATATAATTTTTTTGTATTTGTTTTTAAAGAAAAGAAAAAGAAAAAGAATATACACAAATATATACAAAATGGTTTGTACATACCCCCAAACTTATTTGGAACAGTGTCCACTGTTCTTGGCTGGATAACTAAAGTTTGGAGGTAGGCAGAGGAAGATTATTCAGGGTAAACCGGCTCCTGTAAGAACAGGAGCTCCTCTGTTGGTTCGGCGCTAAGGTACAGTTTGCATCGGTGTCCGTTCACTTTGAAAAATGAACCGTCCTTTGGATTTTCCAAATCCACAGCGCCCTGCGGATACACATTCCGCACAAAATACGGTCCTTTCCAGCGAGATCTGAGCTTTCCTGGATGGAAGTGAAGTCGGGTGTCGTAAAGCAGTACCTGCTGACCAAGTACGAAGGTTTTGCGCAAAAGGTGTTTATCGTGAAACACCTTCGTTCGATTCTTAACAACAACCGCGTTATTGTAAGCTTCATCCCTAAGCTCGCTCAGTTCGTTCAACTGCAGCTTCCGATGGCTGCCCGCATCCTCGAGAGACAGATTCAGCTCCTTTATCGCCCAAAATGCGCGATGCTCTATTTCGACAGGTAGGTGGCAGGCTTTTCCGTACACAAGCCGATAGGGAGACATGCCAAGGTCGGTCTTATAAGCGGTTCGAAAGGCCCAAAGGGCATCAGTCAGTTTTAGCGACCAATCCTTACGGTTCTTGGAAACCGTCTTCTCCAGTATCTGCTTGATTTGCCGATTTGAAACTTCGGCCTGCCCGCAAGTTTGGGGGTGGTAGGGCGTAGAGAGCTTATGATTAATGGAATACTTCCGCATCAAGGCCTCGAAAGTCTTATTGCAGAAATGACTTCCATTGTCGCTAATGATCGCTCGGGGGTGCCCAAACCGGGAGAAAATGTTTTCTTTAAGGAACCTAACGACAACCTTGTTGTCGTTAGTCCGGCTGGGCACAGCCTCGACCCATTTAGAGACGTAATCAACAGCTAGAAGGATGTACAAGTTCCCGAAAGAGCTGGGAAACGGCCCCATGAAATCTATCCCCCAAACATCGAAAATCTCCACAACCAAGATCGGTTGGAGCGGCATCTCGTTCCTCCGGGATATCCGGCCCATGTGTTGGCACCGGGAGCAAGTCTTGCAATAGTCATGAGCGTCTTTGAAGAGTTGTGGCCAGTAGAAACCACATTGCAAGATCTTCTCAGCTGTCTTTCTGGGCCCAAAATGCCCGCCACACGCTTGATCGTGGCAAAATGACAGCACACTCTTGAATTCCTCGTCAGGGACACACCGACGAATAATCTGGTCGGGACAGTACTTGAACAAGTAGGGTTCGTCCCAGTAAAAGTGCTTTACTTGGGATAAGAAGCGAAGTCTGTCCTGACTTGACCATTCAGTCGGTAGTAATCCCGTGGCCAAATAGTTCACAATATCTGCAAACCAGGGTTCGCACGATACTGTCAAGAGCTGTTCATCCGGGAAAACGTCGTTGATCGGAATTGGAAGCGAAGGCGAAGAAGGAAGTCGTGAGAGATGGTCGGCAACTACGTTTTCACATCCTCGTTTGTCCTTAATGACAAGGTCAAACTCTTGAAGCAAGAGGATCCAACGTATTAACCGAGATTTAGCATCTTTCTTCGCAAAAAGATGGCGCAGAGCAGAATGGTCAGTGTAGACAATGACTGGAGAGCCGATGAGGTAGGGCCTGAACTTTTCTAAAGCAAATACAACAGCTAAGAATTCCTTCTCAGTTGTTGTATAATTGAGTTGGGCGTCGTTCAGGGTTCGGCTCGCATAATAGATTACGTGCGGCATCTTGTTGATGTGTTGTCCAAGGACAGCACCAATGGCAAAGTCGGATGCATCACACATAATCTCGAATGGGTGCGTCCAGTCAGGTGAAGAAAGAACGGGAGCAGAAGTGAGTGAGCGTTTCAATGACTCAAATGCAGTCATACAGCTCGAGTTGAAGTCGAATGGCGTGTCCTTGGCCAGCAAAAGAGTCAAGGGCCTAGCAATCTTGCTAAAGTCCTTGATGAACCGTCTATAGAAACCGGCATGGCCAAGGAAGGCTCGGATATCTCTGACGCATCGGGGAGGAGGCAGATTGGAAATGACCTCAATCTTTGCTTTGTCAACCTCTATGCCATTTTGCGAGATGATATGTCCTAAGACAATACCTTCGTGCACCATGAAGTGGCATTTCTCCCAGTTTAAAGTGGGATTCTTGTCCTTACATCGGGTAAGGACAGCGTCAAGATGCAGCAAACACTCGTTGAAGGAATCGCCGAAGATGGAGAAGTCATCCATGAAAATTTCCAGAAATTTTTCCACCATGTCTGAGAAAATTCCCATCATACACCGCTGGAAGGTAGCGGGCGCATTGCATAACCCAAAGGGCATGCGTCGATATGCAAATGTGCCGAAAGGACAAGTGAATGTGGTCTTGTCCTGGACTTTTTCGGCGATTGGGATTTGATTATAGCCGGAGTAGCCATCAAGAAAGCAGTAGTACTCGTGTCCGGCCAATCGTTCAAGCATCTGGTCAATGAAAGGTAGCGGAAAGTGGTCTTTCCGCGTTGCGGCGTTGAGTTTTCTGTAATCAATGCAAACTCGCCACCCAGTTTGGGTGCGAGTAGGGATTAACTCGTTCGCCTCGTTAGTGATGACCGTGATGCCCGACTTCTTGGGGACAACGTGGATGGGGCTACCCCACTGGCTATCAGAGATAGGGTAAATGATACCACTATCTAGACATTTTACGATCTCCTTCTTCACAGCCTCTTTCATGACTGGATTGAGACGTCTTTGTGGATCCCGGGCTGGTTTGGCATCATCCATCAGATGAATGTGATGCTCAACGATCAGGGGACTAATCCCCTTGATGTCCGCCATGGACCAGCCAAAAGCTTGCCTGTTGCTGTGCAAGACCGCGAGAAGGGCTTTCTCTTGCTCGGGAGCTAGAGAAGCCGAAATGATGACAGGGAGGGTCTCGTTCTCACCTAAGTAAGCATACTTAAGGTGAGACGGCAACGGCTTGAGTTCGAGCGTTGGAGGTGAAACGATGGAAGGCAAGACTGGTGCAAAGGTCTCGAACTCAAAGGACTCCAGCAACGGTTCAAAATGAGTGTAGGCAACCGAGTTGGATGGTTCAGGTAAATCATCCGGAAAGTCGAAGGATTCAAACTCGGGTTGTGCGCAGCTAAGATCGTTTGAAAACGTGAAACACTCGTAGTCGTTGTCGGGCGCAGAAACAGCAGCAGGTTCGAAGAGAAACGCACTAGTGGCGTCAAGATTATCGTGATCAAACAGAAACTCCTCGAATTCACATTCTTCTGGGGTGATCTCCTGGATCGAGCAGACGTCCAGTATATGAGCATTAGGTTCGGCGGGCTGATTCCCCAACCTAAAAATGCTGAGTTCAATCGTCATATTTCCAAAAGAGAGGTTCATTGAACCATTGCGACAATTGATCACAGCATTTGAGGTTGCGAGAAATGGGCGACCGAGTATCACCGGAATTTGATTCCGGGGTTAGCTACAGGCTGTGTATCTAAGACAATGAAGTCAACGGGGAATATGAAGTCCCCGACTTTTATTAACACATCCTCTAGCTCACCCCTAGGATGGGTGATCGATCGGTCGGCCATTTGGAGAGTGCAGTGTGTGGGTTTCAGCTCTCCGACGCCTAATTGCTCGTATACTGAATACGGAAGTAGGTTAACACTGGCACCAAGATCTAATAGTGCGCGATTGATGTTCTTATCCCCATTAGTAATTGAAATCGTAGGACAGCCAGGGTCCTTCCGTTTTTGTTGTAAAGATTGGGTAAGGGCATCACTCACAGCACTAGCCAAGAAAACTTTCTTGGGTACCTGAGACTTCCTCTTTTTCGTGCACAAGTCCTTTAAGATTTTCGCGTAGGACAGGACTTGTTGGACAGCATCTAGAATAGGAATGTTAATGTTAACCTGCTTAAATAACTCCAGAATCTTCTCCATTTGAGGATTTTGTTTATTAGACCTCAATCGGTTTGGAAATGGAACATTTTGAAAATTGGTTGAGTCTAATGCTGGAGGAGGAGATTGTGGAGTTGGAACGGATCCCAGAATAGGTGTCTTCGTGGAGTGAGAAGTGGGTCCGTTCAGAGCAGAAGAAGAGGGAGGGGAGCCTTGTGAAGAACGGAGAATAGGCTCAGAAGACGAAGAAGAAGAAGAAGCGGCCGGGGTGTCATCGTTGATTCGTTTGCCAATGTTGTTTTGCAGCATCCTTCCCGATCTCAGTGTGGTCACGGCACTCACATTATGGTTTTGTTGTTCAAGAGCAACATGTGCATTATGTGGGTGACCGGGATTTGGAAGTGGCTAGGACGGGAGCTTCCCTTTCTCTCGCTCGCTTAAGGCCGCGTTCAGCTGTGCAATCTGGGCCTCGATGGTTTTGATGCTTTGCCCGTGAGCGGCAGTGTGTTGCACCAAGGACTGAATGGAAGACTGGATGTTGGCGGTGGATTGAGTCGATTGTTTAACGAACGCCTCCAGACTTCGTTCGAGCGAGGAAACCTTATCGTTATTCGACGGAACAAAGTTGTTTGGTGGAAAAGAATTGTTGGGTGCAAAGTTGTTCGTCTGATTTTGGAAAGCTTGGGGTTGGAAGGGCTGCTGAAACTGAGTTTGTTGTTGCGCTTGTTGTTGCGGCGGAGGGGGCCTTTGGAAATTGTTGCCCTGGAATTGATGCTGATTCTGATTCCAGGCGAAATTGGGGTGGTTCCTCCAACCGGGATTGTACGTGAAAGAGTATGGATCATTCCTCGGTCTTTGCTGAAATGCAGCATTAACCTGATCCTGTCCTTGGGATGGAGAATTGTAAGGACACTCTTCGGTTAAATGAGAGGGATCGGAACAACAAGCGCAAATGGTGCGAAGTGGAAGAACAGGGCTAGGAGCAGAAGAAGAAAATTTGCTCTCTATTGCTTCAAGCTTTCTTGTTATTGCAGCCATTTCAGCTTTCATTGCAATAGAGACGTCAAGTTGGTGAATTCCTACCCTAGACTGGCCGGTAGAAGTGGAGGTAGAAGAAGAAGAAGTCGGTCTGGTGCTCTCCCACTGTAGCGTTTGCTCTGCAAGGTCGTCGAAAAACTGCCACGCTTCCTCGTCAGATTTCGATAGGAAGTGGCCCTGACAGATGGTTTCCAACAACTGCTTCGTTGCTGGGTTCAGGCCCTCGTATAAGGTTTGGCAAAGTTGCCATTTCTCTATACCGTGGTGAGGACACTGAACAAGAAGGTCTTTGTACCGATCAAAGCACTTCCAGAAGGGTTCAGAAGGAAGCTGAGAGAATTGGTTGATTTCATTTCGAATCCTTGCGGTTTTATGATTCGGATAAAATTTCTTTAGAAACGCTTTAACAAACTCGTCCCAGCTGGTGATTGAGTGGGAAGCGCTGCTATACAGCCATTTTTCAGCAAGATCGCATAAAGTGAACGGAATGGCCCGTAGACGTATAGCATCGTCCGACAGCTGGGTGGTTTTCATCATGGCACAGACGTTTTGAAATTTGTTGATGAAGATATAGGCATCTTCAGATTCAAGCCCGTGAAATCGTGGAAGCATGTTGATGAAGTGGGGCTTAATTTCAAAGTTGTCCCTATGGCCGGTGGAAGAGAAAGGCAGGTGGGAAGTGCAGAACGGGTGGGATAGAAACGATCCTGGAGCGCGATTCGCTGCGGCGCTACAACAGGCGGTGGTGGTGGGATATTGGTCTCCGTAGGAGGTGGAGCCAATCCAGGGGTGGTCAAAGAGATGTTCGGATTAAATCCTGACATCGCGGAAGAAGAGGTTGGTGAAGGTGAAGGTGAAGGTGAAGATGTATGAACAGAATTCCGGTCAACGTCGGAGTTGGCCGGCAAAGGAAGGGGTGAAAGAGGAGTGGACGGAGTATCGACTTCGGAGTCGATCGCGTAGTCGGTAGTGACTAACGTAACGCGGACTAGACGGGCGCTAGTGTCCCGAGTCCAAGCGGACATACACTAAACGAGTTTAGTATAGTCAAAGCGGAGAAGGTGAGGGTAAGAAAACGTCAAGGGAGAAAGGCGATGGGTGGTGGGTGAAAAAAATGGATTTGGCGACAAAAGGGCAAGTTTTTATAAAAGTTTTTGATTTTTTTCTTTTTTTTTTGTTTTGTTTTTAGAAAGAGATTTACAGAAATATGTACGGAAATACGGCTTAAGTAATCACAAACAAGATTTGCACAATCACACCTAGATCTAGGGTAACCTAGGTCTACTAGACCTGCTCCTGAACTTGATTGTCGAAGTTAAACAGTGTCGAGAAACGGGCTTAAAAATACATTGATCACGAGGCCAGGTAAGTGCAGAGATGAGGGGAGGTTGTCCAACGCTTTCGTGAAGTTCCTTAATTAAATAACCCTTTCTCTTTCGGCGGTTGCGCCTTTAACACTTTCCTAGACACCCCGTAAACAATATACCGTTAAGCGAGGTTCTAAACACGGTTTATCTTCTCCTAATGAGCGCGAAGTCCTTAGGGCTGAAGTCTAGTATTTTTTAATTTACAATGGACAATGCATATGCTTTTGTGATTTTTGGGGTCCTGGGAAGGGTGATGAAATCCCCACCCAATCTGGATTGGTTTCAATCCCCTTAAGTCCGTATTAAAGAATGCAAAGCGGTAACAAATCAACTGCCAACAATTTTTATTTGCGGCGCAAAGAATCCTACACAAGAACAGTTTATTGGAAGGGGGAGAAGAGTTTGCGCAAAGAAATCTGCAGAAACCACAATTTATTGGAGTCCAGAGGAGTGGGGAGGAGAACAGGGACACTTACAGAGAAATTGGGGTCCTCAAGCCACCAAGTGGCCGCGGATCCGCGGCCTAAGCTTCCTTATGCCGCGGTTCCGCGGCTATCTTGTGGAGTTGGGGCTTCAGTTTTGCTGGGTGGGTACTGTTGGGTGTCCTCTGCTTTTCTGGATGTGTGGAACTTTTATTTGCTCACTGTATCTGCTCCAGATTTTTACAGTAGGCCGTTTGCTTCGTTTTGATCCGTCGCGGTGTAGCCGCGAAATGTGGGTCTATCTTCCCACGTCTTTGGCACTGAACTTGAACTCCGTATTTTCAACGTCTTGGCCACTGAACTTGAACTTTGTATTTTCCTGCACACTTGCACAAAAACTAATCAAGAAAAACAAGATGGTTTCTTTTACAAAGTATATATTTTTTTGTTTTGTTTTTCGGTTATATTTACAAGTTAACCCGAAATTACACAAGGAAATAAACTACCGTCTCCCCGGCAACGGCGCCATTTGATTGTTAGCGATTCTGCGTGTTAAAGTTTTAGTTTAAATACCGCAATCAAGACGGTTTCGCTTGTAGCTAGCCGGTTGAGTACGAGTCGTCCGTAGGGAGATGGGAATCTTTTTCTATGTGCTTTAACGAGTTAAGTCCAAGAGTTCAGATTTGTTTGTGATTATCTAAGTGTTAAATTGATATTTAAAGAGAGCTTGTTAGGGTTAGGATTAGGTTAGTTTGAGTTAGGAGTCTCCACATCTTTCGTTGCCCCTCTTAATATCGGTGTTACGGTAATCGGCAACAACGGGGATTAGCACGACTAGGAAGGACTTTGCGAGTATAAGCTAGGCTTTCCAACGCATAAGTGCTTCCTTTTGGTGCTTGTCCGTCCGTTCTTGGCTCTTAGCCATAACCTCCGGTTAATTCAACCACAACCGGTCTCACTACGGAATCACCGCTATCATGTAGGATAGGGTGCCGTAAGGAGCGGATTGTGGTTCAATTAACGGGAGTCGATTTAAGCTGTTGGGCAAGGAAAGAGTGAGAGAGATTTCCTTCTCTCAAACTTCCCTTATCCTACCCTAACAAGTATGAACTATTCACACCTCATGATACGAAAAAATAAAACAAAACAAAAAAGGAAGATAGAAAGAAAGAGATTAGAAGAATACGACTAGCTATTTGCGACCTCACCTTGGCGAGGATCGAGCGTAAGCATCATGGTCGTTTTAAGGATAAAGAAAAAGAGAAAAGAAAGAAACACAAGAAATAACAACAACTAGTTAACAAATTAAAATTACAACAATTAACAAGATAATGAGACAAGCAAAATAATAAACGGATCTTCTTTATTCATCACTCTTCACTCACAAGCTCACTACAAGTTTCAATGGAGAAGAGGTAAGAAGAAGAAGAAGAAACAACACTAAACCTTACAAAAGAGAATACAAAATTATGGACCTTTTCCTTCTCAAAGTTCTGGGCTATTTATAGGCTGGAGAATGGAAATCTAGGGCAACCACCAGAACATATGTACAAAGACAAAACTGCCCCTGAAAGATGACGAGGTGCGGCGCCAGTAAGGCCGCGGATCCGCGGCCTAGACCCCCTATTGGCTGCGGATCCACGGCCCTATAGGTGAGTTGGGGCATGGCTTTTCTTGTGGTCCCCTGGTTTGCTGTCCCCTTTTGTCTGGTACATATATTTTCTGAAAATACTTCCACATTTCTTCCAGAATTTCTGTTGAGGGAAAGGTGGACTTTTTGTCAAGATTTGGCATGATTGCCTCAAGCTCCGCATAGATTTCTTGGATCTTGTGCTGCCATTGAGCCTTGTGCATGAAAACGACATTGATTTGCCATTTTGTCTTCCTAAACTGGTATCTGGCAACATACGGATGAAGAGCGGAGACCGTGTTTCCTCAGTGGTTGGCAGGAACCCGGATTTTGTCGTGTTTTCCATGAATTCCACCGTTTTAGAACCGAGAATCTGTATCCTGCAATTGAGTAGCAAACACGGCTCAAGAGTATCTACCGATATGCAATGTGATAAAAATTGGGCGGTATGAAAATGCAAAAATCTGATATGAACAAACACCCAACTCCCAACTCCTCTACTAGCCAGTCTCACAAAACCCGTTTGCGAAACTATTGCGTTCGAGGAATAGCCTCAGTGAGTGGATCCGCTTTAATGTTTCTTTCTATGTCTCTCTAAATCTCAAGTTCGCGGAGAAACCCATCTCCCGAAATGAGCAACACCTGTCTTAAAATGTGTCTGGATGTCTGATGGGACCTAGCTCATAAACGAACTCCAAATCCAAACTTCTTAGACTGTATTGTCAACTGAACTTAATCAGTATCCTGTGTCATGCCTCCCTCAGTATCCCCTTGGACCACCTGTCCAAAATACTACCCCTCGTTAGAAGGAAAACTATAACTCTGACAACCTCTCTGTCATCCAGGTCACCTTGGAAGCCTCAAATGATAACTGTCTCCCGAATGATAACTGTCTCCCGAATGAGGCTGTCGTTATCATATCCCTAGAACATCAACTTATGTTCTAAAACTGCTTTCGACTGTTTCTCTAGGATTGGATCAATGTCAACATATTGCATCTAGTGCAAAAACAACATCTGGTGTGGTACATGACATCTCATGATAGACTCAATTGCCTGAGCAAGTAATCTGCCAATCATGCACATCCCTCTCCCCTTTAGTCTGTAAGACACCTTTAGAGAGGGTGACTCCATCACCTGCAGGTACACCACCATGCCAGGAGTCGTCCATTCTAAAGCACCTTTAGAATGCTGTCTAAGTACCCTGATTGGGAAACTACCCAAATCTAGATCTAAAACCATAGATCTAGTAACTAGAATGTCTGATATAGTATGAAGAAACCACTGTGTGACGACCAAAGTATAACCGATCGTAGTATAGGAACTTCACTTCCTACTTTGTGTATGTCATCCAAATACCAGGATATCATACCCTACTACCTTCTCAACAGATCCATCCCCTATTCTGATGAAGTCAAACCTATGACTGTCATATCAGAAATAGATGATCTATCTCCGCTACATCTGCTTTAGTCTATAAATAGACATAAGCCACTTGTCCACCAATGCTTCCGCTGCTCCCACTGACTACGACAACCCTCTGGGAGAGTCATATACACGTACACTTCTAAAGCTAGTTTAGAACGACGCTATACTCATCCTCCTGCCGGGTCTCGCAGCCTGGAACAACAGCAATAGCAAGTTTGGGTAAACAAGAACCTCCATATCACCGTCCTTGAGGCTACCGGAGTACCTCTCGGGTGCCTGAGGTTACCCACCGTATCTGCGGAGTGGCCAATAGAATGTCAAATCAGATTGAATCTTTAGGTTGTTATCAAATTTTCAGTAATCGTCTGCGGTTCTGGAATCACATCCAGTTCTACCATACTCCCACTACTGTTTTCTGAAAAAATCCATTTTTGTTAAAACTGTGGCGAGTCAAGAACAATATCACTATTGATCTTCCTGATGGTAGAAAATCAACCCTCTTCATAGCCTGGGTCAACCCACAAACAGCCGTTACAGAAACGTGCCTTGAGTTATCTAGAGTCTGGTTTTAAGCATAAGCCGGACAACTCCCCGTACCTTAACATCGTTAAGATATGAATTGTTCTATATCCAATATAGAACCAGAGGCACTGATTTAATTGAACCAGATTCAAATCATGCAACTGTCTCCAGTGCATGTCAACTAAATGGAAGGAGGTCGATCAGCGTTACTCAACTTAGGAATTCTTCCAATTATGAGTAACCTGAAAGAGAAGCAAGTTCTCTTAATCATTACTATCAACTGAATACCATACACAAGTATCTACATCTTCGATCACTTTGAAGAATCCCGATACTCGCAATACCTGGTTCTCTACTTTATTCATATTCCTATAACTTCTCAAAATTCGGACCTTGTCTTTCTACGAAACACTTGTCTAAGAACCAGAGAAGTCACAAGTAAACAGAACATAGTATGAGGACCAACCCGTCTGTCCTTATGGACACTGGACAATATACAATACTCTGTATTGTTAGTTATACGTATGCCCTAGAGGTCATTACTATACATAGGATGTATATTGTAGTGGATGCTTGGACATATATAGGGAGGACTTACTTGCTCGACATGATAGTATGCTATCTGGTTACTCTTTATCTTAACATATATACTTTCTGTCTCTCTGTTACATGTTGATAAAGCCCTTAGGATGTGTACTCGACTTTCAGGACTATGATGTAGATCATACTAGTGGGGCATGGGTAGTCCATGAGTACATCCTTCAATGTTCCTAGTCATGGGAATATCGAGACGGGGCATCAATATTCCAGAGTAGACTAGCGTATATCTTCTCGACCCATGTGATGGGCGATGGATGATCCCATATCCATTGGTGTTTGACATAAGAGATGGTATGCGGGGGCTCAGTGGAGACTGGGTACACTGAACGGACTCGCTGAGAACTCCCAGATGGTATTATACCTTATGTCAGATGGTAATTCTCCAGTGACACTGGTATAGAGTAGTCTGTTGACCCGAGATCATCATAGAGTCTTGTATGATCCCACTGTGCTTTGATTTCCACCTTACCACGTCCAAGAGGGCGTACAAAATGGTGGTTTTTGGATACAGTCCCGAATCACATGGAGGCAATGAGCGATAGGAGGGGATTCGTCTCTCCCGGTATAGGGAGTTGATGTTGTGCTGTGATCGATTGGCTATAACCGGAAATCCTTGGCCAGGGTTGCTGAGATTTACTGGTAAATGTTACCAGTAGTTTCTTGAACTGTTATAGACCTCATATCGACACGACTTATCGAGCTACTGGGGTCTGACGTTTACCACCCTTTAGGCGAGATATGCGACATATCAGACGACTAGATCGGACTGTACGGGAGTGTTAATAATTGGATTCACAGGAGTGTGAGCGGGCTTGCTCGTTGATCTTCTGATCGCTCAATACCCGGGTGGCCGTTACGTTTAGCAGACCGCTTGCGGCTTGTGGGTGATTGATATGATCACCACCTACTGCCGGCGTATTGACGAGTCTTTAGAGTCCTATACAGGGGTTTCCTGGCTCAAGCGAAATGAAATAGGAGCGCATATGAGATATATGCGGGACCGAGAATAATACCAGTATACGATACTGTATTCTATTCTCGCGATTTGTATCATCGGACGGTTATATGTGATATAGCCGGGTTACCGAATCAAGTGTTGATTCGATACATTGATACACTAGATATTAGTCGGTTATATGCGATATGACCGGATCATTAAATCAAGTATTGATATAATGATTTAATGTATAATTATATATTTGATATATCACTTTAAATTAACTAGTATTGGTTCACTTAAGATTGATTTTCTCACTTGATGTGCACAAGTTGTATATGTGATATATTTTTGTGCATTAGATTGTATCATGTTTGATGATGCATGCAAACTTGGGTATGTGTATGATTTACACCATGTTTAGTTAATGGTTAGGATTTTATTTTCTTTATTTATTTTGATTAAACAAAATGGTGGCTTTTCTTGTTTTATACTTGAAACTTCATGAAGCTTTTTAGCTTCTTTGAAAAGTCTAGCCATTTTGTTTTGTTCTTAAACCTAACCATTACCTAAACTATGGTTTGCTCTCTACATGAGTCAAACTTACCCATGGTTGCATTAAGATAAGTCTTCACTTGATTTATTATTTTTTCAATTAATTCATTTTCTTTCTTCTTCTTCTTCTTCTTCATGAAGAAAAGAAAAGCTTGCTAGAAAATTCCAAGTGAAGAAATCAAGTGAGAAATCCAAATCCAAAGTGAACCCACTTCCTTTTTCTTCATCCTCTACCACTTGCCATGTTGTATAGGGTGTTTTCTTCACAAGGTTCATGACCAAGTGGAGATGGAGCTTGAGTTTGAGTCTCCCCGACGTAGATCATTTTCGGCACCGAAGTCAACGACCTAGCCCGCTCGTTTCTCCGACGAAACCATCGCTAGAGTCCGGGATTCCGATGATCGCAGCGGAGGGACGTCAACACGGAGCTAAAGAAGTGGAGGACCGGATCTACAAAAGTTGTAGTCCCTTTCACTTGTAGTTAAAGTTGTTAACTTGCATAGTTTCACCTTACCTCTAGTTAACGATCTTCATTAGGGTTTCTCGGCACATAGAAAAATTTGATTTTGGCATGGTTGATGCCTTATGGAACCTCTTCAGTGTGCCTAGGAACCCTACAGTGGTATCAGAGCCTAGCTAGAGCTTTAGGCGATGTGTAGACGAAATTAGAAGTCCGTTCGAACACAAAACCTTAATCGAATACCCCTCTCTGTACATTTTCTGAAACTGTGGTTTTTTCCAGATTAAAAATGCTTAAAAAATTCAGCAGGCGATTTTAAAAAATACAGTGCAAAACGACTAAAAGATGCGCCCAAGGCGCCGCGGAACCGCGGCACAAGCTTGGCTTCTGCGGCGGTTCCGCGGCCGTATGATGACGTAATCCTTTACTTTTTGCACAGTAATCTCTTTCTATAAGTGCTGTGTTTTCTGGGAATTTTTAATATTTACTCAACAATTGAGTTTTCTGGATTGTTTTGGGAGTTCGTTGTTTCGATCGGAAAATTTAACTTCGTCTATGTGTTTTTCCGGGTAATTTAGAACATGTTAAAAAGTTCGACCGGATATAAATACCCACTTTTTCCCCTGCCAGAAAATTTCCAAGTGTTGGATTTTCCCGTAGTTTAAGAACGTTCTAAGTAGTGCAAGTAACGCGATGGACCCTCTAGAAGACTACAAACCTTAACTCGATTATGTGACCGTCTTGAACAGCCCTTTGAACCTTAGGGTTTGGGGCAGTATGGCGTGCCACATGTGAGGCGTTGGCTTGACCTTTCTACGGCTGGACCGTTGGTACTGTGGCATGAAGTGAATGTTTTTAAACTTATTTCATGTGTTAAGCTGTTTCGGGAAAACTTGGGTGTTTGATTGTTTGATCGGAAAGTTTAACATTTTCAATTTATCTGGAATGTGATACAATATTTGGAATCCATAAATAGTTATGAGATAACTGATTTGAATGTTATAAATCTAGCAGTTTAGTCTCGTTTGATTGGTTGCCACGGAATTTTGATGTGATCAAAAGTCCATCGCAATCACGTTGCGTGCGCGGATACTCGCCGGTAAACTTAATAGACAGCTACACCCTATAGCCCCGACCAAGTGACTATAGGAGAACCCCATCGCCAAAAAGCATCCGTTTGGGTGCTCGCGGCAGCGGTGTTCCGCATTAGTGCACTTCGTCGACGGTATCGTGGGTGCGGCCGTCTATTAAAGTTTGCGACGAGCATTCGTTCTGGATGTCGGGAATCTTGTTGAATTACCCGACTTGATATTAAAAAGTGTTTTCGATTTTAGGACTAAAATGCGGGGTTTATAATTGTTAGGCATGCGATGTCTAAGGAATTCATTTGATTAGGCATGCGATGTCTAAAGAGGTTGCGGATTCCAACTGTTGTAGTTTTACACTTTCTTTTCTGCGACCGTAAGTGTAATATGTGATATGGCCGGTTTCGTTGCTATATGTCAACGACAATTGGGATACGCATGTTTAGTTACGTTGATGACATGTGATGTTATGTATTGCTGGATATGTTATATTGGATCGTTGTGTTTGAATAGCCGGGGTTTTTTTTTATGTGAGATGAGTGTTTTTTCATTTTCATTCATGTAAAAAACTTGTATGTAATATTCTTTTATTGGGGCACTTCCGGGTTGAGATTGATGTCACCATTTGTATATTATTTATTTTTCCGCACTAGGATAGACCCAAGGAGGAGAGCACAAGTAACCGGGTTCTGGAGTCTAGTGGGAGACCAACTCTAGGAGTCGAGTCCGGGTCTCCTAACTCTAGAATTGGTAGGGTTGCTTGCCGCTCTCGAAGGGGTCTAGGGGTGTGGGTTTGGCTATTCATCGCGACCGTGGAATCCGTGTTTTATACTGGCTCGTATTGAAAACACGAATGTCCTAGTATATCCAATGTTTCATATGTTTCTTTTGCTGCGATATCTGTGATGTGATCATTTGATATGTTGTGATGGATACTGCATATAATATATATGATATATTATATAGAAGTTACTTATGTTTTACACCCGTGCTAGCCCTTCCCCGCTCTGCCGTTAGTTACCTAACCTAACGGTGCACGAGGGGACATCGAGGCGAATGCGGATGGCATAAGTGTACGTCATATTTATCTGTGATGTTTAGGTGACTTAGATGATGGGACTTCATTAATGAGATTAATGAAATAAAAGAAACCTAATGATGTTGTGGAATCGAATTTTCAAAAACAGGTAGCTACAGTTCTTGCTTTGCATCGCGGTGTTCCTTGTAGAACATCCTGCACCTTATTCGATAAGGAAAGGGCCGAGATCCCTTCACCGGGAGTGACCCCTTTAGCAATAACTGGCAGATGCTACATCTCTCGGTTTGTTTTTGATTGCTTCAATAGTTTTTGCTTTGCATAGTGATATATATGATATATCCTGCACCTTATTCGATGAGGAAGGGGCCGACGATCCCTTCACCGGGAGTGACCCCTTTAGCAAAACTAGAAAAGCCTCAAAAACACTCTATTATAAAATCATTTGATTCTACAACGATATCAAGTTCATTACGCAATAGGTTTTCAGAAAAACCTGTCGTAGCCCTCCGTCATTTCAGATAAGTCCTACTTAGTATTCATGCTGCGTTTGTTGACCATGTCAAGGCGTAGTGTGCGGTAGCTGTCTAGTATTTATCTTTTAATGCATATGATGCAGATTGTTTTAGGGTAGTCGTACGGCCTTGTTGACCTTGTCAAGGGTCGTACGGGTGGGTTTAATTCAATCAAGAAATGACGGGTTGAACTTGACTTACGGTCTATGGTTTGTTGACCTTGTCAAGGTCATAGATCGTTTGGGGCAAAATTTTATCGGGAATTTCAAGTGTTGAAATTTGCAATGAGATTGCATACCTTCATATGAGATAGCTGGATCCCGATACCCGCTGCGAGTAAGAGTTACTCATGGGAGAGTTTTACACATTACAATTAGCCGATCAAGTAGGTGTCTAGAAAGGTGTCAATGAGGTTACGCCTCTGGGAAAATGAGGTTTACTTTAATTAGGTCCGTGCGAAAGCATGGGGCACCTCCCTCAAAGTACCGACACTGGCCTGGCTGAAAGATTGGCGAACTTGTAGCGTGTAATTAATCCCGGCTAGTCTTTCCTTTTAGGGTTTGAAGGAAGATTTGATTAAAACAGTGGGAGCCATCCTGATTAGATAAAATAATAACCAATCTGATCTTGCAAGAGTATACGCTGAGTGTTTTCTTCTCTCTCTCTCTCTCTCTCTCCAGGTAGCGACCAAATCACACCTTAATCAAGATAATAATACGGATGTATTGACCGAACTCGCTTGTTATACTGAGCTGGGGAACGTTGGTCCCGCTCCAACTTATAATTGTTATAAGACAGAGCAGGAAATTAGGGAATACAAGATTTCCCGTGCCGCCCAAACGAAGAAAGTGCATACTGATGCATCATCTTCGGGTGTGTTCGTTACAGAGAACTGTTTCTCAGTATCCTTTACGTCCTGGGTATTTGATACCGGATCAGGATCCCGCTTATGTAAACTGTTACATGGGCTACAGATAGGTAGAGAACTGTGAACGGGTGATAAGTTTCATGAGATAAAAAACGGTGCAAATGTTGCAGCCAAGTCTGTTGGTCACTATCACCCTGTATTACCAGAATACATTAATTCTGAACGAATGTTATTAGATACCGAACCTGATATACAACATCATATCAGTCTCTTTATTAGTAAAGAAAGATATAATTTTGTAATGTTGGATAATGTTTTGAACATTTCCTATATCAAAAGTTGATCGGTTCAGGCACGTTATCCAAAAGCATTAATGTTCTAAATCAAACTACAGTTCTTAGTGCACAGAACACACACAAGAGCAACAGTTCAGAAATGAACGAATCCTTCTTGAGGCATTGTAGACTAGGTCATATCAATGCGACCCGACTGGCTGAAGTTACATTTAGATGCATATTTAAATCAGTTTGAATTTACATCTTGTGAAACTTGCCAGTCATGTCACAAAGCTTAGATGACCATAGCTCTGTTTATTGGAAACAGAGAAAGAGTTAGTAAAATCATGGGACTAATACATGATGATGTATGTCAGGTCCCCTGTCTACACATACCAAGACCGGTTCTTTGTACTTCATTACATTCTCTGATAATCTCTCAAGATTCAGACATATGTTCCTGTTGAAACACAAGTCCGAACCTTTTGAGATATCCACAGAATATAAGTTAGAAGTAGAGAACCAAAACGGGTATAAGTATTATATCCGTTGATGTGATCAAGGAGGAGAATACTTGAGCATGGAATTCCTGGGCTATTCTAAAGAAGAATGAGATTCTCTCTCAGCATTACTCCTCCGCTTACACCACAGCACGTCGGTGTATCGGGGCGGTGCAATCACACCCTATATGATAAGGTGTGCTCTATGATGAGTACTACTGAGTTACCTATTTCCTTTTAGGGAGTTATGCACTTGTGAAGTTGCATACCTATTGAATAGGGTTCCAATCAAATCAGTTGCCTACCACTTCATATGTGATATGGAAAGGGAAGAGCCCATATCTTAAGTTTGTTAAGATTTGGGGTTGTCCAGCCTATGTCTAAAAGCAAAATCCGGAAAAGCTCGAGGCATGGTTTGTTCTGTAGAACTAGAAAGGTTTCAGCTATACAAACTACAGCAGATGATTTGGTAGAACCAAAGGATTCAACAGTTTCTAACGAACCTCAGCCTCTCCGCCAATCTAGTAGGGTTCCTCACCCACCTGAGAGATACTTCGGTTTCTCTATGACAGTGGGAGCGAGGATTGCATCATGAGATGATGACCCAACTAGTTTCGAGCTGGCCATCAGGAGTGAGACTCTGTAAGAATGACTGGATGTTTATCGATCTGAAATGGAATCCTTATACACCAACAAAGTATGGACTTTGGTTGCTATATCTGAAGGGTTAAATCCCCATCAGGAGCAAGTATATCTTGAGAAGATTACTTGGTGTACATGGAAAAGTTGAGACTTTCAAAGCTAGACTTGTTAAAGGTTTGCATCATAGACCAGTTGTGGCTAATGATGAAACATTTTCTGGGGCCTATGCTTAAGTCCATCCAGATCCTACTTGCCACGGCTACATACCATGACTACGATATCTGGTGGTTGGGTGTCATGACTGCTTTTCTAAATGATGATTTGGAAGAGAGCATCTATAAGTACACAGCCAGAGGGCTTCATAGATAGTGGGAGCAGCGGAAACGTGTGCAAGGTGCTTTATAGAATAAAGCAGGCATCGCGGAGTTGGAACATCTGTTTTGATGTGGTAGTCAAAGAGTTTGACTTCATCAAAATGGTAGATGAACCTTGTATATACAAAAAGGTAGTAGGGAGTATGGTGGTGATCCTCGTAGAGTACGTGGATGACATACTCTTGATAGGGAAGGTGTTTCCTATGCTACGCTCGGTCAATCTCCGCTTATCACAAGGATTCTCCATATAGGATCAAAGTGATATCTACTAAATCCTATGTTTTGGATCTATGAGATAGATCTAATTGGATGTTAGGATACTCACTAGTTGTAGTGAGAAGGTATCAATGGATCCTAGGGAGAATCGCTGGAAAAATTCCAGGTTTATAAGGACGACTGAATGTCAGTCGCAGGCATAGTCTTTACCCTCAGTGGAGGGACGGTATGTTGGAAGAGTTCCAAGCTAGATACCGTAGCATACTAGACGATAAAGGCTAGATATATCGCTACCAAAGATGCTACCAAAGAGGCAGTCTGGATATATATTAGTTCATGAGATGAACTTCATTCCTACCATTGTGTGACAATGGAGTTGTGGTTGTTTCCTAGGAACGCCCGTCCCATCAGAAATCCAGATATAATTCTTAGGCGGTATCACCTGATCATGGAGATGGATGATCTCCAGGGAGATCGAGGTTAGGAGACTAGATTCAGAGGACAACACGGCGGATCCACTCACAAAGGCCTTTTCCCAAAGAGAGACTTTTATGGGATGGTTGAGTATGAGATACTACAACCACTGCTATCAGATGGCCCTAGTGCAAGTGGGAGATTGTTAGTTAAATGTATGCCCTAGAGGCCATTACTATACATAGGATGTATACTGTAGTGGATGCTTGGACATATATAGGGAGGACTTTCTTGCCCGACATGATAGTATGCTATCTGGTTACTCTTTATCTTAATATGTATACTTTCTGTCTCTCTGTTACATGTTGATAAAGCCCTTAGGATGTGTACTCGACTTCCAGGACTATGATGTAAATCATACTAGTGGGGCCTGGGTAGTCCATGAGTACATCCTTCAATGTTCCTAGTCGTGGGAATATCGAGATGGGGCATCGATATTCCAGAGTAGACTAGCGTATATCTTCTCGACCCATGTGATGGGCGATGGATGATCCCATATCCATTGGTGTTTGACATCAGAGATGGTATGCGGGTGCTCAGTGGAGACTGGGTACACTGAACGGACTCGCCGAGAACTCCCAGATGGTATTATACCTCACGTCAGATGGAAGTTCTCCGGTGACACTGGTACAGAGTAGTCTGTTGACCCGAGATCGTCATAGAGTCTTGTGTGATTCCCACTGTGCATTGATTTCCACCTTACCACGTCCAAGAGGGCGTACAAAACGGTGGTTTTTGGGTACAGTCCCGAATCACATCGCGGCAATGAGCGATAGGAGGGGATTCGTCTCTCCCGGTATAGGGAGTTGATGATGTGCTGTGTTCGATTGGCTATAACCGGAAATCCCTGGCCAGGGTTGCTGAGATTTACTGGTAAGTGTAACCAGTAGTTTCTCGAACTGTTATAGACCTCATATCGACACGACTTATCGAGCTACCAGGGTCTGACGTTTACCACCCCTAGGCGTGATATGCGACATATCAGACGACGAGACCGGACTGTACGAGAGTGTTACTGATTGGATTCACAGGAGTATGAGCGGGCTTGCTCGTTGTTCTTCTGATCGCTCAATACCCGGGTGGCCGTTACGTTTAGCAGACCGCTTGCGGCTTGTGGGTGATTGATATGATCACCACCTACTGCCGGCGTATTGACGAGCCTTTAGAGTCCTACACAGGGGTTTCCTGGCTCAAGCGAAACGAAATAGGAGCGCATATGAGATATGTGCGGGACCGAGAATAATACCAGTATGTGATACTGTATTCTATTCTCGCGATTTGTATCATCGAACGGTTATATGTGATATAGCCGGGTTACCGAATCAAGTGTTGATTCGATACATTGATACACTAGATATTAGTCGGTTATATGCGATATGACCGGATCATTAAATCAAGTATTGATTTAATGATTTAATGTATAATTATATATTTGATATATCACTTTACATTAACTAGTATTGGTTCACTTAAGATTGATTTTCTCACTTGATGTGCACAAGTTGTATATGTGATATATTTTTGTGCACTAAATTGTATCATGTTTGATGATGCATGCAAACTTGGGTATGTGTATGATTTACACCATGTTTAGTAATGGTTAGGATTTTATTTTCTTTATTTATTTTGATTAAACAAAATGGTGGCTTTACTTGTTTTATACTTGAAGCTTCATGAAGCTTTTTAGCTTCTTTGAAAAGTCTAGCCATTTTGTTTTGTTCTTAAACCTAACCATTACCTAAACTATGGTTTGCTCTCTACATGAGTTAAACTTACCCATGGTTGCATTATGATAAGTCTTCACTTGATTTATTATTTTTTCAATTAATTCATTTTCTTTCTTCTTCTTCTTCTTCATGAAGAAAAGAAAAGCTTGCTAGAAAATTCCAAGTGACGAAATCAAGTGAGAAATCCAAATCCAAAGTGAATCCACTTCCTATTTCTTCATCCTCTACCACTTGCCATGTTGTATAGGGTGTTTTCTTCACAAGGTTCATGACCAAGTGGAGATGGAGCTTGAGTTTGAGTCTCCCCGACGTAGATCATCTTCGGCACCGAAGTCAACAACCTAGCCCGCTCGTTTCTCCGACGAAACCATTGCTAGAGTCCGGGATTCCGATGATCGCAGCGGAGGGACGTCAACACGGAGCTAAAGAAGTGGAGGACCGGATCTACAAAGGTTGTAGTCCCTTTCACTTGTAGTTAAAGTTGTTAACTTGCATAGTTTCTCTTTACCTCTAGTTAACGATCTTCATTAGGGTTTCTCGGCACATAGAAAATTTTGATTTTGGCATGGTTGATGCCTTGTGGAACCTCTTCAGTGTGCCTAGGAACCCCACATGTATAAGTCCCTTGAGTTGAATAACTCAATCCCTGTGTGTCACAGGTTGAAAACTGTACTTATGGTTAAGAAGAATTACACCGCTGTTTAATGCTCCTTACCTAACCATCCACTGATATAGGTAAATGTCATGGACATAATTTCAAAAAGTTATATCTCACTCTATAAAAATAGACGTACAGATATATCAATTTGAAATTGGTGCATAACAGCGGATATTCAAATCCAAATATTTGACGTCCGGCAAATAACCCAGGTGACTTCCTCAAATATCACCGATTACAACGAATCCCGATATAATGAGGATGATCATCCAATTCCCAATAACTTACTCCCACTCATCATCTGTAAAACCATACAGATGTGAGAATTAAACTTGGTAAATACATACCCTGGAGTAAGTGTCTAATTGGGAAATCAGTTTTCTTTTTACAGTACACAGTGAAACTGAAACATGTAAATGTTTCGTAGGGGTATCCGGGTATTCCTAGTAATGCCTCTTCCATTATCCAGATTCACAACTGTTGTAAGTCCATGTCACGCACCCCACGAACTTGTAGGAAGGAGGAATATATGAAAAACGATTATCAAAGCTTTGTAACACGGACTTGAGCGCATGAATCGTTATCTAAACCATTGCTAACTATCTACTAGAGGTTTAACTACTCGGATACGAAGTTATACCTCACGTTACTTGTCCTTTGGGTCTTCATCGCGGTCCTCCACTCCTCGTAGGCTCCTTGGAACATCGGCACCTCAACAGCCTCCTCGAATCAAAGACGATCCACCCGAAAGCTCCTACGTCAAGCTTAATCTCAAACTTGAGATAACTAGGCTGCTTAAAGTGCTAATCTAAGCTACCTAGGGGATATAGAGTGAGGTTATGGATGTATTAGTCTAGCTAACCCTTGATCTCAACACATGAGATGTTAGTGTATATGCCCTAGAGGCCATTACTGTATCATACTGGTTTGTATATTACTTAATGGATGCTTGGGATATTCACCTTGTATACACAATCTTGCTCAAAATAGTAGTATGCTACTTGGTTTGTTTCTACTTCAATGTGTACATGTGTTTATTTTTGTATATCGCCTATACACATTAGTAGAGCCCTTAGGATCTTTGCTTGATTACCAGCGATGTGATGGCCGTCACACTAGTGGGGCTGGGTAATCTATAAGCACATCCTTATGCAGGTCCCTGGTCGCAGGACTATCGAGACAGGGCATCGATACTCCGGAGTAGACCAGCGCATGCGCTTCTCATCCCAGTGTGTGAGACGGTCTGTCCCACAGCCGTCAGTACGTCGTACTTGAGATAGTATGCGGGTGCTCGTTAGGTTACGGGTACACTGTACAGGACTCATCGGGAACTGACAAGTTGGTATTATACCTATCGTCAGTTATCAGTTCCCAGGTGACATGAGTACAGCTTAGTCCGCTGACTTGACACTGTCACTCCGCCTCGAGTGTGTTCCCACTGTACTTTGATCACTACCCTACCACGGCTCAAAGGAGTCGTGCAAACAGGTAGTGGTTGGGTGCAGTCCCGAAGCACTTGGAGGCAGTGACGGTTAGACAGGATTCGTCTCTCCCGGTATTGGGGGTTGACATCGCGCTGTGTCTAGGAGAGCCATTACACGAGTAGTCCCTGGCCAGGGCAAACGAGATATACTGGTAGGTTTCCAGTGTTATCTCAGGGTGTTTTGGGCTTCGCTCCGGCACGACTTGTACCGCTATTGGGGGACTGACGTTTACCGCCCCCTAGGCCCGCCATGCGATGTATCAGACGAACAGACCGGACTGTACGGAGAATGTCACACTCAGGCTCAGTAGGAGTTCAGATGGGTTTCGCCTCGTCGGTCTTCTTGTCGGCACTACCTGGGGACCGTTACGCACAGCTAGTGCCGCTTGCGGTCTGTGGTTAAACCCACTGCCAGCGTAGTGTCGAGTCTTTAGAGTCCCACACAGAAAGCTTTTCGCCTTTAGGCAAAAGAGTAGAGGTCGCATGGTATTGCGACAGGTCGCATGGTTTTGCGACAGGGTTCGGTCACATCCGTGCACTTGTGCACGTACAGTGTCCGGACAGTTTACACTAGCGGGCTTTGGTTTAAGCCAGATCCTAGTGTACCTTTTGGGATTGGATTTATCCAGTGTGCATTCGTGTTCCTCGGAACGCGGATGCGGTTGTGTATGCACAGTTGACAGGGAGGCAGATGCAGCGGATTCTCATTAGGGTTGTTGACAGTTGACCGTTGACTATTTGACTTTTTGCTCAACCCTAATGAGAATATGATATGTGATTAACTATTATATTAATTAAGTATTATGGTGATATGGTTGTTGACTTTGTTGACTTGTTGACTTTTGTTGACTTGTTGACTTTGTTGACTTGTTGACTTTTGTTGACTTGTTGACTTTGTTGACCGGTTGACTAGGCTTGACTAGTTGACCATCATGATAACCATAGCCATCATTTCATGGCAAAGACTTTTTCTTGCTTGCTCATTTGTGTAAAATGAGTGCATGAAATGATATGGTTATGGTTGCTTCAAACCATCACATAAGACTTTTTTAGTATGATGAGTTATCATGACTTTGGATTATGAGAGGGTGAAAGACAAAAGAGAGCCTCATTCTTTCTTGCTCATTCTCTCTCTTGTTCTTGAGCTCTCCTTTTGCTCTCACCTTTTTGCTATTGCTCCCTCTCTTTAATCTATGGTTCTCTTATCTCATGAGTTGAGAATCAAGAACCATAGATAAAATCCCACACAAAGTATTCTCTACTCATTCTAGTTCACTAAGTTTAGCAAACCAAGTGAACTAGTTTCTTCAAAGAACGAAGAAGGAGCTAAAGGTTGGAGCTTTCAGGTGGATCTATCTTCGGCGTACGGAGACGACGAGAAGAAGCCAATCGGACCACCATCGGAGTTTGAAGACGAAGGAGTTCAAGACAAGCAAGGTATAACCCCCTAACCGAGTAGCTAGAAACTCATAGTTAGGTTGTTAGATAGATGTTTAACCAAGATCCGGGTTTTAGATCCATGTTACCACCTCCGTAAAAATCGTTTTTTACCAAATTCCGCATTCCCGAAAGTACCGGGAGAGGTAGCATGGACTTACAGTGGTATCAGAGCCTAGTTAAACTCTATCTAACAAGTTAGCAAGTAACTTGAAGATCGATCAAAGAAAAAGTCCCAAAAACGAACCCATGAATTTTCCACTTTCTGTCGATTTCAAAAGTACTGGAAAATTTTTTTGGAACACGCCTAAAATCGACTCAGGCTTTTTTTAAAGGATCTGCAAAAATTTGGGCCCCTGACTCGATCAAAGCGCCGCGTTTCCGCGGCGGGAGCACGCTCCCGCCGCGGAAACGCGGCCGAGTTGACTCGGTCAAGGGTTTTCTTTTCTGCAGTTTGCTAATTGGGGTATTTTGGGATTTTTGGTATATATATTTTCAACCCAGATTTTCCATAACGAAAATTTTATTTTGGGGTCCCGAAAATCCGTATTTTTGATCGAACTTCTAAAAGACTTAAGCTAACGGGTTTTTCTGTAATGTGATATTTGTATTGAACGTCTACTAATCGCTATATGTCGATTAGTGGGGGTTATACAAATCTGTGATCTGTATTGTTGCTGGAATGTGTATATGAATATGTTGGATTGTCGCGGGTGAATAGCCGGGGGGTTGTGAGACGAGAGTTTTCTTTTCTTTCAATTCATGTAAATTTGTAAATTGATGTAATAATTATTTGTATGGCCGCACAACCGGGTCGGGGTTGTAGCCGTCATTGTATAATTTCTTTTTACTGTTTTTGCTCCCAGGATAGACCCATGGAGGGGGTGCACAAACTACCGGGTATGCCGAAGTGTCGAGTGGCCTACTCATGGAGATGAGGGAGGTTACTACGCTTCGGGTACTTGGTGGGTAGTTTGCCGCACCCGTAGGGGTCTTGGGTGGGGTCTTGGCTATTCACCGCGACCGTGTAATCTGTCTTTTGTTACAGGCTCGTACAAATTACAGATTCCTAGTATATCCAATGTATTCATCTGTGATCTGAAATGTTTATCATTGCAGTATATCTATATATGATATTATTTAGGCGTTGCTTATGTTTTACAGACGCGCTAGCCCAGCCCCCGCTCTGTCGTTAGTTAAGTAACCTAACGGGTAATGACGGGGCCCCGTGGCGAATGCGAATGGCATAAGCGTACGTCATATTTTGGTTGTTTTCTGCAATGGTAGGATTAAATGATGGGACGCATTAAAAGAACTAATGCAAGAATATCACGCATTAAAAGAACTAATGCAAGATAATAAACCAAGTTAAAGTCGTTGGAACACTTTCGAAAAACCACTCGGTTCTTTTCAAAACAACTTTTAAATGCGGAGCTTGAGCCACTCCTTTTAAAAGCTATCTCGTTCCATCGACCAAATCAAGTTCACTACGTTCACGGTTTTGCCAAAACCATTCGTAGCCCTCCGTCGTTTCGTATGAATATTCAATAGTATTCAAGCTGTGTTTGTTGACCTTCGTCAAGGCATAGTGATTGGTAGCTATTGGGTATTCATATGTAGCATAGATAGATGCGTTGTTTTGGAACATTCGCATTACCTTGTTGACCTTAGTCAAGGGTATATACGGATGGATTCAAATTAACCTGGATAATGACGGGCAGAACTTGACATGTGACTTATGATTTGTTGACCTTCGTCAAGGTCATAAGAGCATGGGGCAAAAATCCACATCGGGAGTTTCATAAGTACTGAAACTTGCTAGATTTGCATACCATTTGGAGTGTGATGATTCTGGTAGGATTCCTTCAGTTTCGTCACGCAATGATATTTGGATCCCGATCCTACTGTGAGTATATGCTACTCCTCGGGAAATTTCTCACTAAACGATCAATGCTATAAACCTAGTAGGTGCCTAGAAAGGTGTTAGCGGGGCTACGCCCCCAGGGAAAAGAGGTTCTCTAATTAAGGAACTTCGCGAAAGCGTTGGAAAACCTCCCTCGAAGTACCGACACCGGCCTGGCTGAACGGTTAAGCAAGTATTGTGCGGTGGGATTGATCCCGGCTAATTCTTCCTTTATGGTTTGAGGAGGGATTCGAGAAACAGTGGGAGCCATCCTGTTTAGACAAACTAAAAACCACTCTAAACTTGCAAGAGCATCATGCTGAGTGTTTCTTCTTCTCTCTCCTAATTGCAGCGACCTAATCGACATGACTGGACTTAAGTTACTCCTAGATAAAAACAAACTGACAGGGCCAAACTACAAAGATTGGCTCAGGAATGTCAAGATAGCAATCACTTACGACAAGCTGGGGTATCTTCTTACCACCAAAGCTCCCCCTGTCCCTGGTCCAACTTCCAGCGTCGCGGATAAGGAAATCCGCAAGACTTGGGAGATTGATAGCGCGAAGGCCAAATGCCTCCTGCTTGCCTCGATGGACAACGAACATCAGAGGAGGCACGAGAATATGGACATGGAATCCATATTGCTTCATACAAAAGAACTGTATAGAGAGCAATCTCGTATCGCAAGATACGAAGCGTCGAAAAAATTATTTTCGACAAGAATGGCCGTCGGATCATCAGTAGCTGAGCACGTGCTAAAGATGATCGGCTACATTGAGGAGCTCGCGGACCTAGGGATCACATTGGAGAGTGAGCTATATACGGATATAGTTCTCCAGTCCCTTCCTTCCACTTACGCCCAGTTTATACTGAACTTCAACTTACAAGAAAAAGAGGTTGAACTTTCAGAGCTCCTCAACATGCTGAGGAGCGCAGAGGGCACCCTACAGAAAGGTAGGGATACATCCACTTTGTTTGTAGGAGGATCATCTTCTTCTAGGTCCAAGGCGAAAGCCAAGGGAAAGAAGAAGAAGGCCCCCGCCAAACCAAGGGGCGGTGTTAGTAAAGTGGATACGAAGGGAAAAGGTAAAGCAACAAAGATAGCGGGGAAGCTTGTGGATAAGGAAGAATGCTTCTATTGTCATAAGAAAGGACACTGGAAGAATGATTGCAGGGCCTGGAAGGCCAGAACACAGGAATTGAAGCAGGTTGCAGCTTCTGCTTCAGGTGTGTATGTTATTGAAAACTGTCTTTCAATAAACTCTACTTCCTGGGTATTGGATACCGGATCAGGATCTCATATCTGTAATTCTTTGCAGGCGTTGAGAAACCGTAGGGTTTTGAAGGCAGGTGACATGACCCTCAGAGTTGCGAACGGAGCTAGCATGGATGCTAAAGCCGTGGGGGATTATCACCTGGGAATGTCAGATGGACATGTTTTGGTTTTGCGTAATTGCTTTTTTGTACCCAACGCAACTTGTAATATCATTTCTGTATCTTTAGTTTCTAAAGAAGGTTATGAATTTGCGTTTGTAAGTAATGTTGTAAACATTCACCTTAATCAAGTTTTGATTAGGTCAGGTACATTGAGTAATGGTATATACGTATTGAACCAACCACAGATTTTCAATGTCCAGAATACACACAAAAGAAAGTCTCCAGAAATAAATCAGACTTTCTTGTGGCATTGTAGACTGGGTCACATCAATGAGAGAAGGTTGACTAAGTTACATACAGAGGGATATTTTAATGCGTTCGAATATCAATCGTATGCCACTTGTCAATCCTGTCTCAAAGGAAAGATGACAAAGACTCCGTTTACTGGACATGGAGTAAGAGCGAGCGAGCTCTTGGGACTCGTACACAGTGACGTATGCGGTCCAATGTCTACACATGCCCGAAGCGGACATTCTTACTTCATTACTTTTACGGATGACTTCTCAAGGTACGGTTATGTCTTCTTAATGAAACATAAGTCTGAGGCCTTTGGAAAATTCCAGGAGTATAAGAATGAAGTAGAGAAACAGACCGGCAAAAGTATTAAGATTCTAAGATCGGATCGAGGTGGAGAATACTTAAGTGCCAAATTCCTGAATTACTTAAAAGAGAATGGTATTCTCTCTCAGCTTACTCCTCCATACACTCCGCAACATAACGGTGTATCGGAGAGACGGAACCAAACCCTATTGGATATGGTTCGGTCCATGATGAGTAACGCTGAGTTACCGCGATCATTCTGGGGATATGCACTAGAAGCAGCTGCATATCTCTTGAACAAGGCTCCCACCAAGACTGTGCCTACCACCCCATATGAGATGTGGACTGGGAAGATACCCTGTCTTAAGTATCTTAAGGTATAGGGATGTCCAGCTTTTGTAAAAAAGCAGTATGCGGACAAGCTTGAGGCACGTTCAGTACAGTGTAAGTTTGTGGGATACCCAAGGAACTCCAGGGGGTATCTTTTCTATTCCGCTGAGGAACAAAATGTTTTTGTTTCTCAGCATGCCCGCTTCTTGGAAACTGAGTTTTTGGAAACCCAGATAAGTGGGAGCACAATAGAACTGGAAGAAATTCCAGTACCACGGACTATTACTGAAAGTTTAGTGGAACCAGAGGGTTCAACAGAACAGGACATTCCTACGCCGCTCCGCAGGAGTAGTAGGCAGACTCATCCGCCCGAGAGATACTACGGTTTTCTCATAGACGGGGATAGAGAGGATTGCATCATAGATTATGATGAGCCTACTAGCTTCCAGCAGGACGTTCAGAGCGTTGACTCAGTGAAATGGCTGGATGCAATGCGGACCGAAATGGAATCCATGTACACCAACAAGGTATGGACGTTGGACATTGCTCCAGACGGGGTAAAACCCGTAGGATGCAAGTGGATCTTCAAAAGGAAGATTGGTGTAGATGGGCAGGTTGAGACCTATAAAGCTAGGCTGGTAGCAAAGGGTTTCCGTCAAAGACCTGGCTTGGACTATGACGAAACCTTTTCTCCAGTAGCCATGCTGAAATCCATTCGGATCCTTCTTGCCATTGCTGCCTTCCACGATTATGAGATCTGGCAAATGGACGTAAAGACCGCTTTTCTAAATGGAAATTTAGAGGAGTGTGTCTGTATGGACCAACCAGAGGGTGTCATTCAGAGTGGGAGCAGCGGAAAGGTGTGCAAGTTGCTTAAGTCCATCTATGGACTAAAGCAGGCATCGCGGAGTTGGAACATCTGCTTTGATGAGACGGTCAAAGAATTTGGCTTTATCAAAAATCCAGATGAACCATGCATCTATAGTAGATTTGTAGCGAGAACTGTAGTATTCCTCATTTTATACGTGGATGACATTCTCTTAATAGGAAATGACATTCCTATGCTACAATCTGTCAAGGGGTTCTTGTCACACAGGTTCTCCATGAAAGACCTGGGTGATGCCTCATACATTCTGGGTATCCGGATCTACCGTGACAGATCCAAGAGGATATTAGGACTTTCTCAGTCCAGGTACATCGACACCATACTGAAAAGATTCAGTATGGAAGATTCCAAGCGCGGTAACCTACCGTCTTGTCACGGGATCACCCTCTCTAAAGAGATGTCTCCCAAGACTGATTTGGAGAGGGATCGCATGTCTATTATACCCTACGCTTCTGCGGTAGGCTCTATAATGTATGCGATGTTGTGTACCAGACCGGATATAGCTTATGCACTGAGTGTGGTAAGCCGGTATCAGTCAAACCCTGGGGAGAAACACTGGATAGCGGTAAAGAACATTCTCAAGTACCTGAGAAGGACTAAGGAGATGTTCTTGGTGTATGGCGGAAAAGACCTCCAGATCGAGGCCTTTGCTGACTCCAGCTTCCAGAGTGACAAGGATGATTCCAAGTCCATGTCGGGTTTTGTCTTTACCCTCAATGGAGGGGCGGTGTGTTGGAAGAGTTCCAAACAGGAAACCGTTGCAGACTCGACGATGGAAGCGGAATACATCGCTGCATCTGATGCCGCAAAAGAAGCTGTCTGGATGAGGAAGTTCTTGAAAGAACTTCAGGTGGTTCCGTCCATTGTTGATCCAATACCTCTGTATTGCGACAACAACGGGGCTATAGCTTTAGCGAAGGAACCCATGTCCCATCAGAGATCCAGGCACATCTTGAGGCGGTATCACCTGATCAGGGAGATCGTGGATCGCCAGGAGATCGAGGTTCGGAGAGTCGCTTCAGAAGATAACACTGCAGATCCATTCACCAAGGCCCTGCCCCAGACTCAGTTCGAGCGGCTGATCGAGATGATAGGTCTTCGATACGCCAGTACATGGCCTTAGTGCAAGTGGGAGATTGTTAGTGTATATGCCCTAGAGGCCATTACTGTATCATACTGGTTTGTATATTACTTAATGGATGCTCGGGATATTCACCTTGTATACACAATCTTGCTCAAAATAGTAGTATGCTACTTGGTTTGTTTCTACTTCAATGTGTACATGTGTTTATTTTTGTATATCGCCTATACACATTAGTAGAGCCCTTAGGATCTTTGCTTGATTACCAGCGATGTGATGGCCGTCACACTAGTGGGGCTGGGTAATCTATAAGCACATCCTTATGCAGGTCCCTGGTCGCAGGACTATCAAGACAGGGCATCGATACTCCGGAGTAGACCAGCGCATGCGCTTCTCATCCCAGTGTGGGAGACGGTCTGTCCCACAGCCGTCAGTACGTCGTACTTGAGATAGTATGCGGGTGCTCGTTAGGTTACGGGTACACTGTACAGGACTCGTCGGGAACTGACTAGTTGGTATTATACCTATCGTCAGTTATCAGTTCCCAGGTGACATGAGTACAGCTTAGTCCGCTGACTTGACACTGTCACTCCGCCTCGAGTGTGTTCCCACTGTACTTTGATCACTACCCTACCACGGCTCAAAGGAGTCGTGCAAACAGGTAGTGGTTGGGTGCAGTCCCGAAGCACTTGGAGGCAGTGACGGTTAGACAAGATTCGTCTCTTCCGGTATTGGGGGTTGACATCGCGCTGTGTCTAGGAGAGCCATTACACGAGTAGTCCCTGGCCAGGGCAAACGAGATATACTGGTAGGTTTCCAGTGTTATCTCAGGGTGTTTTGGGCTTCGCTCCGGCACGACTTGTACCGCTATTGGGGGACTGACGTTTACCGCCCCTAGGCCCGCCATGCGATGTATCACACGAACAGACCGGACTGTACGGAGAATGTCACACTCAGGCTCAGTAGGAGTTCAGATGGGTTTCGCCTCGTCGGTCTTCTTGTCGGCACTACCTGGGGACCGTTACGCACAGCTAGTGCCGCTTGTGGTCTGTGGTTAAACCCACTGCCAGCGTAGTGTCGAGTCTTTAGAGTCCCACACAGAAAGCTTTTCGCCTTTAGGCAAAAGAGTAGAGGTCGCATGGTATTGCGACAGGTCGCATTGTTTTGCGACAGGGTTCGGTCACATCCGTGCACTTGTGCACGTACAGTGTCTGGACAGTTTACACTAGCGGGCTTTGGTTTAAGCCAGATCCTAGTGTACCTTTTGGGATTGGATTTATCCAGTGTGCATTCGTGTTCCTCGGAACGCGGATGCGGGTGTGTATGCACAGTTGACAGGGAGGCAGAGGCAGCGGATTCTCATTAGGGTTGTTGACAGTTGACCGTTGACTATTTGACTTTTTGCTCAACCCTAATGAGAATATGATATGTGATTAACTATTATATTAATTAAGTATTATGGTGATATGGTTGTTGACTTTGTTGACTTGTTGACTTTTGTTGACTTGTTGACTTTGTTGACTTGTTGACTTTTGTTGACTTGTTGACTTTGTTGACCGGTTGACTAGGCTTGACTAGTTGACCATCATGATAACCATAGCCATCATTTCATGGCAAAGACTTTTTCTTGCTTGCTCATTTGTGTAAAATGAGTGCATGAAATGATATGGTTATGGTTGCTTCAAACCATCACATAAGACTTTTTTAGTATGATGAGTTATCATGACTTTGGATTATGAGAGGGTGAAAGACAAAAGAGAGCCTCATTCTTTCTTGCTCATTCTCTCCCTTGTTCTTGAGCTCTTCTTTTGCTCTCACCTTTTTGCTATTGCTCCCTCTCTTTAATCTATGGTTCTCTTGTCTCATGAGTTGAGAATCAAGAACCATAGATAAAATCCCACACAAAGTATTCTCTACTCATTCTAGTTCACTAGGTTTAGCAAACCAAGTGAACTAGTTTCTTCAAAGAATGAAGAAGGAGCTAAAGGTTGGAGCTTTCAGGTGGATCTATCTTCGGCGTACGGAGACGACGAGAAGAAGCCAATCGGACCACCATCGGAGTTTGAAGACGAAGGAGTTCAAGACAAGCAAGGTATAACCCCCTAACCGAGTAGCTAGAAACTCATAGTTAGGTTGTTAGATAGATGTTTAACCAAGATCCGGGTTTTAGGTCCATGTTACCACCTCCGTAAAAATCGTTTTTTACCAAATTCCGCATTCCCGAAAGTACCGGGAGAGGTAGCATGGACTTACATGAGAGGTTAGGGTTAGGGTTTGAAGGGAGAGTGAGCTTGAGGAGAGAGAAGGTGAAGATGAGAATAAAATGAGATAATGATCTTATCATAATATATATGAAGCATTATTATTTATCCAAAAATCAAATAATAGAATTAACAACCATGCTTCATAAATATCTATGACTGATTCATCTCCATGAGTCATTAAGCATTTATGATACATTAATGACTTGGATGAATCACACAAATGACTCACTAATTTCATTTAATGCGATGACACCTTAACCCCTTAGTCACCAGTCTTCTAGAAGCTTCCCGACAAATTACGAGAACGCCCCTCCAATCCGTGAAAACACGAAAAAACTTCAGGCTGTATAAATCCAGCAACCCGATACTAGAATCTGGCTTAAACCAAAGCCGACTAGTAAAAACTGTCCGAAAAAGTCATACGTGCGTAAACACACGTATGCGTCCGAACCCTTGTCGTAAAACCATACGACCTCTATATCGTTTCGCCTGGAGCAGGGAAACTCTCTGTGTGGGACTCTAAAGACTCGACATTACGCTGGCAGCAGGTTTAACCACAGACCGCAAGCGGCACTAGCTGTACGTAACGGTCCCCAGGTAGATGTCGATAAGAAGGCCGATGAGAAAAATCATCCAAACTCCCACAGAGCCTGATGTGATAATCTCCGTACAGTCCGGTCTGTTCGTCTAAGACTATCGCATATCAAGCTTAGGGGGCGGCAAGCTTCAGTCCCCTAATAGCTGTATAAGTCGTGTCGGAGCGAAGCCCATTACACCCTAAGAAGCTACTGGAACCTACCAGTATATCTCGCTTGCCCTGGCCAGGGACTTTGCGTAATGGCTCTATGACACAGCGCGATATCATCTCCCAATACCGGGAGAGACGAATCCTGTCTAACCGCTATTGCCTCCAAGTGCTCGAGACTGCACCCAACTGCTACCTGTTTGCACGACTCCTTTGAGCCGTGGTAGGGTAGCAATCTAAGAACAGTGGGACACACTCGAGGCGAAGTAGCAGTGTCAAATCTGCGGACTATGCTGTACTCATGTCACCTGGGAACTGTTAACTGATGATGGGTATAATACCAACCAATCAGTTCCCCTGTGAGTCCTGTCCGGTGTACCCGTAACCTAACGAGCACCCGCATACTATCTCCAGTACGACGTACTGATGGCTGTGGGATAGACCATCTCCCCAACTGGGATGAGAAGCGTACACACTTAGTCTACTCCGGAATATCGATGCCCTACTTTGATAATCCAACGACCAGGGACATGTATAGGATGTTGCTTACAGACTACCCAGCCCCCACTAGTGTGACTGCCATCACAACGCTGGTAATCAAGCAAAGATCCTATGGGCTTTACTAATATGTGTAAGTGATACGTTATAAGAAACATATGCACATATTAAAGTAGACACAAACCAAGTAGCATACTACCATTTTTAGCAAGACTGTATATACAACTGTGAATATCCCAAGCTTCCATTAAGTAATATACAATCTAGTATGATACAATAATGGCCCCTAGGGCATATACACTAACAACTGTAACCGTATAATTCTTTGTCATCTCTCCAAATCCCTTTATATGTCTTTAGTCATTAACTTCTGTACACCCCTTTAGGCCAAATGGTTTTCTTCCTTCCCTACCTTTCGGCACCAGCCTATGGTTTGGAAGAAGACTATCCAATAAGCATAATGAGTGTACTGTCCTAATCCTAGGAGCACTCGCAATGCGAGAGAAGGTGAAGATAAAAGACAACCAAATAAACCTTATTCCTATTTCTCCTGAACCAGAATCCATCCCCGAACTGGAACAAGTTCCTTTCGAGTTCGTATATAACCATACGATGGAGTATCCAATAAACTGTGGATCTTTGTAGTGATACGGAGTGTCTTGAAGAAATACAAAGGTGATTTAGGATTGGCGAAGAAATACTTGGTTTGGTCGTGAATAGCAGTCGCAATTTACTTTGCCCTCTTACTAATCCCTTGATATGTCTTTACTTAATACCTTCTGTACACCATCGTTATGCTAATTGGTTTTCTTCATTCCCTACAGGTCGGCACCTGCCTATGGTTTGGAAGAAGACTATCCAATTTGCGTAATAGGTGTACTATCCCCTAATCTATGGGGTACTCGCAATCTGAGAGAAGGTAAAAGGAAAAGACAACAGAATAGTTCTATTCGTTTTCTCCAGAACCGGAAACCATCCTCGAATAAATTTCTTCGAGTTCGTATATAACCATACGATGGTTTTGTCCAATGGAAGTGGACGTCGTAGTAATACAGGGTGTCCTGGAGAAAAGGGTAAAAGTAGGAGTGGCAATGAGGTGTGCAACTCTGACAATCCAAAGCTAGTGTTTAAGAAGGTTCGGTTAATTTTGGTCACTTAGTCATAGTCTAGGGTCGGGTCATGGTCGCTGCCAAAGAGAGAGCGAAAAGAAACACTCAGCGTGCACTCTATCCTAGATCAGAATGGTTACCAATTTATCTAATCTGGAAACCTCCAACTGTAACGTCAAATTCTTCCCCAAACCTGAAAGAAGAATTAGTCGGGATCACCCGAGTAGTAAACCAACTCATCAGTGGGAATCGGGATCCAAATATCATCGCATGATAACGTGACGGAATCCGCTCACGTTATCACACTCCAGAAGGTATGCGCATATCTGGCAAGTTTCAGTTTCTTTAGAAACTCCCGATGTGATTTTTGCCCTATGTTCTTATGACCTTGACGAAGGCCAACATATCATAAGTCACATGTCAAGTTCTACCCGTCATTATCCAGGTTAATTTGAACCCTCCCGTACATACCCTTGACGAAGGCCAAAATAGTAGTATGACTGTCCCAAACCAACGCATCAATCTATGCTGCAGAAAAGTAACAAGTAGCTACCATACACTATGCCTTGACGAAGGCCAACATACATAGCATGAATACTAAGTGCTACCTTTCTGAAATGACGGAGGGCTACGAATGGTTTCTGGAGAAAACCTTTAACGTAATGAACTTGATATCGTTGAAGGAACTGGATAGCTTTTATAAAATATAGTGACGAAAACCTTTGCTAAAGAGCTCACTCCCGGTGAAGGGATCTCGGCTCTTTCCCCGTAGAATGAGGTGCAGGATATTCCAACTGAACACCACGATGCAAAGCAAAAGTAATCGGCTATAGTGAAGTTATTGCCCTGACGCAAACTTCTGTCCAAGGGGTCACTCCCGGTGAAGGGATCTCGGCCCTTGCCTCGTCGACTGAGGAGCAGGATATTCCAACTGAATACCACTGTGCAAAACAAAAGAGAACGTCCTTGCAATAACAGCTTTTTGAAAAATTGTTCCAACAACATCAGAATAGGTTTGTTTAACTTGCATTGATCCGAATCAATGCAGTCCCATCAATTGATCACACCAATAAAGAACGAAAATAATGACGTACGTATATGCCATCCGCATTCGCCACAGGGTCCCGTCATTACCCGTTAGGTTAGTTAACTAACGACAGAGCGGGTCTGGACTAGCGCGGATGCAAAACATATACAACATCTACTAGTATATATATCAATATATAATATTTCGCTCAAGGCGTGATAAAATGCAACATCACAGAAATGTAATAAGCATCACAGAACAATATAGATATCTGGGATCCCCGGGTTTCATAGAGCCGCCACTGAAACCCGACGTTCCCCTGGTCGTGTGGATAGCCTGTGCAATGAAATCCTAGACCCCTATGGGCGCGGCAAGTTACCCGCCAAAACCTGAAGCGAGGCAGCCCCCTTCAGCAACGTGAATAGACCACCCAGCACTTCACGGAATCCGGTAACTTGGGCACCCTTCCTTGGGTCAACCTGCACCCCCTACGAATGCGACGAATAGCCCGCCAATTCTAGAGTGAAGCCCCCTCCGTCTCAAAGCCATGAGATGCGGGCCCGTTGCCCTCTAGAACCCGGCTATCCGTGCACCCCTCCGCGGGGAAATCCTAGTACAGAAAGTAAAATATACATACAACGGGTACATCGACCTCAGCCCGGTCGTGCCCTAAAAGAATAATATACAAACAGGCAGTAACGGCAGTCCACATGTCAGACGCTCGCCCCGCAACATCAAATGTACATATAAAATGAAACTGTACTACCATTGCATCCAGGCTATCCCCCACGACCAATCCGCAACATCACAGCACAACACAGAACATCAACGTGAATGTCACGTTCGCAAATCCGTCTAAAAGGGCTATACCAGTTAGACTGGATTTACCGATCGAATGACATTCACGGTCGCAGATATAATGTAAATACTGTGAACTAACATGTTTAAAATTTTCGATCGATCAAATTTACCGAAGTGGGCCCCAAGCACAACTGTAGCACTCAGAAACATCTGGGCCTAAAAAGAATATACCAGAAACCCTATTTCCATGTCAGTAAACAACTGTAGAAATTTGGTACGGTTTGGCCACAAAACAGCGGCGGTTCCGCGGCCAAAACGTGGTTTTGGCCGCTAAACCGCCGCTCTACAGTAACATCAGCGTACCAAATTTTCACAGAATTCATAAAAAATCCTGCACGTAATTTTCCAATGTACCAAATAATTTTTAGAGCAAGGAAAAATTCGACAGAAAGTGCGACATGGAAATGTGGTTTTTAGAAAATCCGATCGATCGAACTTGTAAACACGTTAGAGCAAGCTAGACTAGGTTAATGGCGTGGCTCTGATACCAGTGTAAGTGCACGGCGGCGCTCCGGCCGTCCATCCGAGGCCAAAATGCGGAAATGATAATTTACTTTAACTTTTAAACCGGCACCACCGCGCACAAAAATCCCGGACCGGGCCATTAATCTAATTCTAGCTAACTAAAGAACGGGTAAAGAGATATACCGAGCGATCCGTGTCCTTCGGTCTTCTCGTCGTCGTCCCGATCTCTCCGCGGAATCTCCGGTCTTCACCTCCTCGCTGGAAGGGCACCACATCGCCGGCTTCTTTTACGGGCTCTCACCTCTGGACCGAGGCAACTCGGGCACGAAGTTGGCGAGCCGACGTGCCCAAGGATGCTGTAGGTTATTTGTAGAATGCTTTGTCTCATTTGGGGTTACTAGAAGTTGCCCATTTAGTGGTGGAAAGGAGATATGAACTTTGGTGGTGGCTAGGGGATTTTGCAAACATGAGGAGAACAAAATCCCACCAAAAAAATTTGGCAGCCCTCATCCTCATTTGGCCGGCCATACTCATGTAGGAATGAGAGGAGAGAGTTAAGAGCAAGAGAATGAATCAAAAATTCAAGATGATGCAAGGTTGAGTGAAAAGGAAAAAGGCAAGTCTCACATCCATCATCATAACCCTCCATCATCATCAATCATCATGACTCCAAAAGTCAAGCCATCATGAACATAGAAGTCAAGGTCAAACAAGAGCTATCATGAAGCAACAATATGGAAAGACCACCCTCCACAATGCTTATTTGCAAAAATGCAAATAAGCCCTCCTCCACAAAAAATCCGGCCGTGAAGGAACAAAGGAAAACTGGCCGAAACGGAAAGCAAACTGGCAACTTCAGAAAACTGATCCCGTAATAAATTACAGGAAAACCCGCTACTGTATATACATACCCGCATTTGTATTCCGACCGAATACAAATGCAAAGAGACAAAATCTACACAGTACAATACTAGGATCCGGCTTAAACCAAAGCCCGCTAGTATTATCCGTCCGATCATGATCCGTGCAATACCGCACGTATCTGATCGAACCCTGCTATATCTCCATACGGCCTCTACAGCGTTTCGCCCGAAACTTGAGTAACTGGTCTGTGGGGGACTCTAAAGACTCGTCAATATTATGCCTGTGGATTTAACCACCAGCATGTCAGAGCTATTAGCCATACGTGACGGGCTACCAGCTATTGACCAAAAGGGACGTCGATGAGCGAACTCATCCTGACACCTTACTGAGCCTGTCAATGACAATATCCGTACAGTCCAGTCCGTTCGTCTATGAGCATCGCATGGCGAGCCTAGGGGGTTGGTAAAAGTTAGACCCCCAAAAGCGGTACAAGTCGTGTCGGAGTGTAGCCTAGAACACCCTGAGATACTACTGGAATACCTACCAGTAAATCTCCTGCCTTGGCCAAGGACTTCGTGTAAGGGCCTCCTAGACACAGCGCGACCTCACCCCCAATACCGGGAGAGACGAACCCCTGCAGATCCGCTCACTGCCTCCATGTGGCTCGGGACTGTACCCAACTAAAACCTGTTTGCACGTCTCCTTTGAGCATGGTAGGGTAGTAATCAAAGTACAGTGCGAACTCACACGAGACAAATGATGATCCCCAGGTCGATGAACTAACCTGTACACATTTCACCAGGGAACTGCTATCTTACGTTAGGTATAAGACCAACTAGCATGTTCCCGGCGAGTCCTGTCCGGTGTATTCATAACCCAATGAGCACCTGTATACATCTTAGGTGAACCAACTGACACCAGTGGCTTGTGAGACCGGCCAACGCCCCTCGTCGGGGTCTCAACTATATACACAAGTCTACTCTGGAGTATCGATGCCCTGTCTCGAAACTCCCACGACTAGGGACCTTTTAAAGATGTGCTTATAGACTACCAGCTCCCACGTATATGATCGCCCTCATACTACTGGCAGTCAAGCATGAATCCTAGAGGCTCTATCAACGTGTAATAGCGACCTGTCAGGTCACCTAAAGCAGTACACGATGATAAAGATAAACCAGATAGCATACTATCATCTTGAGTAAGACTGTCCTACTGGGATAGGTCCTCCCTCAATCATTGCAATCACGTGCCTGTGATCCAATAATTGACTCTGAGGGCACTATCTCCAACACATCAGTGAGGCTTGGGTTTGCACTTCTACGGCTGGTCCGTAGGTACTGTGGTATGTACCAGATATTATTAAATTGTGCTCAGGTGTTGAGCTTTCGGGAAAATTATAGGAATTTGACGAATCGATCGAAACGTTTAACGTCGTTCGGATATCATGTTATAAGAGATCAGCAAGCTGACCGGCTTTGGATAGAGGACCTCACCCAGATGCGTTGTGAGTTGATCAAGAATGGACGTGTATTGAGTATCCCTTCGATGGTTGGGACGAGTTCCCGAGGACGTGTTCGGCCAGATATCTTCTACAGAGTGTTGAAGATACCGAGTTCGTAACTTCGAGTCCGTGTGAGAGACTCCAGATTGACCGTGCCCGAGAACAGTTGCAGTGCAGAGATAGCATGACGTGAAGTCAAAGTGGACGATGATACCGACGAGTAGAACCGGAGGTTCGTGCGAGACGCTGACGTGCTGTTGTTACTCCCCGTCGAGATGAGAGATCTGATATGTATACAGAGGCATTAGGATACGACCAGTTCCCGAGGAAATGTTGTGCTGAGAACGCAGATGTCCAGAGAATGAGAAAAGATTATGCAAGGGTACCAACCTCCGTATAGTTCGGCATAGGCGAGATCGGAAGAGACCTTGACCAGGTTCCTTCAAGGACACTGCTGCAATGAGATTTGCACTGAGGATCAGATGTGTCATGAGTATTCAGAGGGCCAGAGGCCGACGCCAGTGACGTGTTGTTTTACGAGTGGTCGTGATGATTGGCCGAGAGATGACCAGAGGAGTGCCAGAGTGGAATTGTTTCCGTTAGTAAACCGGACCGAGCCGACGAGCCGATGGATTGGGAGATTGGTAATTCACAGAGAAAATGAGGACCCAAAGACAGAGGGCGCCATACCGTGAGCAGGAGGCAAGTGGATGTTCTTGCTCTGCCAGTTTTGGGCGCACCGACTTTTTTTCGACATTGTAGGAGGTGTACCTCAATGTCAGTTATTGCGATTTGCGTTTGAGATCCGAGTATCACGCTTATATCACTTGGATTTGAGTTTTGATGATTGATCTTTATGATATTGTTCTCGTGCGCCAAGACTGCACCTACTGGGTATTTGCATTTTGTGCACAGTTATTGCACTTGATTTATGTAAGTCCACATTACCCTTCCCCGGTTCTTGGGGTTGCGGAAATAGTGAAAAACGATTTTTTCTAGGGTGGTAACATGGACTCATAATACGGATCTTTGTTAAACAACTACCTAACAACCTAACTAGGAGTTTTACCTACTCGGTTAGGGGGTTATACCTTTCTTGAACTCCTTCGTCTTCAACTCTTGTGGTGTACGGACCGGCCTCCCCTCGTCGTCTTCTCTCGCCGAAGATGGATCCACCCGAAAGCTTCTACCTTTTGGCTTCTTCTTCGAACTTGAAGAAACTAGAACACTTGGCTTGCTAGGCCTTGTGAACTAGGATGAGTAGAGGATTGTTTTGGTGTTTTTATCTCTAAGGCAATGTTTCTCAACCCATGAGAGAGAGTTGCCTTGAGCTAGAGAGAGCAAGAGGAAGAGGGAGAGCTTGAGTAAGTGATGGCAAGAGAGAGAAATCAAATGAGAGAAAATGAGCAAACCTTTTTGCCATCCAAGCTCTCATAATCCAAAATCATCATAACAATGTAATAATAATTGAGTATATTGTAATGGTTGTTATCATGACAAATGACACTATCATTTCTTGCATTAAATGCAAATGGTGAACAAAACAATCAAGCATAAGTCAATGCAACCAAATGATGGCCATTGTCATGATGGTGGTCAACAAGTCCAACCTAGTCAACCGGTCAACAAATGTCAACAAGTCAACAAGGTCAACCTTTCAACCCTAACCTTGTCACTATAATACTCAATTAATATTATTGTTAATCATATTTCTAATTCTCATTAGGGTTAAGCAAAAGCCAACAGTCAACAACCCTAATGAGAATCCTCTGCCTCTGTCTCTGTCAACTGTGCATACACACCCGTATCCGCGTTCCGGGGAACACGAATACAAACGAGATAAAACCAATCCCAAAACGTATACTAGGATCTGGCTTAAACCAAAGCCCACTAGTAATAACCGCCCGGTCACTAAACGTGCACAAGTGCACAGATGTGACCGAACCCTGTCGCAAAACCATGCGACCTCTACTCTTTTGCCTAAAGGTGAATAGCTCTCTATGTGGGACTCTAAAGACTCGACACTACGCTGGCAGTTGGTTTAACCACAGACCGCAAGCGGCACTAGCTGTGCGTAACGACCCCCAGGTAGATGCCGATAAGAAGACGGACGAGGTGAAACCCATCTGAACTCCTACTGAGCCTGAATGTGACAGTCTCCATACAGTCCGGTCTGTTCGTCTGATCATATCGCATGGCAGGCCTAGGGGGCGATAAACGTCAGTCCCCTAATAGCGGTACAAGTCATGTCGGAGTGTAGCCCAGAACACCCTGAGATAACACTGGAAACCTACCAGTATATCTCGCTTGCCCTGGCCAGGGACTACTTGTGTAATAGCTCTCCTAGACACAGCGCGATATCAACTCCCAATACCAGGAGAGACAATCCTGTCTAACCGTCACTGCCTCCAAGTGCTTCGGGACTGCACCCAACTACTACCTGTTTGCACGACTCCTTTGAACCGTGGTAGGGTAGTAATCAAAGTACAGTGGGAACACACTCGAGGCGAAGTGACAGTGTCAAGTCAGCGGACTAAGCTGTACTCATGTCACCTGGGAACTGATAACTGACGATATGTATAGTACCAACCAATCAGTTCCCGACGAGTCATGTCCAGTGTACCCGTAACCTAACGAGCACCCGCATACTATCTCAAGTACGACGTACTGACGGCTGTGGGATAGACCGTCTCCCCTGCTAGGATGAGAAGCGCACACGCTAGTCTACTCCGGAGTATCGATGCCCTGTCTCGATAGTCCTACGACTAGGGACCTGTATAAGGATGTGCTTATGGATTACCCAGCCCCCACGAGTGTGACTGCCATCACAACGCTGGTAATAAAGCAAAGATCCTAAGGGCTCTACTAATATGTATAAGCAATATGCTAAAAGAAACACATGCACATATTAAAGTAGAAACAAACCAAGTAGCATACTACCATTTTGAGCAAGATTGTCAATACAAGGTGAATATCCTAAGCTTCCTTTAAGTAATATACAAACTAGTATGATACAGTAATGGCCTCTAGGGCATATACACTAACAATCTCCCACTTGCACTAAGGCCATGTACTGGCGTATCGAAGACCTATCATCTCGATCAGCCGGTCGAACTGAGTCTGGGGCAAGGCCTTGGTGAATGGATCTGCAGTGTTATCCTCTGAAGCAACCCTCCGAACCTCGATCTCCTGGCGATCCACGATCTCTCTGATCAGGTGATACCGCCTCAAGATGTGTCTGGATTTCTGATGGGACCTAGGTTCCTTCGCTAAAGCTATAGCCCCGTTGTTGTCGCAATACAGAGGTATTGGATCAACAATGGACAAAACCACCTGAAGTTCTTTCAAGAACTTCCTCATCCAGACGGCTTCTTTTGCGGCATCAGCAGCAAAGATGTATTCCGCTTCCATCGTCGAGTCAGCAACGGTTTTCTTGTTTGGAACTCTTCCAACACACCGCCCCTCCATTGAGGGTAAAGACAAAACCCGACATGGACTTGGAATCATCCTTGTCACTCTGGAAGCTGGAGTCAGCAAAGGCCTCGATCTGGAGGTCGTTTCCGCCATACACCAAGAACATCTCCTTAGTCCTTCTCAGGTACTTGAGAATGTTCTTTACCGCTATCCAGTGTTTCTCCTCAGGATTTGACTGATACCGGCTTACAACGCTCAATGCGTATGCTACATTTGGTCTGGTACACAACATCGCATACATAATAGAGCCTACCGCAGATGCGTAAGGTATTGATGACATGCGAGCCCTTTCCAAATCAGTCTGGGGAGACATCTCTTTGGAGAGGGTGATTCCGTGACAAACCGGCAGATTACCGCGTTTGGAATCTTCCATACTGAATCGTTTCAGTATGGTGTCGATGTACCTTGACTGTGAAAGTCCCAAAATCCTTTTAGATCTATCACGATAGATCTGGATCCCCAGAATGTAGTTGGCATCGCCGAGGTCCTTCATAGAGAACCTGTGTGACAAGAACCCCTTGACAGATTATAGCATAGGAATGTCATTTCCTATCAAGAGAATGTCATCCACGTATAAAACGAGGAATACGACAGTTCTTGCTACAAATCTACTATAGATGCATGGCTCATCTGGATTTTTGATAAAGCCAAATTCTTTGACTGTCTCATCGAAGCAGATGTTCCAACTCCGCGATGCCTGCTTTAGTCCATAGATGGACTTAAGCAACTTGCACACCTTTCCGCTGCTCCCACTCTGAATGAAACCCTCTGGCTGGTCCATATGGACACACTCCTCTAAATTTCCATTTAGAAAAGCGGTCTTTACGTCCATCTGCTAAATCTCATAATCGTGGAAGGCAGCAATGGCAAGAAGGATCCGAATGGATTTCAGCATAGCCACTGGAGAAAAGGTTTCGTCATAGTCCAAACCAGGTCTTTGACGAAAACCCTTTGCAACAAGTCTAGCCTTATAGGTCTCAACCTGTCCATCTACACCAATCTTCCTTTTGAAGATCCACTTGCATCCTACAGGTTTTACCCCATCTGGAGCAACGTCCATACTTTGTTGGTGTATATGGACTCCATTTCGATCCGCATTGCATCCAGCCATTTTACCGAGTCAACGCTCTGAACGGCCTGCTGGAAGCTAGTAGGCTCATCATAATCAATGATGCAGTCCTCTCTATCCCCGTCTATGAGAAAACCGTAGTATCTCTCGGGCGGATGAGACTGCGTACTACTCCTGCGGAGCGGCGTAGGAATGTCCTGTTCTTTTGAACCCTCTGGTTCTACTAAGCTCTCAGTAATAGCTCGTGGTTCTGGAATTTCTTCCAGTTCTACTGCGCTCCCACTTATCTGGTTTTCCAAAATCTCAGTTTCCAAGAAGCAAGCATGACGAGAAACAAAAACCTTTTGTTCCTCTTCGCAATAGAAGAAATATCCCTTGAAGATCTTTGGATATCCCACGAACTTGCACTGTACTGAGCGTGCCTCGAGTTTGTCCGCATGCTGATTTTTAACAAAAGCTGGACATCCCCATGTCTTAATGTCTTAAGATAGGGTTTCTTCCCACACCACATCTGATATGGTGTGGTAGGCACAGTCTTAGTTAGAACTCGGTTCAAAAGATATGTGGCTGATTCTAGCGTATATCCCCAGAATGATCACGGTAACTCAGCGTTACTCATCATGGAACGTACCATATCCAATAGGGTCCTGTTCCGTCTCTCCGATACACCGTTGTGTTGCGGAGTGTATGGAAGAGTAAGTTGAGAGAGAATACCAATCTCTTTTAGGTAATCCAGGAACTCGGCACTAAAGTATTCTCCACCTCGATCAGATCTTAGTGTCTTGATACTTTTGCCGGTTTGTTTTTCTACTTCATTCTTATATTCCTGGAATTTTCCAAAGGCTTCGGATTTATGTTTCATTAAGAAGACATATCCATACCTTGAAAAGTCATCCGTAAAAGTTATGAAGTAAGAAAAACCGCTTCGCGCATGTGTAGACATTGGACCGCACACGTCGCTGTGTACGAGTCCTAAGAGCTCGCTCGCTCTTACTCCGTGTCCAGTGAACGGAGTCTTTGTCATCTTTCCTTTGAGACAGGATTGACAAGTTGCATATGATTGATATTGGAATGGATCCAAATATCCTTCTGTGTGTAACTTAGTCAATCTTCTCTCATTGATGTGACCCAGTCTACAATGCCATAAGAAAGCCTGATTAGTTTCCGGAGGCTTTCTTTTGTGTGTATTCTGGACATTGAAAATCTGTGGTTGGTTTAATACGTATATTCCATTGCTTAATGTACCTGACCCAATCAGAACTTGATTAAGGTGAATGTTCACAACATTACTTCCAAATGCAAATTCATAACCTTCTTTAGATAATAAAGATACAGAAATGATATTACAAGTTGCATTGGGTACAAAATAGCAATTACGCAAAACCAAAACGTGTCCATCTGACAAGCCCAGGTGATAGTCCCCCACGAACTCAGCATCCATGCCAGCTCCGTTTACAACTCTGAGGCTCATATCACCTGCCTTCAAAACCCTACACTTTCTCAGTGCCTGCAAAGAATTATAGATATGAGATCCTGATCCGGTATCCAATACCCAGGAAGTAGAGTTTATAGAAAGACAGTTTTCAATAACATACACACCTGAAGCCGAAGCCGCAACTTGCTTCGGATCCTGGTTTCTGGCCTTCCAAGCCCTGCAATCATTCTTCCAGTGTCCCTTCTTATGACAATAGAAGCATTCTTCCTTTCCCACAAGCTGCCCTGCTATCTTTGTTTCCTTTGCTTTTCCCTTCGTATCCACTTTACTAACACCGCCCCTTGGTTTGGCGGGAGCTTTCTTCTTTTTTCCCTTGGCTTTTGCCTTGGACTTAGAAGAGGAAGATCCTCCTACAAACAAAGTGGATGTTTCCCTACCTTTCTTTAGGGTGCCCTCTGCACTCCTCAGCATGTTGAGGAGCTCCGGAAGTTCAACTTCTTTTCCTTGCAAGTTGAAGTTCAGGATGAACTGGGCGTAAGTGGAAGGAAGGGACTAGAGAATCAAGTCCGTATAGAGCTCGTTCTCTAACGTGGTCCCAAGGTCCGCGAGCTCCTCAATGAAGCCAATCATCTTAAGCACGTGTTCCGCTACCGATGATCCGATGGCCAACCTTGCCGAAAACAGCTTTATCGACACTTCGTATCTGGCGATACGAGATTGCTCTCCATACAGTTCTTTTGTATGGAGAAATATGGATTCGAGCTCCATATTCTCGTGCCTCCTCTGATGTTCATTGTCCATAGAGGCAAGCACGAGGCACTTGGCCTTCGCGCAATCGATCTCCCAGGTCTTACGGATTTCCCTATCCGCGACGCTGGAGGTGGGACCTGGGACAGGAGGAGCTTTGGTGGTAAGAAGATACCCCAGCTTGTCGTAAGTGATTGCCATTTTGACATTCCTGAGCCAATCTTTGTAGTTTGGCCCTGTCAGTATGTTTTTATCTAGAAGTAACTTAAGTCCGTTCATGTCGATTGGTCGCTGCAATTAGGAGAGACAGAAGAAACACTCAGCATGATGCTCTTGCAAGTTTAGAGTGGTTTTTAGTTTGTCTAAACAGGATGGCTCCCGCTGTATCTCGAATTCCTCCTCAAACCAAAAAAGAAGAATTAGTCGAAATCAATCTCACCGTACAATACTTGCTTAACCGTTCAGCCAGGCCAGTGTTGGTACTTCGAGGGAGGTTTTCCAACGCTTTCGCAAAGTTCCTTAATTAAATAACCTATTTTCCCTGGGGGCGTAGCCCCGCTAACACCTTTCTAGACACCTACTTGGTTTATAACATTGATTGTTAAGTGAGAAATTTTCCGAGGAATAGCATATACTCACAGTAGGATCGGATTCCAAATATCATCGCGTGACAAAACTGAAGGAATCCCACCAAAATCATCACGCTCCAAATGGTATGCAGCGCTAGCAAGTTTCAGGTTCTTTTGAAACTCCCGATGTGGATTTTTGCCCCATGCTCTTATGACCTTGACTTTGGCCAACAAATCATAAGTCACATGTCAAGTTCTGCCCGTCATTCTCCAGGTTAATTTGAACCCACCCGTACCTATCCTTGACTTTGGCCAACAAGGCGATACGACTGTCCCAAACCAACGCATCTATCTATGCTGCACATGAATACCCAATAGCTACCAATCACTATGCCTTGACTTTGGCCAACAAACATAGCTTGAATACTATTGACTATTCATGTAAAACGACGGAGGGCTACGAATGGTTTTGGCGAAACCGTGAATGTAGTGAACTTGATATAATCGATAGAACGAGATAGCTTTTAAAAGGAGTGGCTCAAGCTCCGCATTTAAAAGTTGGTTTTTGAAAAGAACCGAGTGGTTTTGAAAGTGTTCCAACGACTTTACTTTGGTTTAATTTCTTGCATTAATTCTTTTTAATGCGTCCCATCATTTAATCCTACCATTGCAGAAAACAACCAAAATATGACGTACGCTTATGCCATCCGCATTCGCCACGGGGCCCCGTCATTACCCGTTAGGTTACTTAACTAACGACAGAGCGGGGGCTGGACTAGCGCGGATGCAAAACATAAGCAACGCCTAAATAGTTATCATATATAGATATATTGCAATGATAGCCAATCCAGATCACAGATGAACACATTGGATATACTAGGAATCCGCATTCCGCACGAGCCTGTAACGGAAAGCGGATTACACGGTCGCGATGAATAGCCAATACCCCACCCAAGACCCCTACGGGTGCGGCAAACTACTCGCCAAATACCCGAAGCGAAGCAACCTCCCTCAACTCGTGAGTAGGCCACTCGGCACTTTGAGGTACCCGGTAGTTTGTGCACCCCCTCCAGGTCTATCCTAGGAGCAAAACCAGTAAAAAAATTATACAATGACGGCTACAACCTCACCCCGGTTGTGCGGCCAAATAAATAATATTACATCAATTACAAATTTACATGAATTGAAAGATAAAGAAAAATCTCTCATCTCACAACCCCCCGGCTATTCATCCGCGACAATCCAATGAATTCATATACACATACCATCAACATTACAGATCACAGATATGTATAACCCCCACTAATCGACGTATAGCGATTAGCAGACGTTCAATACAAATAACACATCACAGATATAAACTAGTCAGCTTTAGTCTTTAGAAACTCGATCAAAATACGGTTTTTTAAGCCCCAAAAACAAATTTTGCTTTCTGGAAAATCTGGGCTGAAAAAACATTCTCCAAAAATCCCAAAATACCCCATAGAGTATACTGCAGTGAAACCGATCCACGGCCGAGTCAACTCGGCCGCGGATCCGCGGCAAGAAGCTGTTCTTGCCGCGGAACCGCGGTGAGTTGGCCGGCTCTATAGATCGTTTTTCTGCAGTATACTATAAAAACCCTGAGTCGATTTTTGGTATATGTCAAATAATTTTTACAGCACTTTAAAAATCGACAGAAAGTTTGAGTTCCGGGTGTATTTCACGATTTTTTCTCCGATCGAATTTCTAGTTACTTTGCTAACATGTTAGATAGTGTTTAACTAGGCTCTGATACCACTGTAAGTCTACGTTACCCTTCCCCTATTCTTTGGGGTTGCAGAAATAGTGAAAAACGATTTTTTCTAGGGTGGTAACGTGGACTCATAATACGGATCTTTGTTAAACAACTACCTAACAACCTAACTAGGAGTTTTACCTACTCAGTTAGGGGGTTATACCTTTCTTGAACTCCGTCGTCTTCAACTCTTGTGGTGTACGGACCGGCCTCCCCTCGTCGTCTTCTCTCGCCGAAGATGGATCCACCCGAAAGCTTCTACCTTTTGGCTTCTTCTTCGAACTTGAAGAAACTAGAACACTTGGCTTGCTAGGCCTTGTGAACTAGGATGAGTAGAGGATAGTTTTGGTGTTTTTATCTCTAAGGCAATGTTTCTAAACACATGAGAGGGAGTTACCTTGAGCTAGAGAGAGCAAGAGGAAGAAGGAGAGCTTGAGCAAGGGATGGCAACAGAGAGAAATCAAATGAGAGAAAATGAGCAAACCTTTTTGCCATCCAAGCTCTCATAATCCAAAATCATCATAACAATGTAATAATAATTGAGTATATTGTAATGGTTGTTATCATGACAAATGACACTATCATTTCTTGCATTAAATGCAAATGGTGAACAAAACAAGCAAGCATAAGTCAATGCAACCAAATGATGGCCATTGTCATGATGGTGGTCAACAAGTCTAACCTAGTCAACCGGTCAACAAAAGTCAACAGGGTCAACCTTTCAACCCTAACCATGTCACTATAATACTCAATTAATATTATTGTTAATCATATTTCTAATTCTCATTAGGGTTAAGCAAAAGTTAACAGTCAACAACCCGAATGAGAATCCTCTGCCTCTGTCTCTGTCAACTGTGCATACACACCCGTATCCGCGTACTGGGGAACACGAATACAAACGAGATAAAACCAATCCTAAAACGTATACTAGGATCTGGCTTAAACCAAAGCCCACTAGTAATAACCGCCCGGTCACTAAACGTGCACAAGTGCACGGATGTGACCGAACCCTGTCACAAAACCATACGACCGGTCGCAAAACCATGCGACATTTACTCTTTTGCCTAAAGGCGAATAGCTCTCTGTGTGGTACTCTAAAGACTCGACACTACGCTGGCAGTGGGTTTAACCACAGACCGCAAGCGGCACTAGCTGTGCGTAACGGCCCCCAGGTAGATGCCGATAAGAAGACGGACGAGGTGAAACCCATCTGAACTCTTACTGAGCCTGAATGTGACAGTCTCCGTACAGTCCAGTCTGTTCGTCTGATCATATCGCATGGCGGGCCTAAGGGGCGGTAAACATCAGTCCCTTAATAGCGGTACAAGTCATGTCGGAGTGTAGCCCAGAACACCCTGAGATAACACTGGAAACCTACCAGTATATCTCGCTTGCCCTGGCCAGGGACTACTTGTGTAATGGCTCTTCTAGACACAGCGCGATATCAACTCCCAATACCGGGAGAGACGAATCCTGTCTAACCGTCACTACCTCCTAGTGCTTCGGGACTGCACCCAACTACTACCTGTTTGCACGACTTCTTTGAGCCGTGGTAAGGTAGTAATCAAAGTACAGTGGGAACACACTCGAGGCGAAGTAACAGTGTCAAGTCAGCGGACTAAGCTATACTCATTTCACCTGGGAACTGATAACTGACGATAGGTATAGTACCAACCAATCAGTTCCCGATGAGTCATGTCCAGTGTACCCGTAACCTAACGAGCACCCGCATACTATCTCAAGTACGATGTACTGACGGCTGTAGGACAGACCGTCTCCCCTGCTGGGATGAGAAGCGCACACGCTAGTCTACTCCGGAGTATCGATGCCCTGTCTCGATAGTCCTACGACTAGGGACCTGTATAAGGATATGCTTGTGGATTACCCAGCCCCCACGTGTGTGACTGCCATCTCAACGCTGGTAATCAAGCAAAGATCCTAAGGGCTCTACTAATTTGTATAAGCAATATGCTAGAAGAAACACATGCACATATTAAAGTAGAAACAAACCAAGTAGCTTACTACCATTTTGAACAAGATTGTGAATACAAGGTGAATATCCCAAGCTTCCATTAAGTAATATACAAACTAGTATGATACAGTAATGGCCTTTAGGGCATATACACTAACAATTTATATTTTGCTCCGCTACGTCGGTTGCGATTGGTGCGTATTTATTGCACTCGATATCGATTTTGTGCCTTGGTAGCACATGTTTATGATTTCGTGGATTTCATACAGTTGATTTGATTTTGTGCGTGTGGTACGCACTCGATTTGATTTTGCACTCGGTATAGCTTATATGTGCTTATAGTACATTGATATGTGTTTTGTACACGCATTTGCATACGTTTATGATTTGATACACCTTGGTACACTCGGTGTTGTTGTTTACACATTTGAGTTATTGATTGGTATTTTGTGTATTGATGCACCGGATTGGTATTTTGTGCACTTGATGCACCAGATTTGTATTTATGCGTTTATGTACTGTAATTTGTATTTCGTGCACTGGATGCACCGGATTTGTGTTTCGTGCATTTGTTGCACTAGATTTCTTTTCGTGGATTTATTGCACTAGATTTTCGTTTCGTGCATTTGTTACACTAGATTTTCTTTTCATGCATTTGTTGCACTAGATTTTCGTTTCGTGCATTTGTGCACTAGATTTTCGTTTCGTGCGTTTGTCGCACCGGATTTATATTTCGTGCGTTTGTTGCACTGGGTTTACATTTTGTGCGTTGGTTGCACCATATCGGTATTTCGTGCATTGGTTGCACTAGATTTGCACTCCGTACCTTGGTTGCACCTGATTTATGTCTTTGAGCATTTGTGTTACCAGATTTAGGTTTTTGTGCGCGTTGCACTTGACGTTCGTTTTTCGTACGCTTTACCGCACTGGGCATTTATATGGACTGACGTGCTTGGGTTGGATTTTTGCACATATTAGGCGCTTGATATTGGATTTTTCTCGCATCGGATGCACTTGAGTGAGATTGTACTCGTGCATGTTGGATGCCCTTGCTTTAGATTTCATTCGTGCATGTTGGATGCACTTGATTTAGATTTCTTTTGTGCATGTCAGATGCACATGATTTGGATTTTCGCGCATGTTGGGCGCATGATATGAGATTTGATTTCGTGCACACCGGATGCACTCGATTAGGATTTTCATTCGTGCATGTTAGTTGTACTGGTTTGAGATTTCAGCACTCTAGATGCACTTGATATTGTTGTCGTGCACACCTGTTGCACTGGACGGATGCTTTCGTGCACACCCGTTGTAATTAGTTTTGCTTTTGTGCACGTTCGTAGCACTTGTATTTGGATTTGATTTCCATGTGCACCAGACACGCGTGATTGTTGGATACGCCTTTTGAGACTGATTTTGCTCTTGAGCACCTTGTTTTCATGATGGGCACTCTATTTTGTAGTGGCCGAACGGGACTGATCTGAGGACAATACCTGATTATTTTGCATGCATTTAAAAGTTAACGAGAGGTTTTGAAAAAGGAGCTATAGTCTAGCTATTTCTTACGTGTCTGTGAGCGACACGAACATTTACAAAGGAAAACCTTTTGGGTTATTTTGAAACGACGGGACGTATATTTAGCAAAACATATATGGACATATATTATTATTTTACAAATGAGCGTCCGTCACTTATGCCGTGAGTTACGCATCACACGGCAATTCAGAAGGGATTTTGCAACTATTTTATTCAAATTTTGGAGTATTTTAAGGATGCGTACTATATACATATTATAGTATTTGACTAGTGTATGTTGGATTTCAGTATTGGATTTCGAGATCTGTATCTCCAATGTAACTCCGAGGATATGCGTGCAAATCCGATGATTTGCGTGATGCTTAACGAAGTTCGATTTTGAGTTTTATACTCGTTTTCAGGCGCACGCGATGCGCGGTGCTATTTCTGTATCTTCCGTGATTTCGGAGTCCCGTTGATTTGAGTTGATTATTGAAATGTTTTGGTATTTAGGGGTTTAAATTTTAAATTCGGGGACCGAATTTATTTAAAGGGGGAAGACTGTAACATTTTGGAAAATATATAATATTATTTTTCGAATTTAATATTAAAATAATATATTTCCTGAAAACTGCCCGATTTGCGAAATTGGGGTTTTCGAATAAAGGTATAAATATATACCAATAGTTGTGAAATAATTGGAGATTACAATGATTTATTCATTTAAATGTATATTTAAAGGATTTGACATTTTTAAAATTTATTATATGCAGTTTGGATAAAAACCAGATTAGTGCACTGCTAATCGCGATTAGGCCAAATCCGTGTTTCTACAGGTTTCTATGGTTAGTGCACCATGACATGTTACATGTTATTTCATTGCGTTGTATTATTTGGTTTATGTGTTTATTGGTGAGAAAAGAAAAGAAAAGGGAAAAGGTGTCATGATGACTTGAGGAGAGAGAGAGGGGACATATTCATGGCATGGGAGCATGCCATGAGAGAGAATGAGAGTGAGAAAGAGAGAGGGAGGGAGAGTGCTGCCCCATTCTTTTCCCCACCATTTTTTTTCAATCTCCTTCTTCATCTTCAAGCTCCATCATCTACCCTCATGACCCATCTCAAAATATTCACCAAAACCCTGTACCCCTTTCACAAAAAAAATGATCACGTCCTCACCCTCATCACATTGGACCAAGAAAAATTGGATTTTGAAGACTTTGGACTTCTAGGGTTTGTGCTTGGCTATATCAATGAGGTATAATCCCTTCCATCTAGTTTAGTTTAAGTTTAATAGCACCCTATAGTAGTTTAGAGCTCAATCGATTTGAATTAGTGATGTTTTGAAATTTCAAGAGAGGGTTTGGGAGTTTTGTGGGATTGTGATCTGTAGTGAGTGTGTACAAGACCCTAGATATCAATTCTAAACCTAGAACAGAGAATACAAACTTAAGAATTTCTCGTGTTGGTTTTGTGCATTTGAGTGGTCTACAAGGAATCTGGAGCGATCCGGAGAATTTCTGAGAAAACCAAACAATACCTGGGACCAAATTAGGGTACTAAGAGACCACCCTGACCATACGAACCCTATCTGAGCATTGGGAACCGAGGAGACCGGAATTTGGAGGGTTGTGGCCGGGCATTCTGTAATGGTTGGGTTCCAGGTTGTTCCAGTAGGTCACATACCCCATATACAACACCCTATACTTGCTAGTGTTGCTCCAATTGACCCGAGTCAAAAACTGGGAGCACTTTGGTGTGATTTTGGCTATGTTTTCCGTATTTTGAAATGTTTGGTTTTTCTATTTGGATTTGTATATGGTTGTTGGATGTTTGTACATCAACAACAAAGGTTGTTTGATTGTTTTTGCACGCGTAGGCCATAGTTTCTAACCTATGAGCACGCCGTGTGCCGTATCGGTTTTCCGGATTCGATTTTAATAGCGATTTTGATTGTGTATTATTCTAAGTACCTTTGCATGGATTCCGAGGTGATGGATCATGGCGTCATCGAATTCGGCAAGCAAGGATCAAGGTGAGTGGATCTATATCCACGGGGGAAGTCGGGTGGATGGCGTATAGCACCCCCGCAAGTTTTTGATGGAAACCAATTCATAGGATATGGTTAAGGAAACCTTTAATAGAAAACTATAAATAGAGTTAAAAGATAGTTAGAGAAACGATATTAGAAACTAAAGGATACTTAGAAGTGATATGATACGACTAATATGTGATGACGGGATTTGAGGATGATGTTTGATGATATTGCCGTTTAGGTTACTATAAGACTAGATGGCCGACATAAATGTGTCATCCGAACCAAACCTATTTCCAAAATGAAGAATCGTATGCATCTTTTAAACAGATACATTGAAGGACGTTACGGATTTTCAAACGATGTCTTTTCCTTAAAAACACCGTAACCCTACTTTCAAAACTACGATTCGCATCTTTTAAAAAAGCTGATTGTATGGTTCGGGTGTGTATGTTAGATTTGATACGTATGCTTATAGTAAAGGTAGAATGTATTAGTAAATTGACCTTATGTGAGATATAAATGCGATGAAAAGAGAATACGATTTGACATGTGATATGATGATATGTTGGTATACGGATGCGAGTCGATTGAGATGAATTATAATTTGCCGGTCCCCTGATATTAGGTTGTTATGGATGTGACTTGAGACATAGGTATATGGATATATATATGTATACATGTTGTGAATCATGAATGATTGGCCGTACGTGACATTAGGCCGTACCCTCATTGTCATATAGGCTGATAGGATCCCTAATGGTTTAATGCCGTCGTACGATAATTTTCCGTACGTGATGAGTTTGACTTTGTAACATCTTAGAATGTGATTAGTGGCTAATTATACCTTATTGTATGGTTTTAGTAAAAAAGTTTACCAAAATGATTTTCAAATATTTTATAAAAATTAATGAATATCTTATTAGAATTTATTTAGCCTTGCACACACTTGTGCATGTAAACTAGGGTTAAATTAGGGTTAAACCATGTTTAGCAACCATGGTAGACTAACCCTTTCTTGTTAAGCTAAATTAATTTTAATTAAGGGTATTTTTTTATTAGAAAATGAATTATTGTTTTGTGGTTTGACTTGGTGAGAGAGAGTGAGAGTGTGCATGATGGGCATCATGGCTTGAGCCATGCTCACATTAAATGAAGAGAGAGAGGGTGTTGATTCTTTTGTTCTCTCATTTCTTTTTGTGTTAACTCTTTCTCACTTATTTCTCTCACTCACACACACACACACCCATACCCAGCAGTAGCAGCAGCAGAAGACACAGCAGCAGCAGCACCCAGTAGCAGCAGCTGAAGCAATAGCAGCAGCACCAGCTTCAGCAATAGCAACAGCACCAGCTCCAGCAGCATCAGCATCAGCTCCAGCAGCAGCTCCAGCAGCAGCATCATCACCTCATCTTCTTCTTCTCCTCCTTCTCCTGCTTCCTAGGGTCTTTTGGGGTATATTTCTTAAGCCCAACTCCTTTTTGCTAAGCTTGTGTGTTAAATAGCTTCGGTTAGTGTTAATTATGCGTTTTAGTGCTAGAAATGGTGTTTTGTGTGAAGTTGTTGCCAAGTGATGATTTTATTGGTTAGCCTAGCCTAATTAAGTGTTGTTAGGGCCACATAAACCTAGCTTCAACCCAGATTTCACCAAAATACCCTAGATCTTCTTTTTGTGCAAAATATAACGTTTTTAAGCAAAACTTGGCCTTTCTGTGATCTACTATAGACCCGGTTACTTTAGAGAAAAATTTAGATAACTGGAGCATATTTGATAGACCTTGAGCACACCACCAGAGAACGAGACCCCCTAACCACCCTTTGGCCGCCAATTTATTCTTTCTGTCCGCAAATTGCAGCCAGATGAGGGAGTTTTTGGGTTGGGTTTGCATGGGTAGGAGTCTGCTGTATATTTAAGGTCTGTGGTATGTGCAATTTTGTAAGTTTTCACCTGGGTAAAAATCTGGAGCGTGGTATCATTTTTCCAAAACGTTTTGTTTGCGCGACACGTGTGATACATGAGTGGGTTCTGTGTTCCAGCGTATCGCGACGTGTCGGGGTAGTTTTAGACGCGTATACACACGTTTTAGCGTATCGGACACACGCGTGTTTAGTTCACAACGCGAGTTTCTCGTTTGATTTCGATATCGCGTTTTGCAAGATATTTGCTTATGTGGATTCTCTATGTGAATTCTAGGTTCGCAGGCGGGTATGTCGGACGCCACAAAGAAAGGGAAGCAAGTGGTCGGCTACGCTTAGCACGCGACCAGGTGAGTAGATTTAACAACTACGGGGAAATCGCCCGTATGGCGTTAAGCGTCAGGGCGTAATAGGATGTTTAGTCATAGATGTTTATAGATATTCATATTAGTGCACACCTTCATTGATATCTTCATACCTACGCACATGCACACTATATATTCATACCAGTGCATGCACACTGTATATTCATACCAGTGCACACATATATTGATATCTTCATACCTGCGCACATGCACACTGTATATTCATACCAATGCACACATATATTGATATCTTCATACCTGCGCACATCACACTGTATATTCATACCAGTGCACACATATATTGATATCTTCATACCTGCGCACATGTACACTGTATATTCATACCAGTGCACACATATATTGATATCTTCATACCTGCGCACATGCACACTACATATTCATACTGGTGCTACACTCATATTCGCGTATAAATCCATTTGCACATCCATACCTACATACCTACATATGTCACATACATGGATGATATTGATTTGATTTCATGAAATTAGGGACCGCATGAGATATTTTCAAAACTGGATTCTTTTAAAAGAGCGGTTTTCCCTTTTTACTCTTAGTGTCATACGACACATTGCATGGATTTACGCATTGAGTTAGATTTATGGGATTTCTGGATTTGAGAACCATGGTATTATTTTAAGAAAATACGCACTGTTTTAAAAACCCGGTTTCTCTTGATATGATATTTCAGTGCGTCCACCACGAGTTTTCTCGGTTCCAGAGAGCTTGTGTGAGTATACCCGATTCGAGGAGTGGAAGGCACCGATTGTGGGTACATGGTGGACCCGGTACGGTACCCCGGGGCAAGAAGACTCGTACTACTGGACGGTAAGCCCGGCGGAGGGACTACTACCTACCGGTGATTGGTTAGACCTGGCGGTTATCCGGAGGATACTAACCAGAGTCGATAGATGGATACGGGACTGTTGGAGATAGTTCCCTCAAAGTCAATTATTGGATCGCAGGTACATGATTACAATGATTGAGGCAGGACCTATACCTATATGACAGTCTTGCTCGAGATGATAGTATGCTATCTGGTTTGTCTTTATCATCGTATACATGCTTTAGTTCACTATTGCATGATGATAGAGCCCATAGGATTCTGCTTGACAGCCAGCAGTATGATGGTGATCATATACGTGGGAGCTGGGGTCTGTAAGCACATCCTTAAAGTGTCCCTAGTCGTGGGAGTTTCGAGACAGGGCATCGATACTCCAGAGTAGACTAGTGTATACAGTCGAGACCCCGACGAGGGGCGGTGGCCGGTCTCACAAGCCACTGGTGTTAGTTGGTTCACCTAAGATGTATACAGGTGCTCATTGTGTTATGAGTACACCGGACAAGACTCGTCGGGAACATGCTAGTTGGTATTATACATATCGTCAGATAGCAGTTCCCTGGTGACTTGTGTACAGGTTAGTTTGTCGACTTGAGATCGTCATTTGTCTCGTGTGAGTTCCCACTGAGCTTTGATTTATACCCTACCACGCTCAAAGGAGATGTGCAAACAGGTATTTTTTGGGTACAGTCCCGAGCCACATGGACGCAGTGAGCGGATCGTCGGGGATTCGTCTCTCCCGGTATTGGGGGTTGATGTCGCACAGTGCACGGGTGACCATCACTAGAAACCCTCGGCCGAGGTAATGGAGAATTACTAATTTGGATCAGTAGTTTCTCAGGTGGTGATGGACTTCATGCCGACACGATTTATCGCGTTATTAGGGGTCTGACTTTATCCACCCCCCTAGACTCGATATGCGATACTCTTTAGACGAATGGACCGGACTGTATATACATTGTCACTGTCAGGCTCAATAGGATTTATAGATGAGTTCGCTCGTCAGCTACCCTTCCAATCAATACATAGGCAAACGTTACGTACAGCTCGTACCTCTGACGTGCTAGTGGTTATACCAAGTGCCAGTGTGTTGATGAGTCATTAGAGTCCCCCACAGACACTTTTCCAAGTTCGGGCGAAACGTTGTAGAGGCCGTATAGTTTTATGGCAGGGTTCGGAAAATGCACGTGCGTTTTCGCACGTGTCATTTTTCGGGCAGATAATACTGGTCGGCTTTGGTTTAATCCGGATCCGAGTATTATACTGTGTAGATATAATATCTTTGTCTCAGTTGCATTTGTATTCGGTCATAATACAAATGCGGGTATGTTTATACTGATACGGGGTTATCCTGAAATTCGTTTCAGGATCACTTTTGGAAGTTGCCAGTTTCCAGTTTCCAGTTTCCGTATTTAACATTCGGTTAAATGCGGATTTATCTTTCCGTCACTCTGGTGAGTCGTGAGGGTGAGTCGTGCTTCTAGAAGCTTCTAGAATGGTGACTAGGTTCATGAACCTTTGTTTGCATTAATTACTTGATGACTAGGTTTATATGACTCATGCTTTAGCATTAATGATTCTTGTTAACCTTAGGATATTTGTTCATGATATTTATCCTTGTGGTCACCCTCTTTGCTCCTACCATCGCCTCCCTCTTCATATAAAGTGGCCGGCCCTCCCCTCCTCTCTCACTCACTCACTTGATAGAAAAAGATTATGATAGATTTGGATTCACGGAAATTAGATAGCCTCATTTCTCATTTCACCCGATCCAAAAACAACTTCATTAACCGTTCGTCCATAGCCTTGGACGTAATTTGACAAAGTGTTCTACTCATTCTCTACTTTATCTTGGTCGTCTCTTTTAGCAAACTTGACGACGGAGTTGCCTCGTTTCAGAGGCGAGAGCCCGTTTAAAGATCCGTCGACGTGATGCCAGCTGGACGAGAAGACTGGAGATTCAAGAGATCGGAGCAGCCGCAAAAAGCGTGGGATGATGGTTGAAGACCGAAGGACTTGGATCGTTCGGTATAACATTTCTACCCACTTTGTAGTTTGTTAGTATTGCTTTAATGGCAGATCCGGGTTAAAGTACGCGATAGCGCCAGTTGTAAAAAGTTTTTGTTCCGCATTTAGCGTCTGTTAGACGGCCGGGGCGCTACAGTGGACTTACAATGGTATCAGAGGCTCACCATTAAACTTTACTAACTTGAGCTAACGCATTTTAAAGATCGATCGAATGGAATTTCCGAAATCGCAATTTTCTGGCACACAGCTTTCTGTCGATTTTTAAACAGGTCTAAAAATTATTTGACATATCACAGAAAACTAAGCAGGAAATTCTAAGCAAACTGGTAAAATTTGGTTACGTGATCCCACAAAACGGCCGCAGATCCACGGCCCAAACCAGGGATTGGGCGCTGATCCGCCGCGCTTTTGTCGGAACAGTGCCCCAAATTTTTCCAGTGAGTTTACCATGGGAAATTGTGGTTTTTGGTACATGTCTTTTGGGCCCAAATTTTGTTACTATACACCAGATGTTTGTGGGGCCCACTTCGGGAAGTTTAGTTGATCGAAATTTTAAACTTGTTAGTATGCAGTATTTACATCATATCTCTGACCGGGAATGTCATTTGATAGGTAAACCGCGTCTGATTGCTATTGTTCTTTTAGACGGGTTTGCGAACGTGACATTCGCTTTGATGTTCTGTGTTGTGCTGTGATGTTACGGATATGTCGTGGTGGATAGCAGGGTGCACTGATAGTGCTGTTTGGATTTATTTGTACATTTGATATTGCGGGGCGAGCGTCCAACATGTGGACTGCCGTCACTGCCTGTTGTATAATATTCTTTTGGGGCACGACCGGGTTGAGGTCGATGTACCCGTTGTACATATATTTATTTCTGTACTAGGTTTATCCCGCGATGGAGAGCACGGATAGCCGGCAACGGGTCCGTATCTCATGGGTTTGAGAGGCAGAGGGGCCTCACTCTAGAATTGGCATACTATTCGCCGCACTCGTAGGGGGTACAGGTTGACCCAAGGAGGGGCGCTCAATTTACCGGATTCCGTAAAGTGCCGGGTGTTCCATTCACTATGCTGTGGGGGACTACCTCGCTTCAGGTTTTGGCAGGTAACTTGCCGCACCAGTAGGGGTCTAGGTTTCATTGCACAGGCTATCCACACGACCAGGGGAACGTCGGGTTTCAGTAGCGGCTCTGTGAAACCCGGGGATCCCAGATTATCTGTATTGTTCTGTGATGCTTATTACTTTTCTGTAATGTTGCATATTATCACGCCTGGAGCGATTATTGTATATTGGTATATATACTATTAAATGTTGTATATGTTTTACACCCGCGCTAGTCCAGCCCCCGCTCTGTCGTTAGTTAAGTAACCTGACGGGTGATGACGGGACCCAGTGGCGAATGCGGATGGCATATACGTACATTATATTTTCGTTCTTTTCTGGTGTGATTGATTGATGGGACTACATTGATTCTTATCAATGCAAGTATAAAAAAACCTATATTTGTTGTTATTGGAACAAATTTTAAAAGGTGTTATTACAAAGATGTTTCCTTTTACTTTGCACAGCGATATTCAGTCAGAATATCCTGCACCTCATTCGACGAGGCAAGGGCCGAGATCCCTTCACCGGGAGTGACCCCTTGGGCAGAAGTTTACATCAGGGTAATAACTTCAATATAGTCGATTACAAGTTGCTTTGCATCGCGGTATTCAGTTGGAATATCCTGCACCTCATTCCACGAGAAAAGAGCCGAGATCCCTTCACCGGGAGTGACCTCTTTAGCAAAATGTTTTCGCCACTATATTTTTATAAAAAGCTATCAGTTTCCTTCAACGAGATTAAGTTCATTACGTTAAAGGTTTTTCGCCAAAAACCAGCCGTAGCCCTCCGTCATTTCTTATGGATGGTCAGTAGTATTCAAGCTATGTATTTTGACCTAACGCCAAAACATAGTGATTAGTAGCTGCTGGGTATTCATTTGTTGCATAGATAGATGCGTTGGTTTGGGACAGTCGTTCTGTCATACTTGGCCCTTCGTCAAGGGCATGTGCTGGTGGGTTCAAATTAACCTGGATAATGACGGATAGAACTTGACATGTGACTTATGATATTTTGACCTAACGCCAAGGTCATAAGAGCATGGGGCAAAAAATTACATCGGGAGTTTCTAAAGAAACTGAAACTTTCCAGATATGCGCATACCTTCTGGAGTGTGATAACTTGAGTGGCTTCCATCAAGTTATCATGCAATGATAGTTGGATCCCGATTCTCACTGATGAGTTGGTTTACTCTTCGGGTGATCCCGACTAATTCTTCTTTCAGGTTTGGAGGAGAATTTGAGATTACAGTGGGAGGTTTCCTGATTAGATAAAGTGATAACTATTCTGATCTAGGTTAGAGTGCACACAGAGTGTTTCTTTTCTCTCTCTTTGGCAGCGACCTTTGACCGATCCTAGACTATGACTCGGTGACCAAGTTGACCGAACCTTCTTAAAATACTGGCTTTTGGATTGTCCAAGTTGCATAAGTCATTGCCGCTCCTTCTTTTACCTTTTGAATTTCTCAGAACACCCCGTAGTACTACGGATATCCACTTCCATTGGATAGATCCATCGTATGGTTATATACGAACTCGAAAGGACTTCTTCGAGGATGGATCCAGGTTCATGATAAATAGAATTGGTTTTTTCAGTTGTCTTTTATTATCACCTTCTCTCAGGTTGTGAGGGCTCCTTAGTTTAGGAGAGTACACCTATTACGCTTATTGAATAGTCTTATTCCAAACCATAGGCTGGTGCCAAAAGGTAGGGAATGAAGAAAACCAATTAGCCTAAGTAGGGTGTGCAGAAGGTAATATGTAAAGACAAATTAAAGGAATTAGAAAGAGGGCAAAGTAAATTGCAACTGTTATCATTCACGACCAAACCGCGTACTTCATCGCCACTCCTATTTCACCTTTGCCTTTTTCCCAGTACGGGAGAAATAGAATAAGGTATTATTCAGTTATCTTTTATCATCACCTTCTCTCAAGTTGCGAGTACTCCTAGGATTAGGAGGGTACACCTGTTATGCTTACTGGATAGTCTTCTTCCAAACCATAGGCTGGTGCCGAACGGTAGGGAAGGGAGAAAACCACTTAGCCTAACGATGGTGTACAGAAGGTAATGAATAAAGACAAATAAAAGGATTTGGAGAGATGGAAAAGGAAATATACGGTTAAAGTCATGAATTGGATTATGGAGGAGGCATTACTAGGAATACCAGGATACCCCTACGAAACATTTTCATGTTTCAGTTTCATTGTGCATTGTTGAAAGAAAACTGATTTCTCGATTAGATACTTACTCCAAGGTATATATTTACCAGGTTTCATTCTCATATCTGTATGGTTTTACAGATGATGAGTGGGAGTAAGTTATTGGGAATTAGGAGATCATCCTCATTATATCGGAATTCATTGTAATTGGTGATATTTGAGGAAGTCGCCTGGGTACAGTTTTCAACCTACGACGCACAGGTTTTGAGTTATTCAACTCAGTGGACTTAAACAGAGTATTGTATGTTGTCCAGTGTCCATCAGGACAAACGGGTAGGTCCTCGTACTATGTTCTGTTTACTTATAACTACTTTAGTTTTTAGATAAGTGTTTCGTAGAAATACAATGTCTAAGTTTTGAGAAGTTGTGGGTATAAGAATAAAGTAGAGAACCAGGTATCGCAAGTATCGGGATTCTTCAAAACAGATCGAAGATGTAGATTCTTGTGATTGGTATTCAGTTGATAGTAACTGTTTTTGAGAAACTTGTTTCTCTTTCAGGTTACTCATAATTGGATGGATTCCTAAGTTGAGTAATGCTGATTAGCCTCTCTTCATTAAGTTGATATTCACTGGAGACAGCTGCATGGTTTGAATCTGGTTCCAATTAAATTAGTACCTCTATTTCTATATTTTATATAGAATGGTTCATATCTTAACGAAGTTAAGATACGGGAAGTTGTCCAGCTTATGCTTAAAACCATACACTGGGTAACTCAAGGCACGTTTCTGTAATGGCTGTTTGTGGGTTGAGCCTGGCTTTGACGAGGGTTGACATTTCTACCATCTGGAAGATCAATAGTGATATTGTTCTAGACTCGCCACAGTTTTATTAAAATGGATTTTTTCAGAAAACTGTAGTGGGAGTATGGTAGAACTGGAAGTGATTCTAGAACCGCAAACAATTACGAAAAATTTAATAGGACATGTATATTCAATCAGGTTTGACATTCCAATAGCCACTCCGCAGATATAGAGGGTAACCTCAGACACCCGAGAGGTACTCCGGTAGCCTCAAGGACGGTGACAGGGAGGTTCTTGTTTACCCAGACTTGACTCTACTGTTATTCCAGACTATGAGACCCGGCAAGAGGATAAGTATAGCGTCGTTCTAAACTAGCTTTAGAAGTGTACATATATATTATTCTGCCAAAGAGTTGTCATAGTCAGTAGGAGCAGCGGAAGCATAGTGGGCAAGTAGCTTATGTCTATTTATAGGCTTAAGAAGAGATAGCGGAAATAAGATCATCTAATTTTTTGATATGACAGTCATGGGTTTGACTTCATCAGAATAGGGGATGGATCTGTTAAGAAGGTAGTAGCGTGTGATGTCCTGGTATTTGGATGACATACACAGAGTAGGAAGTAAAATTCCTATACTACGATCGGTTGTACTTTGGTCGTCACACAGTTGTTTCTCCACAAAGGACATGGATATAATATCTGACATTCTGGTTACTAGATCTATAGTTTTAGATCTAGATTTGGGTAGTTTCCCAATGTGGGTATTTTGACAATATTCTAATAGTATTTTAGAATAGATGACTCCTGGCATGGTGGTGTACCTGCAGGTGATGGAGTCACCCTCTCTAAAAGTGTCTTAGAGACTAAAGGAGAGAGGGATGTGCATGATTGACAGATCACTTGCTTAGGCAATTGAGTCAATTATGAGATGTCAAGTACCACACCAGATGTTGTTTTTGCACTAGATGCGATAAGTTAATATTAATCCAATCCTGGAGAAACATAAGGAAGCAGTTTTAGAACATGAGTGTGTGTTCTACATATTTGATGACGAGGCCTCCTTCGGGAGATGGTTATCATTCCAGGCTTCAGAGGTGACATGGATGACAGAGTGATTGTCAGAGTTATAGTTTTCCCTATGATGAGGGACAGTATTATGGACAGTTAGTCCAAGAGAATACTTTGGGAGGCATGGTGCTGGATACTGATTAGGTTCAGTGATCACTGCAGTCTAAGAAGTTTGGATTTGGAGTTCATTTATGAACTAGGTCCGATCAGATATCCAAACATATTCTAGGACAGGTACTACTCGATTCGGGAGATGGCTTTCTCCGCGAACTTGAGAATAAGAGAGACATAGAAAGAAACAACAGGGCGGATCCACTCACTGAGGCTATTCCTCGAACACAAGAGTTTTACAAACTAGCTTTGTGAAACTGATTAGTAGAGGAGTTGGATGTTTGGTATCACACGGGCTGTGAGTATGCGACATCGCAATAATTAGCCTTAAGTGCAAGTGGGAGATTGTTGGAGATAGTGCCTTCAAAGTCAATTGTTGGATCGTAGGTACGTGATTACAATGATTGAGGCAGGACCTATACCGATATGACAGTCTTGCTCAAGATGATAGTATGCTATCTGGTTTGTCTTTATCATCGTATACATGCTTTAGTTCACTATTGCATGATGATAGAGCCCATAGGATTTTTCTTGACAGCCAGCAGTATGATGGTGATCATATACGTGGGAGCTGGGGTCTGTAAGCACATCCTTAAAGTGTCCCTAGTCGTGGGAGTTTCGAGACAGGGCATCGATACTCCAGAGTAGACTAGTGTATACAGTCGAGACCCCGACGAGGGGCGGTGGCCAGTCTCACAAGCCCTTAGTGTCAGTTGGTTCACCTAAGATGTATACAGGTGCTCATTGGGTTATGAGTATACCGGACAGGACTCGCCGGGAACATGCTAGTTGGTATTATACATATCATCAGATAGCAGTTCCCTGGTGACATGTGTACAGGTTAGTTTGTCGACCTGAGATCGTCATTTGTCTCGTGTGAGTTCCCACTGTGCTTTGATTTATACCCTACCACGCTCAAAGGAGACGTGCAAACAGGTATTTTTTGGGTACAGTCCCGAGCCACATGGAGGCAGTGAGCGGATCGTCGGGGATTCGTCTCTCCCGGTATTGGGGGTTGATGTCGCACAGTGCACGGGTGGCCATCACTAGAAACCCTCGGCCGAGGTAGTGGAGAATTACTGATTTGGAACAGTAGTTTCTCAGGTGGTGATGGACTTCATGCCGACACGATTTATCGCGTTATTAGGGGTCTGACTTTATCCACCCCCTAGACTCGATATGCAATACTCTTTAGACGAACGGACCGGACTGTATATACATTGTCACTGTCAGGCTCAGTAGGGTTTATAGATGAGTTCGCTCGTCAGCTTCCCTTCCAATCAATACATAGGAAAACGTTACGTACAGCTCGTACCTCTGACGTGCTAGTGGTTATACCCAGTGCCAGTGTGTTGATGAGTCATTAGAGTCCCCCACAGACACTTTTCCAAGTTCGGGCGAAACGTTGTAGAGGCCGTATGGTTTTATGGCAGGGTTCGGAAAATGCACGTGCGTTTTCGCAGGTGTCATTTTTCGGGCAGATAATACTGGTCGGCTTTGGTTTAAGCCGGATCCGAGTATTATACTGTGTAGATATAATATCTTTGTCTCAGTTGCATTTGTATTCGGTCATAATACAAATGCGGGTATGTTTATACTGATACGGGGTTATCCTGAAATTCGTTTCAGGATCACTTTTGGAAGTTGTCAGTTTCCAATTTCCAGTTTCCAGTTTCCAGTTTCCGTATTTGACATTCGGTTAAATGCGGATTTATCTTTCCGTCACTCTGGTGAGTCGTGAGGGTGAGTCGTGCTTCTAGAAGCTTCTAGAATGGTGACTAGGTTCATGAACCTTTGTTTGCATTAATTACTTGATGACTAGGTTTATATGACTCATGCTTTAGCATTAATGATTCTTGTTAACCTTAGGATATTTGTTCATGATATTTATCCTTGTGGTCACCCTCTTTGCTCCTACCATCACCTCCCTCTTCATATAAAGTGGTCGGCCCTCCCCTCCTCTCTCACTCACTCACTTGATAGAAAAAGATTATGATAGATTTGGATTCACGGAAATTAGATAGCCCCATTTCTCATTTCACCCGATCCAAAAGGCAACTTCATTAACCGTTCGTCCATAGCCTTAGACGTAACGAGACAAAGTGTTCTACTCATTCTCTACTTTATCTTGGTCGTCTCTTTTAGCAAACTTGACGACGGAGTTGCCTCGTTTCAGAGGCGGGAGCCCGTTTAAAGATCCGTCGACGTGGTGCCACCTGGACGAGAAGACTGGAGATTCAAGAGATAGGAGCAGCCGCAACAAGCGTGAGATGATGGTTGAAGACAGAAGGACTCGGATCATTCGGTATAACATTTCTACCCACTTTGTAGTTTGTTAGTTTAGCTTTAATGGCAGATCCGGGTTAAAGTACGCGATAGCGCCAGTTGTAAAAAGTTTTTGTTCCGCATTTGGCGTCTGTTAGACGGCCGGGGTGCTACCGTAGACTTACAGGGACGACACGTACTTCCGGGGGCCGAGGGCCGATTCCACAGACGGAGCCCGTGGGCCGATCCGGACTGACGGAGCCTGATATTTGAGTACTTGTGTGTCGATACTAGACACGATTATTTTATGATATTTCGAGTGCCGATGTTGGGCACTCACGATTCTATGAGATTTACAGGATTTGAGGGCTGATTGGAGTGACGGTGCCTGAGTTTTACTGGGATTTGGGTGTATTGATGGACACCGGTTATTTTCCACGTTGACATTCCGTGTAGATGTTATTATTCTCATGCTCAGCATTCAGTGTTATACACCTCATCCTGTATCTATAGTACCTGATAGAGTACACTTGCTATGCACGATTATTGCATACCCTGCTCATCCTATAGAGATGTTATTAGATCGCACTTGTTGCATCATTATTGCTCATCTAGTTCATCATATAGATGTTATCTGTTGGCATAGGTTAGAGTATCGCAGCACATGCATACTCACGATTACCTTTATATGTTATCTACTATTCACGAGTTGGCAACTCACCCCCGTTGTGCCATAGTGTTTGCAAGTTGCCCCTTAGAGTAGTCGCGGCAGGCTGCTTTCTTGCATCTTTTGATACAGATACCACTGCAGTTGACGCGTGAGCCCTTTTGCTGATAGGTGGGTTTTTTTGTGTGGTATCTGTTTATTTTTCCAGTTGTATACACCATTGTATCTAGTACTCTCCATCTACTACTTATGTATTGACTTAGAGACCAGTTGTAAGGACGATGTATATTATTTGTACTCTGGTGTCGAGCTCGTTGTGAGCCGACTTTATTTATGCAGTTTTATATTTCATATTGTCTTCACTTATTTTTGCTCATTCTTCGCTACGGCGTCGTATATTATTATCGTGGTGATTGTTTCCGCTGTTGGGCGTGATTGCTCCCGTTTAGGATGCTTTATTCTTCTTGTATGTCATTTTACTCATATATTGTCTTGTACCCGATTTCGGGGCTAGTTTTTACAAAAGAAATGCTGCCAAAATTTTCAAGATAATAACTTGAACCTTAAAGAATTTTACTAAATTACTTAAGGTTTTCTAAACGTTTTAACAAATGTTTCTATCAAATGTTTTAACACTCAATACTTTTAATGGTTTTGATTTCTGGGTTTCGGCTTACTTAATCGCGTTACGCCTGTAGACGTTACGTGGTTAAGTGCCGGTCACGGGCCAAACTCTGGATCGTGACAGACTTGATGATTGATCCATACCTTTGACTAGAGGATGACGTACGATGGATTATACCGTACGTGATGTTGTAAGGCTGTACGTCGATTGATAGATTCACCGACTCAATCATATTAGATACGTATACTTTATAGCTGTTAACTGATGATTTACCTTATGCTGCATTCATGTCATTCTCATTGCATTTCTTATACATGTGCTAGTACACCTGCACCATTATCGATGATGTGTATGTTACACTTACACAAATTTGCCGGCTCACACACTTCATCATCGATAATTGTCATGTCACTACACAGTAGAATTGTTGTATCATGATATGACTCCTTGCATAATTTACTTGCTATAGTTACATATGCACCTTTATACGATGTTGCATTTGACTTTGGAGAAATTAGGAACCGCATGATATATTTCAAAACTGGAATCATTTAAAAGTGCGGTTTTCCCTTAATATGTCACATCAATGTTCCATGTTGCATGATATACGGATATTCTTATATTTCTATCATATGTCGCATACATCATGCTTTATGATTTTACGCATTGAGATATGTTGTTTTCATGAGATTTCTGGATTTGAGAACCGTGGTCATTTTAAAAGAAAGTATGTATTGTTTTAAAAACCCGGTTTCTTTTGATATGATATTTCAGTGCGTCCACCATGCGTTTTCTCGGTTCTGAGACGTGTGACATGTGAAACCCGATTCGAGGAGCTGGACGAGGCCGATTGCGGGTACATGGTGGACCCGGTATGGTACCCCTGGGAGAGAAAGGATTGTTGTTCAGTAGACGGTGAGCCTGGCAGAGGGACTACTACCTACCGGTGATAGTATTTGGGCTCGGCGGATATCCGGAGGATACCGACCGGAGTCGAGAGATGGTATGGGCCGATCCGGACTGACGAAGCCGGTGGGCCGATCCGGACTAACGGAGACCGAGATATGAGGATTTATGTGTCGATACTGGACACGGGTTTTATGATGTTTTCGAGTGTCGATGTTGGACACCCAGTTTCCATGATTTTGATGTGTCACGAGGGACACCCGTTGATTTATATCCTCATACTTTCATGCATATGCTTTTATGATATTTACATGCATGAGGTTGTTGTGTCATTGGTTGACACGTGGACGGGATCCACATGCATACAGACATTGATCATATTGTTGGATGATATCCATATGCTTATAGGCATTGATTACCTTGTTGGCACATATACAGATACGGTCACCCTAAATATCATAGTATTACCTTTATAATATAGTTGACCCAGGAGTCGTTGTTTATTCGATTTCTAGTTTTGATTTTTTTTCTACTCACTCCCGTTGTGCCACAGTTCTTACGGGTTGACCGCACGGATCTGTAGCGGCTTCGCTGGTACACAGTTGCATTCGGGTGCTTTGCTGGGTAGATGGGACATTTGTATTTTACCCACTCTTGTATTTATATTTCATATTGTATTTAGTCAACTCCATCAATCAAACTAGTATTTGTATAAGTAATGAGATTTAGTGAGACTTGTAGTTGCGAGACTTGAGCGATGGGTTTTATGTTCGCCTTTCAGGTTGATATCTCGCTTTATTCTTTATTTTTGGTGTTGATCTTCGCCGTTGGGCGTCGTATACTTATATTTTTGCTTTGCGTGGTTGTGGATTCGTCGTTTGGAGAAAAGCTAGCTCCTGCTTGGGGATGCCTTTATCATTATTATGTATTATGGTTTTGGATCAAAAAGTACAAAGGAGGTGCTGCCCAAATTTCTTAAAAAGTCGAAACATGTTTTTCAACTAATAAATTCCACTTGCGTTTTCATGTTCCTTTACATATGCATTTAGAAAACATTGATTTCACTCGACCTTTATTTCAAAACTTCACCTCTTTTATTTTCTTAATGGTTTAGATTTCTGGGTTTCAGTTTACTTGAATTACGTTACGCCTTTAGACGTGGAGTGATTTAAGTGCCGGTCATGAGCTAATATTTCGGGTCGTGACAATAGAATATGCGGAAAATGAATGGTAAACGCAGCAATAAAGAATATACATTACTATATATGTGAATCATATAGTTTTGACATTTGAAATAATATAAATCGTGGCGTTTATAAAATAAGGGCTACGGTGTTTTTAAGAAAGGTACGTCCTTTGAAATATCCGTAGGATCCCTTGGCCTGTCTTTAAAATTACCCACGATTCGTTAGTTTTGAAATAGGTATAATTCGAGTCTAGTCTAACATCTACTAAGTACACTGCAGGTCTATACTAACAGATTAATCGAAAAGGTAAGGAAACCACCTAAATCTGAGTCGATATTTATAAATCCCATAGTCGGTGATCCCGCCTCAATAGTATCACATACGATATAATATAGAATCATGACATCCTCGAGTCAAGAGTGTAGATCTATCATCAATATATAGCTCGTATGGTAAATCCATCGTACAGCATCCCAATCTAGGTACAGGTCAAATATCACATTTATCTCACCATTCATCTGGTATCCTTATCATCATATCATGTATTAGGGATACCGATCTAAGTCTAGTACATACTGATACCATCTACATATATATGTGCGTGTGTATGAAAACACATCGCCTAAGGACCCGCTATAACATCATGTCGTATCTCATAATACGAACCATATCACATCACCGATCTCATGGCATCATGCCTAATCTCATCGACTCTTCTCCAAGTATCATATACTATCCTCATCATCCATGTATATGTATACGTATATATATACATAGTCCCATACCTATGCGTACACACACACACACACACACACACACACACACTCATATCCCCATATACGCACAAATAATATAAAATGTATGCAAGAGTGTGTGTGCGTGTATGCAAATCATAAGTCTAGGGTTTCGCGACTAAGAAGCTAAACTATGTTACTTCTAATTACACTAAACTAACCCATGAACACATAAGCCTATCTATATAGTCATTAATCTCACAATACACATAGTTATATATATATGTATACGTATTCGTATACTACACTACGAACTGCGAGGGTGCTATACGCCATCCACCCGACTTCCCCCGTAGATATATATCTACTCACTTTGATCTTCGCTTTCCGATGCCGATGTCGCCACTCGCTTGCTTGTCGTCTCGAAATCCACATGGGGTACCTACATATATACACATATAGCATTGTAAATGGAAATCACGCAAGAAAACCAAAGTGTCGCACGAATCACACATAGGTTAAAACCTATAGTCTTCACATGCAAGAAAGCCAATTAACACCCGATATTGACGTACAAACGTCAAGTGACCGATACAACACAATATCAAAACTTCAAATTAACAGCATTCGCAAAACAAAATCAGAAACGATGCAAAACACTTCCAGATTTTACCCTAGGTGAAATTAGCCAAATTTGCACATGTAGAGGGTCTAATTTACTAGAGATGGAGACATGAACCAAACACGAACCAATTTGGGAGTACCAAGGCCGCAATTTGCGGCCCAAATGCTTAAATTTGCGGCCTGGGTTGGGGGTTTGGGGCTCTGGTCTCCAGGGTAGCGTCTAGGTCACCTGCATGTATCACTGTGTTTGTTAAATAAATTCTAGAGTCCCCGGGTGTTAGCGGATCTCCAATAACACCTCAAATTTCCACAAATTCCCGATATCGGGGTTTCTAAGTTTGGGTTAAAGGTTTAAGTCTATGGTTTCAGTCCAATAAACAATCACTATAGGGGTTGCAAGGCCTCTACTAATCTCAATCACACTTCACTACTCAAGATTTCATCAATACCCTAACTTGGAATTTTCTATCTTCACTAAACATCACTAGAACACTTCTAATCAAGCATGGACACTAATGTGAAAGTAATACTACACTAATGATGAAGAATATACCTCATTTGGCAACTCAAGAAATTTCTTGAGTTGCCCCAAGTCTTCAAAATCCGATTTTTCTTGGTCCAAAGTGCTTGTAGAAAGCTTGTGCACATTTTTAATGAAGTGGGGATGGACTTTTAAATGATTTTTTGGTGTTGTAGTGTAGAGGTAGAGGAGGGAGGAAGGAGGTGGCAGCCATGGTGAGATGAGGGAGAGAAATGGAGAAGAAAAATGAAGGGGAAAAGAAATGGGAGCTTGGTCAATGACCCTTCTCCTCTCTCTCTCTCTCTCATGCCCATACCCAATTCTTTACTATTGTAACGCCTTAGATTTCGGTTAGTATTACTTTAGACGATAATGCGGGTTTACTATAAAAGGTTTACCAATTTGGGTTCCTCACATTTTATAACATTTAATTAATAATTTATTATTATTTGTTATGGCATGCACGCACGTGTGCACGTTAATGTGAGGGTTTGTTTGTGCTAATTTAGGTTAGTGGCCATGACACTTAACCTAAACCAATCCTTGTTTTAATTCAATCCTTAACCCTAAACTCCTAGATCTTTTGTGACAGAAGAGAGATATTTGTTTTGGGAGTGAGGAGGTGGCACAAGTAAGTGTGAGTGCATTAATGAGGAATCAATGCAAATGGTGCACTTACCCTTTAACCCTGTAATGTTTTAGAAATCGTTTTGTGAATTTTTCCGTTTTAGGGTAAAATAGTCAGTGTTTTCCGTTTTAACCCGATTGTGATCAAACTTCTGTATAGACTTGACGGCACCTAGTTTAGCTAGAATTAAACTAGTGCGCGGGCTTTAGGGGTCAATGGGAAGTTTTGGTTCACATAGAATTTTTCCCTAACTAAATATTATTTTAATGTGTTTTTTTACGCACTTAATTTGTGGTAATTACATTTTGGATTAATTACTTCTAATTTGAATCATTGCTAATCTAATCACTAGATATTTTTGTTAATCCATCCATCCAAATATCTAGATATTTTGTGAATTTAAAATGAAAATTTAAAGAAAAAGAAAAGAAAGAAAAGGTGGCAATTGCATTTAATGAAGCATTTATTGATTTGTGCTGGAATTTTCTTCACATTTACACAAAATACCCCCACTCTTTTGGCCGAGCCCCCCAACCTGTCCATTTCTTTTCCTTAGCTCTTTTCATCATCTCCAAGCTCTCCAAATTCATTACAAATCCCAAAATAAATCCACAAATTCATAAATAAAACTTAACCCATCATTTCCTTTCACTAATCTAGCATGGATCTTCAAGAAAATCTTGATCTTTGGAGGCAAAAGTTGATGAAACTAGTTGCTAGATTTTGTTCTTGAGAGGTATAATTTCAAACCCTAATCCTTATTTGTTTTGCTAAAATCATTAAGTTAGCTAATTAATTGGTTAATATAGCTTTAAACTCTTGTTTAATTCATTCATTATAATTTTAAAGAAATTCAAGTTAGTGTTTAAACTTGATGTTTGGGTTAAATGTTAATTGAAGATTAGGAAAACTTAACCTAGTTTGATAGTTTGTTAAATGATATTTTCCTAACTGTAAAATTAGCTAATTAGCAATCTAGACTTTTACTAAATCCTAATTAAGTGAGATTAAAATTATAATAAGGGTTTGTATGGTTTAATCTTGCTATATTGTGATGTTTGTAAATTTTAGTTTTGGTAAAAACTTGTAGTTTTGTGTTAAAATGATATATGTTGCTTACTAGTTTTCGGTAAGTTTAGGCGTGGGTTTCTTTTGACGTTGCGACATTATTTATATTAGATTCTACGTTTATTATTGTGTTTTGAATGCGCAATCGGTACGATCAGGGTCTAGGCTTGGTAGTTGTGTCGCTTTGCGTTCCTAGCTAGGGTCGTGCCGATGTCGTTCGTGTCTTTATGTAGCTTTTGCTCTTGAGTTGGTTTCGTAGTGTCGCTACGCGCGTTAGCCACTTGACGAACACTTGAAAGTAGGTTTGGAGTTGGTGCGTCGGTCAAACGTAGTTGGTACGTGTTATTGGTCTATTGCTAATATATATACTTGTTATATTGTTATATGCTTTCAGGATCGCAGGCGAAGACTTCGGGTGTTGCGAACAGGGGAAAGCGAGTAGTTGGCTTTACTTAGCCAGGAACGTTAGTGATTAGATTTAACATCTATAGGGGGATCGCCCACATGGCGTTATGTGTCTGGGCTAGATCAAATGACATGACTATTAGTTAGAAGTATACGGATATTGATTGTGCATGTACACCTTTGTTGCTTATCTCATTTCCTTGTGTATGGACTTAGTATTATTGAGACACAACACCATTATTGACGGTTCATATTTCACGAGCACTAGTTGTATGCTACACACACCGTCAATAGTTGCCATGACACGCACAACACCTATACATATGTGATATTGTATTGTTTAGGGATATTGAGACATAATCCCTATTTACTTTTGTGTATATGACATATAGCATGCCTTTATACCTACATGCTTACACATATGCCTTGACATGATTACATGCTAGGTATCTACATACCTATATGGTATTGTACCATTACTGATAGGTATATACATGTAACACTTTGAAATTTCGTTAGAATGTTTTTCATGATAATTAGCAATTGAGCGTGTTATTTTATATGTGTACATAGGATTGCTAGTTATTTTTAGTCGGGTTTACCTAATTGAAATTTTCTTTTGTAGTGTTGCACACTTAGCCAATTTTGTGACTTAGGGTTTTTGGCATAGCATGTTAACCATTCTTTTGTTGCATGGTTCATTTTAATTCCCCACCATTTTAATCAAAACAAAATCCTTTTTAGAATTCAAAAGAAGAAAAGAAATGAGAATAAACAATTGAGAGCATGGTGTTAGGTGAAGAGGATTGACTTTTGACCCCCATTTTCTTCTCTTCTCTCTCTCTTTCCCCATCTCAGAATTTTCTACAGGAATTCCAGCAGAAAACCCTATCTTTTCTTCTTCTTTTCTTCTCCTTTTCATGCCCTTTTGATCTCTATTCAAATACCCTACACAAAAACAACACTTTCCTTCACAAAACCATGGGAAAAAGGGGCTTTTTGAGGTGTTTGGTGGTAGATCTGCCCACTTGAGGAAAAAGCTGGGAATTTTGGTGTTCCATAGGGTGTTTTGAAGGTATTAACTCATGTTAGCATTCATTTTCCTTAAACTTGTAGTATTCTTTAGCAAAAATCTTATTTTTTTGTGCATTTTTAGTGATATTAAAGGATATTTGTGATTCATATCTTAGATTAGGGTTTTGTTAGCTTGGTTAGCTCTATTATGTGTTATTAGAGCTATTTTAGGCCAGGTTTGTTTCAGTTTGCACATAAATACCATAAAGTTCCATTTTTGTGCAAAAGTGTGGATTTTAACTAGAAATAAAACTCTGTAGGATCTGCTACTACCCAAGATATTTCAAAGTGAAATTAGAATTACTGTAGCATACACAGGGGGTATAGAGTGCACCAACCAAACCTGGGGGCCCAATTCCCCAGATCGGCTACCGGAAAATGCATTCTGGCCGCAAATTGCGGCCAGATGGGTGAGTTGGGAGTTGAGGTTTGGGTCACTGGAGTCTGCTGCTATTTGTAGTATTTTGGTATATATATATTTTTAATATCTGTTCTGTATCAAAATCTGGAGTAGAATACCCTATTTCCCGTATTTTTTAATCTTTCGCGATACGCGTGATACGTGTGTGTGGGTTTGGGGTTTCTGCATATCGCGACGCGTCGGAGTGGCTTCAGGCGCGTAATCACACGTTTTAGCGTATCGCGCACACACGCGCTTGGTTTGCGACACGGGTTTCTAGTTGACCTTAAATGTCGTGTTTGTATGGTTTGAGCTTATGCGTGATATTCTGTGGAATTCTAGGTTCGCAGGCTAGTGCGACGGACGCCGCGAAGAAGGGGAAACAAGTCATCGGCTATACCTAGCGAGAGACTACGGTGAGTAGATTTAACATCTACGGGGATATCGCCCGCATGGCGTTCTACGTCAGGGCTTATAGCTACATTTCCATACATTGACTATTCATGGCTACTGTTTAGTGCATACCACATTCCCTGATGTATGTATATAAACTAGAATTGATAGAACACCGCACCTTTACTAACGGTTCATGTTGCATGAGCACTATCCTGCATGTTACACACACACCGTTAGTAATTGCCATGACACTCACACTGTAGAATTTCCATGATCAGTATGTTGTAGCTTATCTTTATGTGACTTGACATGATATTCATACTTGATGCATATATCACCTCGGATCATTATGTTGTAGCTCATTTTTTATGTGACTTGACATGATATTCATACTTGATGCACATATCACATCACATTTACTTGCATATTGGTTGGGATTACATGTGATTTCTGGATTTGGGAACCGTGGCCATTTCAAATATGTAATCATTTAAAAACCGTGTTCCCTTAATATGATATTTCGGTGCGCCCACCCTGTGTTTTCTCGGTGCTAGAGTGGCATATATTGAGAGAGGGCTGACCCGGACTGACGGATGCCCGATATATTGAGAGAGGGCTGACCCGGACTGACGGATGCCCGATATATTGAGAGAGGGCTGACCCGGACTGACGGATGCCCGATATGTATGAGAGAGAGGGCTGACCCGGACTGACGGATACCCGATATGTATGAGAGAGAGGGCTGACCCGGACTGACGGATACCCGATAAAGGAGGATTTGCGTGTCGATGCTAGACACGAGTATTTATGTTATTTGGGTGCCGATGTTGGGCACTCGTGATTCTTAGGGATGTACATGATTTGAGGGCCGATGAGAGTGCCGGCGTCTGGGTTGTTGGGATTTGCGGTGCATATATATATTTATTCCACATTGACATTCCGTGTTGATGTTAGATTCTCATGCTCAGCATTCATTATTGCATCTCATCCTGTAGTTATATCACTTGATAGAGCACTTGCATGATTATTGTACATACTGCTTACCTCGCATTGATATCATCTGCTGGCATATGTTAGAGTAGCGCAGTACGTGCATGCTCGCGATTACCTTTATATGTTATTTCTATTCACGAGTTGGCAACTCACCCCCGTTGTGCCACAGCATTTGCAGGTTGCCCTTCGGAGTAGTCGCGGCAGGCTGCGTTTTGCATCTTTTGACACAGATACCCCCATAGTTGGTGTACTAGCTCTTTTGCTGATAGGTGGGTTTTGTGCGGTATCTGTTTATCTTTCAGCTATGTATATTGTTGTATCTAGTATTCTCCATCTACCATGTATGTATTTGACTTAGAGACAATGTGAGGACGATGATGTATATTATTTGTTTTCTGGGGTCGTGCTTGTTGTAAGCCGACTGTACTTTGCAGTTTATTCTATCTGTGATGTTCTCACTTGTTGCTCTTGATCTTCACTACGGCGTCGTATATTGTTTACTTGGATTTCTTAATATGTTAGTAAGTGCTTTCATTTAAACTTAAAACACTCTATACTTTTACTGGTTTGATTTCTGGGTTTTCGGTTCACTTAGTCGCGTTACGCCTGTACACGTTACGTGGTTAAGTGCCGGTCACGGGCCAAACTTTGGGTCGTGACAATACACATATGAGACATAGCTACATATACATCTCGCATACATACTTACACTTATACCTGGAGGGTATTACATCATTATTGATAGGTAGATACACATATCTTGTTATGCCAACATGGTTACGCGTACCTGGCTATAGCTACATGTTCACATTTATTTGATGTTGTATGGACTTGGAGAAATTAGGAACCGCATGATATATATATTAACTTGTTGCAGTTAAATAGCGGTTTTTCCTTTATACGCTCATATTACTGTTTCATGTTGCATATATTATATTCATGGATTTCATATGACGTTCTCTGATATTTTTAATCCTAAGTATATATAACAGTGGAATGGGACGCTGTTATATATATATAGATATTAGTGGAATGGGACGCTAATATATATGTATTGATTCATGCAGTTATACTTATTCATTACTTGATGTTTTCTGAATTTGAGGACCGTGGTTGTTTCATGAAATTATGCATTATTTGAAAAACCCGGTTTCTCTTGATATGATATTTCAGCGTCCACCATGAGATTTCTCGGTTCTGAGATTGTGATATATAACCGATGCGAGGAGTGCAGTGGGCCGTGTGCGGGTACATGGTGGAGCCCGGTACGATTCCCCTCGGCAAGATGATCGACGGTATATGCCGATGAGCCTGGAAGGTGGGCAAGTACTTACCGGTGATAGTATTTAGACTCGGCGGTTATCGTGGGGATACCGACCTGAGTCATGTACGTTTGGATACGTCGAATTTCGAGTGTCAGAGCTAGGCACTCGAGTTTTCGGGATAGCGTATGATACGTACCTATCAAGGGGCCAGTCGTGGTGACAACGCCTGATAGACCAGTATTTATGTGTCGATACTAGACACTTGTTTCATGATATTTTTGGGTGTCGATGTTGGACACTCACTTTATATGAAACTTACTCGATACTGGATATTGGATATATGAGATTTACTTGATATTGTACATTCAGGATATATGAGATTTACTTGATATTGTACATTCAGGATATAAGTGGTTTACTTGATATTGTATATTTAGGATATATGAGATTTACTTGATATTGTACATTCAGGATATGAGATTTACCGGATATGAGAGCCAATTTTGGGGCTGATATGAGAGCCAATTGTCTTGATGGACTTTGGTCCTGTCACGAGGTCAGGATTCCGTGAGAATGACATGTTTTATTCCATACTCCTCATTTATTTTATATGCATTGCTTCATGTATTAGTAGTACCTGATAGAGTACCTTTCATGACTGTTGCATATACATATTGTCATATTATTGCTTCATGTATTAGTAGTACCTGCTAGAGTACCTTTCATGACTGCTGCATACATATGACCATTTATTGCTATCCGCTTGCATGTATTAGATTCACGATGTACGTGCATACTTCCGATTACCTGCATATGTTATTACTATTCACGAGTTGGCAACTCACCCCCGTTTTGCCACAGTGTTTTGCAGGTAGTTCTTCAGGGCAATCGCGGCCGGCTTTTCATCTTTTATATCATCTTTTGCAGCAGATACCGCTACGGCTGACTGTGTATAGTTTTTCTATAGGTGGGTTTTACGGTTATCCGATATTGCTTATTGTATATTCGTTGTATCCCGTACTCTCTATCTACCACTTTCATGTGTATGACTTAGAGACTTGATGTGAGGACGATATTGTATATTTTGGTGGCCTGGATGTCTTTTATGCAGTTTTACTTATATCGTCTTTTATTTCTTCGCTACAGGGTCGTATATCTGTTGTGGTGGTTGTCTTCCGCCGTTGGGCGTGGATTTGCTCCCGTTTGGGATGCTTTACTTATATTTATGCTGTACCCATTTTTGGGGTTAGTTTTTACAAAGGAGGTGCTGCCAAAATTTTTAAGGAAGTAAAGTTGGACTTTAAAGAATTTGGTTTGAGATTTCAAAAATTTTGAAAATGCTATTATCACTTACTACTTTTGATGTTTTAGATTGCTGGGTTTTCGGCTTACTTAAATTGCGTTATGTCTGTAGACGTTGCGTAGTTTAAGGGCCGTCGCGTGCCAATTTCGGGTCGTGACAAAGTTGGTATCGAAGCGCTAGGTTTTACCTTTTGGAGTGTAGGATGACCTTGGTATGATGGAATAGGTAGCTTAAGCAGAGTAACGTAGTGTGTGTATGTCCGCGGCATACTCACGATCACGGTACTCCGCCTAAAGTGACCTAAGTACAAATTGCTTGAAATTCCCTTCTTGATGATACATATCCTTGTGATTCGATTTCCGTGTTCTTATCGAATCCTTTTCCATTTATAGCCTTTGCTGTCGATGACTATGGGGACTCAGAGTGATGTAGCGAGAGCCGAGGTCAGAGTTGACTCGTATGGGACGAGGACTGACCAGGATGGCACGCTCGTTGCACAGGAGCAGATGGATTCGCCTTCGATAGATCGTATCGCTAGGCTTGAGGCAGAGATGCTGGACTTGCGCCAGACGATGAGCTTTTTGGTTGAGGCCAGTAGAGCGCAGCGACAGGAAGTTGCCACCCCTGTTACCCAGTTGTTCCTTGCGTTCAGTACACAGCATTTCATCACTTACACAGCACCAGTAGATGCAGCCCTAGTTGACGAGGCACGTCTTCCAGAGACTTTGGGAGTTCGAGGACCGAGGAGGGCTAGTACAGGTGTGTCAGCCTTGAGACAGAGGTTCATTCGCCGAGACAGATTTCATGACCGTCGCGAGAGTAGCAGAGGCTTAGGATGAGGACAGTCGTTCAGCTCTCATCCCAAGGAGGGTCAGCAGTCATCGCGTGGATGTTTCTGGTGCGGGAGCCTTCATCACCTCATCAGGAATTGTTCCTTAGCACCGCGTCAGACCCATGTTCAGAGAGGTCAGGGACGCGTAGGGTTTGTTTCGAGAGGACGGGTTGGCAGAGGAAGAGTTCTGACAGTTGCGGGTAGAGGGCACACACCATAGTTTGCTTTACTCATCGGGACGCGCGGGCGTCCAGTGCAAAGTTTTCAGGTATTCTTAAATTCGTATGTTCTTTTGATTCGTAGGGTTGTTTTGTTCAGGATCTATGCATGCGTTTGTTTTACACACTTTGTGCCATAGTTGGGCCGAGAGTTGTGTATGCTAGATCAGTCGTTGTTATGTTAACTTCTGTCAGCGATTCTTTTGTTGCGCGACACGTATTTCAATCGTGTGCCAATCAGATAGGAGATAGAGATTCGTCCGTCATTTTGATCCTTCTTGAGATGTTGGATTTGACGTTTTCCAAGGTACGGACTGGTTAGCTACGTGCTAGGCGTCTGTGGACTGCCATGAGGAAACAGTCAGGTTTTGTTTCCCGGCGAGTCAGCTCTTGTTGTGCGGGGGGGGCAGTGGTGCCGCCCATCACAGCTTGAATTTATCCTTTTTCTCTAGTCGGCTTTAGAGGAGAGGATGTTGAGGATTCGTGGCTTTCATTCGTGATACCGGAGCCATGGTGGGTTGTTGGACCGGGTTCCTATCGTGCGGGAGTTTCAGACTTTGTTCCAAATGAGCCGGCGGAGCTTAGGGAGCTTAAGGATCAGCTGCAGAGTTGCTAGATAGGGGGACTTGTACGTCCAAGTGTTTCGCTTTGGGGAGCTCCTATTCTATTCGTCAAGAGAAGGACGGCAGTTTGAGGTTGTGTGTTTATTGATCTTCAATTGAACCTAGTTACGGTGCGAATAGGTACCCTTTACCTCGCATTGACGATTTTTTCGACTTTCTCCAGAGTGCGAGACATTTCTAAGTTTGTTTGGGATCAGGTCATCATTGGTTGTGGGTTCGGAGTGATGACATTCCGAAGACTGCTTTTGTGCGTGCTACGGGCAGTATGTGTTTTGGTGGTGTCGTTGGACTCACCAATGCCCTAGCAGCATTCATGGATGTGATGAACCGGATTTCTTCAGGCCGTTCCTCGACCAGTTGATTGTTGTGTTATTGATGACATTCTGGTCTATTCCAATGTGTCGTGAGGAACTTGAGCAGCACTTGAGGATTTGCTTTGCAGACATTGGGAGAGCCCCAGCGGTTTGCTAAATTCTCGGAGTGTTCCTTCAGGCTTGATTGTGTTGTCTTCCTAGGTCTTTTAGTTATGGGAGACGGTATTCGTATAGACCCGATGAAGATCGAGGCCGTACAGCTTGAGCCCAGACTTATATCCGGGACGGAGGTCCGTAGATTTTTGGGTTTAGCCGGTTTTTACCGCCGTTTCATGCAGGATTGTTTGTGCATCGCTGCACCGTTGACTAGACTGACCAGGAAGGAGGTTCCTTTTCTTGGACTGAGGCATGCATGCAGAGTTTTCAGCAGTTGAAGACTCGGTTGACAACTGGACCAGTTCTTTCTTTTGCCTTCTGGATCGGGCGACTTTGTTGTTTACTGTAATGTTTCAAGAATGGGGCTCAATTGTGTACCGATGTGGCACTATTGAGTTATCGCTCATGCTTCGCGACAGTTGGAGGAAGTACGAGCAGGATATCCCACTCATGATCTGGAGATGGCTGCAGTAGTCGTGCGTTGGAGAAGTAGAGACACTACTTGTGCGGAGAGTCGTGTCAGATTTTCACGGACCACCAGAGCTTAGTGTACATCTTCCTGCAGTGGGTTTTGATTGTTGAGACAACGCCGTTGGATGGAGCTTATGAAGGATTGTGATTGTGAGATCCTTTATTACCCGTGGCAAGGCGATTGTGGTAGCTGATGCTTAAGTCGTAGGCTGGCGGGTAGCTTGTTCCAGTTGTGCGCAGTTCAGAGACAGTCTTCTGCAGATTTACAGTTCTTATGCGATCATGGAGTATAGCTTAAGTTCGCCTCTACAGAGGGGACAGCTTGCTCATGTCCGTGCCCGTCCACTTTTACTTAATCGTTTTCATGAGGCACAGCCCACCGATGCTCGTTGTCGGTGATACTTGAACATGTCCGCAGGGTAAAGATTCGGAGTCCTTGATTTTTGACTAGGGTGTGCTACGTTTAGGGATGCGCTGGGTGTACCTGATACTGATGGGTAGAAACGCGAGATCCTAGAATAAGGCACACCAGTCAGCCTTCTGTGTTCGTCCAAGTTCCACCACGATGTGACATGACTTATGAGATAGTTACGGGTGGGCAGGGATGAAGAGTGAAGTTTTGGATTTCGTTTCAAGATGTCTGTCTTGTTGCGAGCTAAGGTTGAGCATTTGAGACCGGCTGGATGTTGGATGTATATGCCCTAGAGGTCAATATTGTATAGGTATACATATGGATACTAGGGATATGTATGTACAGAACAATCTTGCTAAGTTTTATAGTATATTATTCGACTTGTCTTTATCAGGATATTGTAAGTGCACGGCGGCGCCCCGGCCGTCAAACCGACGGCGAAATGCGGAAGCGGTGATAAACTTTAATTTTTCTTGAACTGGCAAACCGCCGCGCACTAATACCCGGATCGAACCACTAACTAGTCCTAGCTAACAACAAGAAAGGGAAGAGAGATATACCGACGATCCAAGTCCTCCGGTCTTCTCATCATCGTCCCGATCTCCTGTGGAATGTCCCGTCTCCTCCTCGTCGCCGGAAGTGCACCACATCGCCTACTTCTTTTACGGGCTCCCACCTCAATACCGAGGCAACTCGGGCGTGAAGTTGGCTAGCCGACGCGCCCAAGATTTGCTGTAGAATAATGTAGAAACTTGTCTCTTTGGGGTTTAAGAGGTTGCCATGTATGGAGGAATTTTTGCAAGAATAATCAAGGATGAGAACTTGATGAAGAATGGAGCATCCCCTAAAAAAAATATGAGCTCGGCCAGAGCAAGATTTTGCTCTCTGGAAAATAATGATGTGTGCACTCACTTGAAAGAATGTGTGTAGGAATTAATACCAAAGAAAAGAAAATGTCTTCACTGCACACACACACACAAAGAGGGGGGGCCCACGAAATTCATCATCAAGGAAAAACACTCCAGCACACTCATTTCACAATGTAGCCACAATATTAATTAACATTAAAATAATCCCTCATCACCATGATTTCAACAGTGGCCGGCCCATACCCTATCATGTCAAAATTAATGCATCATGGAGCAAAGATGTAATCATATCAAAACTTATGCAATAAACCCCTCCACAAAGTGTTATTTGCACAATTGCAAATAACCCCCTCCAACGAAAAGTCCGGCCGTGAAGGAACAATGAAAAACCGGCCGGAACGGAATGCAAACTGGCAACCCCAGAAAACTGGTCCCATAATAAATTACAGGAAAACCCCGATACTGTGCATACACACCCGCATTTGTATTCCGACCGAAATACAAATGCAAAGAGACAAAACTACACTATCAAATACTAAGATCCGGCTTAAGCCAAAGCCGGCTAGTAAAAACCGTCCGATCACGATCCGTGCAATACCGCACGTATATGATCGAACCCTGCCATATCTCCATACGGCCTCTACAGCTTTTCGCCCGAAAGCTGAGTAACTGAATGTGGGGGACTCTAAAGACTCGTCAACACCTTGGTTGTGGATTTAACCACTAGCACGTTAGAGGTATAAGCCAATACATAACGGGCTACCAGGTATTGACCAAAAGGGACGTCTGTGAGCGAACTAAGCCTGACTCCCTACTGAGCCTGTCAGTGACAATATCCGTACAGTCCGGTCCGTTCGTCTATGAGCATCGCATGGCGGGCCTAGGGGGTTGGTAAAAGTCAGACCCCCAAAAGCGGTACAAGTCGTGTCGGAGTGTAGCCCAGAATACCCTGAGATACTACTGGAATACCTACCAGCAAATCTCCTTGCCTCGGCCGAAGGCTTCGTGTAATGGCTCTCCTAGACACAGCACGACCTCACCCCCAATACCGGGAGAGACGAACCACTGAAGATACGCTCACTGCCTCCATGTGGCTCGGGACTGTACCCAACTAAAACCTGTTTGCACGACTCCTTTGAGCCGTGGTAGGGTAGTAATCAAAGTACAGTGGGAACTCACACGAGACAAATGACGATCCTCAGGTCGATGAACTAACCTGTACACATGTCACCAGGGAACTGCCATCTGACGTCTGGTATATGACCAACTAGCATGTTCCCGGCGAGTCCTGTCCGGTGTACTCATAACCCAATGAGCACCTGTATACATCTTAGGAGATCCAACTGACACCAGTGGCTTGTGAGACCGGCCACCGCCCCTCGTCGGGGTCTCGACTGTATACACTAGTCTACTATGGAGAATCGATGCCCTGTCTCGAAACTCTCACGACTAGGGACCTTTTAAGGATATGCTTATAGACCCCCAGCTCCCACTTATATGATCGCCCTCATACTGCTGGTGGTCAAGCAAGAATCCTAGGGGCTCTATCAACGTGTAATAGCGACGTGTCAGGTCACTTAAAACAGTACACGATGATAAAGGTAAACCAGATAGCATACTATCATCTCGAGTAAGACTGTCCTACCGGGATAGGTCCTCCATCAATCATTACAATCACGTACCTGTGACCTAATAATTGACTCTGAGGGCACTATCTCCAACAATCTCCCACTTGCACTCAAGGCTAATTATTGCGATGTCGCATACTCACAGCCCGTGTGATACCGAACGCCCAACTCCTCTACTAGTTAGTCTCACAAAGCTCGTTTGCGAAACTATTGCGTTCGAGGAATAGCCTCAGTGAGTGGATCCGCTTTGTTGTTTCTTTCTATGTCTCTCTATATCTCAAGTTCGCGGAGAAAGCCATCTCCCGAAATGAGCAATACCTGTCTTAGAATGTGTCTGGATGTCTGATGGGACATAGCTCATAAATGAACTCCAAATCCAAACTTCTTAGACTGTATCGTCAACTGAACTTAATCAGTATCCTGTGCCATGCCACCCTCAGTATTGCCTTGGACCACCTGTCCAAAATACTGCCCTTCGTCAGAAGGAGAACTATAGCTCTGACAACCTCCTTGTCGTCCATGTCACCTTGGAAGCCTGGAATGATAACTGTTTCCCGAATGAGGCTGTCGTTATCATATCCCTAGAACATCCACTTATGTTCTAAAACTGCTTCCGACCGTTTCTCCAGGATTGGATTAATGTCAACTTATTGCATCTAGTGCAAGAACAACATCTGGTGTGGTACTTGACATCTCATGATTGACTCAATTGCCTGAGCAAGTGATCTGCCAATCATGTACATCCCTCTCCCCTTTAGTCTGTAAGACACCTTTAGAGAGGGTGACTCCATCTTCTGCAGGTACACTACCGTGCATGGAGTCGTCCATTCTAAATACTCTTAGAATGCTGTCTAAGTACCCTGATTGGGAAACCACCCAAATCTAGATCTAAAACCATAGATCTAGTAACCAGTATGTCTGATATAAAATCCATTTCCTTTGTGAAGAAACTACTGTGTGACGACCAAAGTATAACCGACTGTAGTTTAGGAGTTTCTTTTCCTACCCTGTGTATGTCATCCAAATACCAGGATGTCACACCCTACTACCTTCTCAACAGATCCATCCCCTATTCTGATGAAGTCAAACCCATGACTGTCACGTCAGAAATAGATGATCTATCTCCGCTATATCTGCTTTAGTCTATAAATAGACATAAGCTACCTGTCCACCAATGCTTCCGCTGCTCCCACTGACTACGACAACCCTCTGGCAGAGTCATATAGACGTACACTTCTAAAACTAGTTTAGAACGACGCTATACTCATCCTCCCACCGGGTCTCGCAGCCTGGAACAACAGCAATGGTAATTGTGGGTAAACAAGAACCTCTATATGAAGTTACCCACCTTATCTGCGGAGTGGCCAATGGAATGTCAATCCAGATTGAATCTTTAGGTTCCTTAAATCATCAGTAATCGTTTGTGGTTCTGGAATCACTTCCAGTTCTACCATACTCCCACTACTGTTTTCTGAAAAAATCCATTTTTATTAAAACTGTGGCGAGTCTAGAACAATATTGCTATTGTTCATCCAGATGGCAGAAAGTCAACCCGCGTCATAGCCTGGGTCAACCCACAAACAGCCATTACAGAAACGTGCCTTGAGTTGTCCAGTGTCTGGTTTTAAGCATAAGCCGGACAACTCCCCGTACCTTAACATCGTTAAGATATGAACTGTTCTATATCCCATATAGGACCAGAGGCACTGATTTAATTGAACCAGATTCAAATCATGCAGCTGTCTCCAGTGCATGTCAACTAAATGGAAGGAGGCCGATCAACGTTACTCAACTTAGGAATGCTTCCAATTATGAGTAACCTGAAAGAGAAGCAAGATCTCTTAATCATTACTATCAACTGAATACCACAAGTATCTACATCTTCGATCTCTTTGAAGAATCCCGATACTTGCTACACCTGGTTCTCTACTCTATTCAAATACCTGTAACTTCTCAAAATTCGGACCCTGTGTTTCCACGAAACACCGGTCTAAAAACTAGAGAAGTCATAAGTAAACCGAATATAGTACGAAGACCTACCCCTCTGTCCTGATGGACCCTGGACAACATACAATACTCTGTATAAGTCCCTTGAGTCTGATAACTCATTCACCGTGTGTCGCAGGTTGAAAACTGTACTTATGGTTAAGAAGAATTACACCGCTGTTTAATGCTCCTTACCTAACCATCCACTGATATAGGTAAATGTCATAGACATAATTTCAAAAAGGTTATCTCACTCTATGAAAATAGACGTATAGATATATCAATTTGAAATTGGTGCATAACTGCGGATATTCAAAACCAAATATTTGCCAACCGGCAAACAGCCCAGGTGATTTCCTCAAATATCACCGATTACAACGAATCCCGATATAATGAGGATGATCACCCAATTCCCAATAACTTACTCCCACTCATCATCTGTAAAACCATACAGATGTGAGAATCGTACCTAGTAAATACATACCCTGGAGTAAGGACTAATTGGGAAATCAGTTTTCCTTAACAGTAGACAGTGAAACTGAAACATTGAAATGTTTCGATGGGTATCCTGGTATTCCTAGTAATGCCTCTTCCAGATTCATGACTGTAACCGTATAGATCTTTGCCACCTCTCCAAATCCCTTCATATGTCTTTAGTCTTTACCTTCTGCACACCCCTTTAGGCCAAATGGTTTTCTTCCTTCCCTACCGTTCGGCACCAGCCTATGGTTTGGAAGAAGACTATCCAATAAGCATAATGGGTGTACTGTCCCAATCCTAGGAACACTCGCAATGAGAGAGGGTGAAGATAAAAGACAACCGAATAAACCTTATTCCTATTTCTCCTGGACCAGAATCCATCCCCGAACTGGAACAAGTTCCTTTCGAGTTCGTATATAACCATACGATGGATTATCCAAATAAACTGTGGATCTTCGTAGTGATACGGAGTGTCCTGGAAAAATACAAAGGTGATTTAGGATTGGCGAAGAAGTACTTGGTTTGGTCGTGAATAGCAGTCGCAATTTACTTTGCCCTCTTACTAATCCCTTGCTTTGTCTTAACTTAATACCTTCTGCACACCATCGTTATGCTAATTGGTTTTCTTCATTCCCTACCGGTCGGCACCAGCCTAAGGTTTGGAAGAAGACAATCCAATTTGCGTAATAGGTGTACTACCCTAAACCAAGGAGTACTCGTAACCTGAGAGAGGGTAAAAGGAAAAGACAACTGAATAATCCTATCCGTTTTCTCCAGAACCGGAAACCATCCTCGAATAAATTCTTTCGAGTTCGTATATAACCATACGATGGTTTTGTCCAATGGAAGTGGACGTTCGTAGTAAAACGGGGTGTCCTGGAGAAAAAGGTAAAAGTAGGAGTGGCAATGAGGTTTGCAACTCTGACAATCCAAAAGCCCAGTGTTGAGAAGGTTCGGTCAACTTGGTCACTGAGTCATAGTCTTAGGGTCGGGTCAATGGTCGCTGCCAAAGAGAGAGAGAAAAGAAACACTCAGCGTGCACTCTAACCTAGATCAGAATGGTTACCAATTTATCTAATCTGGAAACCTCCCACTGTACCTCAAATTCTCCTCCAAACCTGAAAGAAGAATTAGTCGGGGTCACCCGAGGAGTAAACTAACTCATCAGTGGGAATCGGGATCCAACTATCATTGTATGACAACGTGACGGAATCCGCTCACGGTATCACACTCCAGAAGGTATGCGCATATCTGGCAAGTTTCAGTTCTTTTGAAACTCCCGATGTGATTTCTGCCCCATGCTCTTATGACCTTGACTTTGGCCAACATATCATAAGTCACATGTCAAGTTCTACCCGTCATTCTCCAGGTTAATTTGAATCCACCCGTACATACCCTTGACTTTGGCCAACATGGCAGTACGACTGTTCCAAACCAACGCATCTATCTATGCTGCATATGAATACCCAATAGCTACCAATCACTGTGCCTTGACTTTGGCCAACATACACAGCTTGAATACTATTGACCACCCATATGAAACGACGGAGGGCTACGAATAGTTTCTGGCAAAAACCTTTAGCGTAAAGAACTTGATATCGTTGAAGGAACTGATAGCTTTTTGAAAATATAGTGACGAAAACCTTCGCTAAAGAGGTCACTCCCGGTGAAGGGATCTCGGCTCTTTCCCCGTAGAATAGGGTGCAGGATATTCCAACTGAATACCACGGTGCAAAGCAAAAGTAATCGGCTATAGTGAAGTTAATGCCCTGACGCAAACTTTTTGTCCAAGGGGTCACTCCCGGTGAAGGGATCTCGGCCCTTGCCTCGTCGACTGAGGAGCAGGATATTCCAACTGAATATCATGATGCAAAACAAAAGTGAACGTCCTTGCAATAACAGCTTTTTGAAAAGTGTTCCAACAACATCAGATTAGGTTTGTTTTTAACTTGCATTGATCCGAATCAACGCAGTCCCATCAATTGATCACACCAAAAAGAACGAAAATATACTGATGTACGTATATGCCATCCGCATTCGCCACTGGGTCCCGTCATTACCCGTTAGGTTAGCTAACTAACGACAGAGCGGGGACTGGACTAGCACGGATGCAAAACATATACAACATCTACTAATATATATACCAATATATTATATTCGCTCAAGGCGTGAATAAAATGCAACATCACAGAGAATGAACAGCATCACAGAAACAATACAGATATCTGGGATCCCCGGGTTTCACAGAGCCGCTGAAACCCGACGTTCCCCTGGTCGTGTGGATAGCCTGTGCAATGAAATCCTAGACCCCTACGGGCGCGGCAAGTTACCCGCCAAAACCTGAAGCGAGGCAGCCCCCTTCAGCTCCGTGAATGGACCACCCAGCACTTCACGGAATCCGGTAACCTGGGCACCCCTCCTGGGTCAACCTGTACCCCCTACGAGTGCGGCGAATAGCCCGCCAATCCCAGAGTGAAGCCCCATCCGTCTCAATGCCATGAGATGCGGGCTTGTTGCCCTCTAGAATCCGGCTATCCGTGCATCCCTCCGCGGGGCAATCCTAGTACAGAAAGTAAAATATACATACAACGGGTACATCGACCGCAACCTGGCCGTGCCCCAAAATAATAATACAAACTGGCAGTGACGGCAGTCCACATGTCGGACGCTCGTCCCGCAATATCAAATGTACATAATACAATCACAACTGTACTAGCATTGCATCCAGGCTACCCCCACGACCGATCCGCAACATCACAGCAAAAACAGAACATCAACGTGAAAGTCATGTTCGCAAATCCGTCTAACCGGGCTATAGCAGTTAGACCGGATTTACCGATCGAGTGACATTCACGGTCGCAGATATAATGTAAATACTGTGAAATAATGTGTTTAAAAATATCCGATCGATCAAAATATAACAAGTGGGCCCCAAGTACTACTGTAGCACATCAAGAAAATCTGGGCCCAATATTAACATTCCAAAACCCCTAAAATCACCCCAGAAGCCCACTGGAGAAATTTGGCCCATTGATCTTTACATACTGCGGCGGAACAGCGGCCCAAGGTGGGTTTTAGCCGCGGTTCCGCGCTCCCCTTGATGGATCAATGACCCGAATTTTTCCAGAAGCCTTATAACTTCCTGTACAGTACTTTTATACAACCTGAAAAAATTTTCGAGACTGAAAAAAAAAACAACAGAAAACTGTCGTGGGTGATATTGGGTTTTCGGAACATTTCTTCGATCGGAATTGTAAAACACATTAAGGAAAGCTAGACTAAGTTAATGGCGAGGCTCTGATACCACTGTAAGTGCACGGCGGCGCCCCGGCCGTCAAACCGACGGCCAAATGCGAAAGCGGTGATAAACTTTAATTTTTCTTGAACTGGCAAACCGCCGCGCACTAATACCCGGATCGAACCACTAACTAGTTCTACCTAACAACAAGAAAGGGAAGAGAGATATACCGACGATCCAAGTCCTCCGGTCTTCTCATCATCGTCCCGATCTCCTGCGGAATGTCCTGTCTCCTCCTCGTCGCCGGAAGTGCACCACATCGCCTACTTCTTTTACGGGCTCCCACCTCAATACCGAGGAAACTCGGGCGCGAAGTTGGCTAGCCGACGCGCCCAAGATTTGCTGTAGAATAATGTAGAAACTTGTCTCTTTGGGGTTTAAGAGGTTGCCATGTATGGAGGAATTTTTGCAAGAATAATCATGGATGAGAACTTGATGAAGAATGGAGCATCCCCTAAAAAAAAATATGAGCTCGGCCAGAGCAAGATTTTGCTCTCTGGAAAATAATGATGTGTGCACTCACTTGAAAGAATGTGTGTAGGAATTAATACCAAAGAAAAGAAAATGTCTTCACTGCACACACACACACAAAGAGGGGGGGCCCACGAAATTCATCATCAAGGAAAAACACTCCAGCACACTCATTTCACAATGTAGCCACAATATTAATTAACATTAAAATAATCCCTCATCACCATGATTTCAACAGTGGCCGGCCCATACCCTCTCATGTCAAAATTAATGCATCATGGAGCAAAGATGTAATCATATCAAAACTTATGCAATAAACCCCTCCATAAAGTGTTATTTGCACAATTGCAAATAACCCCCTCCAACGAAAAGTCCGGCCGTGAAGGAACAATGAAAAACCGGCCGGAACGGAATGCAAACTGGCAACCCCAGAAAACTGGTCCTATAATAAATTACAGGAAAACCCCGATACTGTGCATACACACCCGCATTTGTATTCCGACCGAAATACAAATGCAAAGAGACAAAACTACACTATCAAATACTAAGATCCGGCTTAAGCCAAAGCCGGCTAGTAAAAACCGTCCGATCACGATCCGTGCAATACCGCACGTATCTGATCGAACCCTGCCATATCTCCATACGGCCTCTACAGCTTTTCGCCCGAAAGCTGAGTAACTGAATGTGGGGGACTCTAAAGACTCGTCAACACCTTGGTTGTGGATTTAACCACTAGCACGTTAGAGGTATAAGCCAATACATAACGGGCTACCAGGTATTGACCAAAAGGGACGTCTGTGAGCGAACTCAGCCTGACTCCCTACTGAGCCTGTCAGTGACAATATCCGTACAGTCCGGTCCGTTCGTCTATGAGCATCGCATGGCGGGCCTAGGGGGTTGGTAAAAGTCAGACCCCCAAAAGCGGTACAAGTCGTGTCGGAGTGTAGCCCAGAACACCCTGAGATACTACTGGAATACCTACCAGAAAATCTCCTTGCCTCGGCCGAGGGCTTCGTGTAATGGCTCTCCTAGACACAGCACGACCTCACCCCCAATACCGGGAGAGACGAACCCCTGAAGATACGCTCACTGCCTCCATGTGGCTCGGGACTGTACCCAACTAAAACCTGTTTGCACGACTCCTTTGAGCCGTGGTAGGGTAGTAATCAAAGTACAGTGGGAACTCACACGAGACAAATGACGATCCCCAGGTCGATGAACTAACCTGCACACATGTCACCAGGGAACTGCCATCTGACGTCTGGTATATGACCAACTAGCATGTTCCCGGCGAGTCCTGTCCGGTGTACTCATAACCCAATGAGCACCTGTATACATCTTAGGTGATCCAACTGACACCAGTGGCTTGTGAGACCGGCCACCGCCCCTCGTCGGGGTCTCGACTGTATATACTAGTCTACTATGGAGAATCGATGCCCTGTCTCGAAACTCTCACGACTAGGGACCTTTTAAGGATATGCTTATAGACCCCCAGCTCCCACTTATATGATCGCCCTCATACTGCTGGTGGTCAAGCAAGAATCCTAGGGGCTCTATCAATGTGTAATAGCGACGTGTCAGGTCACTTAAAACAGTACACGATGATAAAAGTAAACCAGATAGCATACTATCATCTCGAGTAAGACTGTCCTACCGGGATAGGTCCTCCATCAATCATTACAATCACGTACCTGTGACCTAATAATTGACTCTGAGGGCACTATCTCCAACAGATATGTGTATTTATTTCTGTTGTTGTAAAATCTAGCTTGCACATATTGATGAAGACTCGATGTGGTAGTATACTATTATGGTTTATCTTTATCTTAACATGGCATGTGTCATACTCGTTATTACATACTGCGGTTACATGTTGATAAAGCCCCATAGGATCTTGCTTGGCTACCTGCGTTATGATGGCGATCATACTTGAGGGAGAAGGGTAGTCCACAAGCACATCCTTAAATGGTCCCTAGTCGCGTGAGTATCGACACTGGGCATTGATACTCCAGAGTAGACTAGTGTATACGTTTCTACCCCCGTCGGGGGATGCTTGGTCCCGCAGCCATTGGTCTGATGTACCCAAGATCGTATACAGGTGCTCACTGGGGTGAGTACACTGGACGGACTCGCCGAGAACTACCATGTGGTACTATACCTATCGTCAGATGGAAGTTCTCAGGTGACATGTGTACAGGTTAGTCCTTAGACCCGAGATCGGCATTTGTCTCGTGTGAGTTCCCACTGAACTTTGATCACTACCCTACCACGGCTCTACTGAGTCATGCAAACAGGTTTTGGTTGGGTTCAGTCCCAAGCCACATGGAGGCAGTGAGCGATTGTTGGGGATTCGTCTCTCCCGGTATAGGGAGTCGATATCGCACTGTGATTCGATTGGTCAGAACCATAAAACCTTAGCCAAGGCACTTGGGATTTACTGATAGGTTGATCAGTAGTTTCCCGGATTGGTCCTGAGCCATATCGGCATGACTTATCAGGTTATTAGGATCTGACGTTCACCATCCCCTAGACCCGGTATGCGATACTCTTTGACGAAGAGACCGGAATGTACGGATATTGTCACGGATAGGTTCAGTAGGAGTTCGGACGAGCTTGCTCGTCGGCCTTCCTTTTCGACAGGTACCTAGGCAGCCGTTACGTACAGTTAGTGCCGCTGACGTGCTTATGGTTAAACCCACTGCCAGAGTACTGTCAAGTTTTTAGAGTCCCACACAGAGGGTTTCCCTGATCCAGGCAAAATGATGTAATAGCCGTATTGGATACGTGCAGGGTTCGATCGATTGATGTACTTGGTACTCGGATTTTCGATCGGACAGTTTGTAATACTAACCGGCTCGGGTCTGAGCCGTATTATTAAATCAGGTATTGATTTAATAATTTACGTATATGTATTTCGATATATATATTCTAGTATTACGTTCTTCGTGTTATTCTATCTCTTTTGGGCGTTCGGATTTTTATCCGATTGCCGGTATATTTGTACAGTAGACTGAAATCCGTATTTACTACAGATTTCCTTCTAGAAGGTGGCCACCTCATTTTGGATTTTCCATTTATTTCATAAATGGAAATGAGGTGTAAAGTGAAGGGTATGGGAGGAAAAGAGGTGACCATGCTTCAATAGTGGTCAAATGAATATATAATTCCTTTTGGAGTTACTATTGAAGCATGGTTGCTAATTGTTTAATGAAAGAATTCATACACAAAACCTATGTGTGTATTTTCTCTTTCATGCTATGGTTCATAATTTCTTGAGCTCCCATTTTTCTCTCAAGTCCCTCCCTCCTCTAGCTTTGCTCCACCTTCATCTTCTTCCTCTTCACTAACATTCTCATGTGTTGAGAAACAAGTGAAGAGGTTAGAAAAGAGATAGCTAACACTTAGACAACCCCACTACATCCAAGACCACTTGGACTAGCATCCCAAGTTCACTAGTTGCTCTTTTGATATATTGCAAAGAGCTAGAGCCATGGATCATACTCCCCAGGTGTAACACCTTGAAAAGTCGTTTTGGTGTTTTCCCGAAAATCGGTGAAAATTTGGTATTTTTCCGTAAATCGTCATTATTGTTATTTTGCAGTATAGGCCTAATTATACCTAATTTGGATAGGTAATTACTAGTTTTTAGTAGCTAATGAGTTACTTATAAATTTCTGGTCATTTAAAAAAATTTCCCTATTTTACTATTTTTATTACTATTTTAAGTTGTTAAAAATATATTAAATTAGCGATAAATACAAATTTAAATGGGATAATTTTAATCTTTAAAATCGTGTCAACTAAAATCTAGTTTGTAATATAAATTTTTAGTATTTTATTTCAAGTTCTAATTGGTTTTTATTATGGAAAACAAAAATATAATTAATTTGAACTAAAACTTGCAAATATGAACTGGTGGGGGTCTTTTTGCATAGAACCTTTTTGTATTCACTCACACTCATCCTCACTCCATGTTGGCCGGCCCCATAAGGGCAGCAGCCCATTTCTCCCCCCCCCCCCTCTTTTGACTTTAACTCTTGTGTATGAATTGTTTTGAATTGGAATAAAATATAGTAATTTGAGTATGGGTTTTGGTTGATTGTTATGGGCTTTGACCTTGACTTTTCCCACAACACCCACACCATTTTCCCCTCCCTCCTCTGGCCGAAACAGCAGTCCCCTCCCCCTCCTTGTCCCATCTCTTTTCATCATCAAAATTTCATCAAAATTGCTCCAAAAATCCAAATTAAACCACACAAATTAATCCCCATCCTTCATCCCATTCTCCTTAGCCTTTCTTGCATGGATCATGGTGCTATAAAGCCATCATTGGAGGTAAATTCTTCTTGCTAGATCTTTAGATTTTGAGGTATAATTTCTACCCATTTAAATTCTTATGGTTGAATTCCTTTAATTTAGTTGTTTTAGTGTTAATTTTAGTGCTATTTGCATACTAGTTTTTTTAAAGTTTATGGCTTGAGTTGAATTAGGGTTTGGAAAACCATTATTAGGTTAATTAAGTTATTTTGTTATCTAGTTATTATACAAACCAAATTTAAGAGGTTATTTTGCTTAAGTGGGCTTCGATTTGTGTTAATTTAGGTTTTTCAAGTGTGAAATTGGATTTAAATTGTTAGTTATAAAAATCAAGAAAAGGGTTTGTGTATGGAAAATGGGTTTTGATGCATGGTAAAGGGGTTAATTTAATTTTAGTGGCTTGCTAATGGTTTAACTTGGATGTTGTGTGATAATGTGAGCACTTTATCGTAAATCCGCGAAGTTTGCACGAATTTAGAAATCCTTTGTGCTTGCTAGGTTTTTATAAAAATTAAGTGGTGAATTATTTGTGATACCTTGATGATATTTTTAGCATCTCCTATGACTTGTAGGGTATGTGAATGCGGAATTTTGTGTGATCGGGTTTTAGTTTTGCCGGGCGCCCCAAAACGACGATTCTAGTTAGGGTTTTGTGATTTTCGTGTGTGTTCCGCGCACCTTTTGCACGTTGTACCTAGCTTGTGAACGTTGATATTTTCGTTTTGTGACTTGGCGTCATTTCAGGATATGTCATGTTATGTTTTGTGTTGTGCAAATTCCAGGATCGGTCGCAAGGACTTCGGACGCGGCACGAAAAGGGAAAGCGGTGATTGGACATAGCTAGCTGGGGATTTCCGGCGAGTAGATGTAACATCTACGGGGGACTATCGTTTGGATGGCGCAAGTCGCCTGATAGTTTTAGTAATTTCAAAAGATTCTTAGTGATGTTAGTAATTATGGGTATAATACTTACATGTTATCTGCTACATTCATGATCTATGTTTTACCTACATATGTGAACTCGTTCCATAGGACACCTGCACCATTGCCAGGGTTTTTATATGCAGCACGAGCACTATTCATGTGTACACACACGCCCTGGTAATTGCCATGCCACGATACTAGGTAACTTATAATCTAGAACATTGTCACCATATTGATACGTAAACCTGTGCTATTGCATTAAATCCTTAAAATAAAATTGTAGAATTGCTATTCATGTGCATGTATCTCATTACATCATTTGTTCATGCCTAGTCTATTAATCATACATTGAAATTTGATTAGTGATACCATATGCATTCATTATCATTGACATATGCACTTATGAGGATTTCTTGAGATTTATGATATTTCTGGATTTCGGGGAAAAGCCGCAAAATTTCTAAAACTTATTACCCTTTTTAAAATATGCAAAATTGCAGTTTTCTAGTGATGTAAGTGTCGTCCACCATGAGTTTGCTGTGGTTTTCGAACCCGTTTCGAGGAGTTGGATGAACCGTCTCGGGTACATGGTGGGCCCGGTAAGGTACCCCGGGAAAAGAAGTTCGAGTAGTGGACGATGAGCCTGGCAGGGGATGGACTACCTACCGGTGACTTTTTTTTGGCACGGCGGATATCCAGAGGATACCGACCGTGGCCGCGAGATGATGAGATATTGACATTTGAGATGGGTCAGCCGGATGGCTGAGGCCAGAGATACTATGATATGGATACATGAGATTGAGACAGTTTTGAGGTGTCGATGCTGGACACGGATTCTTATTGATTCTATTGGTATTGTGCTGATATTTCAAAAAAAGAGATTCCTAAAAGAAAAATATGACTTCTTGTACCTATATATTCAGATCACGAGTTGATTCATATTGAATTCATACCTGCTAGTACATTCATGTTGCATACATACCTGCTAGTATATCCTGCCATACCTGTATTGTAGACGCTAGGATACTTGTGTGCATGCTTGCGATAGCCTCTATAGATGTTATTTATTACTTACGAGTTGGAAACTCACCCCCGTTGTGCCACATCCTTTTTGCAGGTCCGCTCTGTCAGCACAGTAGCGGTGGGCGCACTAGCTTCTTTTGCCTCCTTTGCCTGGACTCGAGGTTTTTGCTCGTAGGTGGGTTGTGTTATCATTTTGTACCACCTTGTATATGTATGGTATCTAGAGTACTCCATCTACTGTATCAGCTGTACCTGTTATTTATATTGTTGTATATTGACCTAGAGACGAGACTGTGAGATTTGTGGACTTTTTATGCTGTATTTTGGGGTCGATATCACTTGAGTCGACATGATATTTTACTTGTGCTTCTTATGTTTATTTATGCACATTGCTGATTTACATTGCGTGGGATTTGTGACCTCCTTGTGGCGAAGAGCTAGCTCTCGCTTGGGGATGCCTTATTTTTTGTATCCATATATATTCTTGTTGTACCCATTTTGGGGGACAGTATTTACAAAGGAGACTCTGCCGAAATTTTCGGAAAAATGGACATTGCTTTTAAAAAGGATTGATATGACTTATTTGATAAATTCGTTTTCAATTGATTGGTTTTTCCTTCACTCTACTGCTTATTTGGTTTTGATTTCTGGGTTTTGGCTTACTTAGATTACGTCCGCCTTGAGACGTTCGTAATTTAAGTGCCAGTCACGTTTCGTACCCTGCGGGTCGTGACACCGGGTGGATCATCTATGACAAAAGGAGGCTGGAGAACAAGCTCGATCCCAGAGGACCGATGGAGCCGGAGTTGGAGTTCAAGCATGTTCAAGGTGGATGCAAGGAGCTAAGGATGAAGAAAGAAAACCGAAGGACTTGGTTCATTTGGTGAGGTTTCTATTATAGTCGATAGCACTTCTTCTTTTGCTAGTTAGTTTTATGGAAAGATCCGGTTAAGTTTTATTCTAGTGCCAAGTTTTTGTTCGCAAGAAAAACTTTATTCCGCATTTGGCCATGGAAGTTGGCCGGGGCACTAGGGTAACCCTTCATTGTTTAGAGCCACCCATAAAACTTACACTAGCTAGCTCTAACGTGTTTAGAATAACGATCGACTGAAAATTTCAAAAACTGCATTTCAAATCATGGGTTTTCTGTCGATTTTAAAAAGTGCTCGAAAAATCAATATTCTGCTCTCAGAAAATCATGCAGGCTTTTTTAAGACTACAGAAGAAAATTGGTCACGTGATCCCTCTAAACCGCCGCAGATCCACCGCGCAAACCCCTTATTGGCGGCGGTTCGGCGGCCGTTTTGGGGCCCACGTGAACAAAATTTCTTCTGGGCCTCTTAATTTTAGAATTGTGGTTTCTGGAATTTTTTTTGGGCCCAGATTTGTTACAGTGTTAGTTTAACACATGGGGCCCACTTGGAAAGTTTAGTCGATCGTAATTTTAAAATATGTATTTTATTTTCAGTACATTCACTTTTATCTGCGACCGGGAATGTCACTCGATTGGTAAAACTCGTCTGATTGCTATATGTTCTTTTAGACGGGTTTTGCGAACGTGACATTCGCGTTGATGTTTTGTGCTTGTGCTGTGTTTGTGGTTGGATTGTCGTGGTGGATAGCATGTGGTGCAATGTTAGAAATACAGTTTATAATTCATTTGTACATTTGTTATTACGGGGCGAGCGTCCGACATGTGGACTGTTGTCTTTGCCGTTTGTATATTATTTTGAGGTCGATGTCACCGGTTGTATATATTTTTTAATATTCTGTACTAGGATTACCCCACGGCGGAGTGCACGGATAGCCGGGTTCTAGAAGGCAACAAGCCCGCATCTCATGGCATCAAGACGGAGGAGGCTTCATTCTCATGGCGCTGAGACGGAAGGGCCTTCATTCTAGAACTGGCGGGCTATTCGCCGCACTCGTAGGGGGTACAGGTTTTCATTGCACATGCTATCCACACGACCGGAACTTCGGGTTTTATTTGCGACTCAAATGAAACCTGGGGCTCCAAGATTATCCACCATTCTGTAATGTTATCTGTGATGTTGTTTATTATCATGCCTGGGACGAATGTTATATATACTTATATATATACTAGTAGATGTTGTATATGTTTTGCACCCGCACTAGTCCAACCCCCGCTCTGTCGTTAGTTAAGTAACCTAACGGGTGATGATGGGGCCCCGTGGCTAATGCGGATGGCATATACATACATTTTATTTTCGTTCTTTTCTGGTGTGATAGGTTACAAAATGATGGGACCACATTAATTTTAATTAATGCAAGATAATAAACCTAAAAGATGTTGTTGGAACCAAGCTTTAAAAACTGACATTACAGACGTTCTCTTTAGCTTTTCATAGTGGTATTCAGTTTAGAATATTCTGCACCTCATTCGATGAGGCAAGGGCCGAGATCCCTTCACCGGGAGTGACCCCTTGACTAAAAGTTTGCGTCAGGGTAATAACTTTAATATAGTCGACTATTTTTGCTTTGCATCGTGGTATTCAGTTTGGAATATCCTACACCTCATTCGACGAGGAAAGAACCGAGATCCCTTCACAGGGAGTGACCTCTTTAGCAAAGGTTTTCGCCACTATATATTTACAAAACTATTAGGTTCCTTCAACGATATCAAGTTCATTACGTTAACGGGTTTTTCGCCAAAAACCCAGCCGTAGCCCTCCATCATTTCAGATAGGTACCACCTAGTATTCGTGCTGTGTTTGTTGGCAAGCGTCAAGACACAGTGAACGGTAGCAGAGTGATATTTATCTGTTGCATAGATATGCGATTATTCGAGACAGTCATACAGATTTGTTGGCAAGCGTCAAGAGTTTGTGCGGGTGGGTTCGAGTTAATCCAGGACAATGATGGGTTGAACTTGACTAGTGGCTTATGACTTGTTGGCAAGCGTCAAGGTTATAGGTCGTTAGGGGCAAAAACCACATCGGGAGTTTCAAACATACAGGAAACTTGCAGATTTTTGCATACCTTCTGGAGTGTGGTGACTAGAGTGGATTCCATCTAGTGCATCACACAATGATAGTTGGATCCCGATCCCACTGATGAGTAGGATTACTCTCGGGAGATTATCACACTTAACAATCAATGGTATAAACCAAGTAGGTGTCAAGAAAGGTGTTAGTGGGCTACGCCTCCAGGAAAAAGAGGTTATATAATTAAGGAACTTCGCGAAAGCGTTGGAAAACCTCCATCGAAGTACCAACACCGGCCTGGCTGAAAGGTTAAGCAAGTATTGTGACGTGCGATTAATCCTGACTAGTTCTTCTTTTAGGGTTTGAAGAAGAATTTGAGGAAACAGTGGGAGCCATCCTGATTAGATAAATTAATAAACCAATCTAATCTTGCAAGAGAGCACGCTGAGTGTTTTCCCTCTCTCTCTCCAGGTAGCAACCATTTCACGCCCTAATCAAGATAATAAAATATGTCGCTTGACCGATCCGAATTCTTATTCGGGGCTGGGGAACGTCGGTTCGGCTCTAACTTACGACAACTGTCATAAGTATGAGCAAGGGAAAGAGGAAAGTTTGAATTCCTTGATACCCCATAGAAGAAGAAACATATTGTTGCGTCTTCTTCAGGTGTTCTTGTTATTGAGAACTGTTTTTCGGTCAGTCCTACCTCCTGGGTACTCGATACCGGATCAGGATCTCATATCTGTAATTTATTGCAGGGACTGAGAAAAAGTAGGATAGTTAGACCTGGTGATATGTCCCTCAGAGTAGGGAACAGAGCACAAGTTAAGGCTGCTGCCGTTGGTGAATATCACCTAGTATTGCCAAATGGCAATACTATGATTTTGAACAATTGCTACTGTGTGCCTTCCATGCTTTGCAACATCATATCAGTTTCTTTGCTTGATAAAGATGGATATAATTTTGTTCTTGATAGAAATATCATGAACAAATTACCTTGATAAGGTAGTGGTTGCAGAAGGTACACTGTGTAATGGTATCTATGTTCTAAATCAGAACACAGTTCTTAATGTACAAAACACACGCAAGAGGAAGAGTTCAGATACGAACGAATCCTACTTGTGGCATTGTAGACTTGGTCATATCGGAGAGAAAAGACTAAGTTGCATAAAGATGGACTCTTGAATACGTTCGAATTTTCATCCTATGAAACTTGTCAGTCTTGTCTAAAAGGAAAGATGACCAAATCTCCGTTCACCGGACATGGAGAAAGAGCAGCTGAGCTCTTGGGACTCATACACAGTGATGTATGTGGTCCAATATCTATACATGCAAGGGGTGGGTTCTCGTACTTCATCACATTCACTGACGATCTCTCTAGATTCGGATATGTGTATCTCATGAAGCACAAATCTGAAGCTTTTGAGAAATTCAAGGAATTTAAAAACGATGTAGAGAACCAGACTGGCAAAAGTATCAAGATCCTCCGATCTGACAGAGGAGGGGAGTACTTAAGCACTGAATTCAGGGACTTTCTAAAAGAGAATGGTATTCTCTCTCAACTTACTCCTCCGTATACACCACAGCACAACGGCATATCGGAGCGGAGGAACCGTACCCTATTGGACATGGTTCGCTCCATGATGAGTAGTGCTGAGTTACCTCTTTCATTTTGGGGATATGCCCTTGAAACGGCAATATATGTATTGAATAGGGTTCCTACCAAAGTTGTGCCTACTACTCCACATGCACTGTGGGAGCGGAAGAGACCATACCTTAATTTTATTAAGATATGGGGTTGTCCAGCTTATGTAAAGAAGCAAAACCCGGACAAACTCGAGTCATTGTCAGTTTTGTGTAAGTTTGTAGGATATCCTAAGCATTCGCAAGGATATCAGTTCTACCACACCGAGGAACAGAAGGTGTTTGTTGCTCGCCACGCTGTCTCCTTAGAAAAGGAATTTCTTGCAAAAGAAATTAGTGGCAGCACGGTAGAACTGGAAGAAATTCCAGAGGGACAAACTGTAACTGAAGATTTAGTAAAACCTCAGGATTCAATAAACCCGGACGAACCTCAACCACTCCGCAGATCTAGTAGGATTTATCATCCGCCCGAGAGATACTAAGGTTTTCTCATAGATGGGGATCGAGAGGATTGCATCTTGGAAGAAGATGATCCTACTAGTTTCAGGCAGGCCGTTATCAGTAGGGACTCTGATAAGTGGCTGGATGCTATGCAATTTGAAATGGAGTCCATGTACACCAATAAAGTGTGGACCCTGGAAGTTGCTCCACCTGGGGTAAAACCCGTTGGATGCAAATGGATCTACAAGAGGAAACTTGGTGTAGATGGGCAGGTGGAAACCTATAAGGCTAGACTCGTTGCAAAAGGTTTTCTTCAAAGACCAGGAGTGGACTATGACGAAACCTTTTCTCCAGTGGCTATGCTCAAATCCATTAGAATCCTGCTTGCCATTGCTGCCTTCCATGACTATGAGATCTGGCAGATGGACGTAAAAACGGCTTTTCTGAACGGAAGTTTAGAAGAGTGTGTTTATATGGATCAGCCGGAAGGTTTTGTAGACAGTGGGAGCAGTGGGAAGGTGTGCAAGTTGCTCAAATCCATTTATGGATTGAAGCAGGCATCGCGGAGCTGGAACATCTGTTTTGATGGGACAGTCAAAGACTTTGACTTCATCAAAAATGAGGATGAGCCTTGTATTTATAAGAAGAGTGTAGGACGAACTGTCGTATTCCTAGTCTTGTACGTGGACGACATTCTTTTGATAAGAAATGACATTCCTATGCTACAATTGGTCAAGCTATTCTTATCACAAAGGTTCTCTATGAAAGACCTAGGTGATGCCTCGTACATTCTGGGGATCAAGATCTACAGAGATAGATCCAAGAGACTACTGGGACTTTCACAGTCCAGGTACATAGAGACCGTACTAAAGAGATTTAGTATGGAAGATTCCAAGTGCGGTAACATACCCGCATTGCACGAAATCACCCTCTCCAAGGAGATGTCTCCCAAGACTAATGAGGAGAGGGTTCGCATGAGCACTATACCCTACGCTTCGCCGGTAGGATCTATAATGTATGCGATGCTATGTACAAGACTAGATGTAGCTTATGCTCTAAGCGTGGTGAGCGGATATCAGTCGGACCCAGGTGAGGACCACTGGACAGCAGTAAAGAACATTCTCAAGTACCTGAGAAGGACTAAGGAGATGTTCCTGATTTACGGTAATGGAGACCTCAGGGTCGAGTCCTTTACCGACTCAAGCTTCCAGAGTGACAAGGATGACAGCAAGTCTGTTTCGGGTTTTGTGTTTACCCTCAACGGAGGGGCAGTATATTGGAAGAGTTCCAAACAGGATACCATCGCAGACTCGACGATGGAGGCTGAATACATTGCTGCAAGCGATGCCGCAAAAGAGGCGGTCTGGATGAAGAAGTTCATAGCTGAACTTCAGGTAGTTCCGTCCATTATTGATCCAATACCAGTGTATTGTGATAACAATGGGGCTATAGCTTTAGCGAAGGAACCACGGTCCCATCAGAAATCCAGGCACATCTTAAGGCGGTATCATCTCATCAGGGAGATCGTAGATCGCCAGGAGATCGAGGTCCGGAGAGTGCATACGAAAGAGAACACGGCGGATCCATTTACAAAGGCCCTCCCTCAAGCACAGTTCGAGCGACTTTTCGGGATGTTGGGTATGCGGTACGCCAGCAGCTGGCCTTAGAGTAGACGTTGGGTATTCGGTACGCCAATCACTGAACTTTAGTGCAAGTGCGAGATTGTTGGATGTATATTCCCTAGAGGCCAGTATTGTATATGTATACATATGGATACTAGGGATATATATGTACAGAACAATCTTGCTCATTTTTATAGTATATTATTCGAATTGTCTTTATCAGGATATGTGTATTTATTTCTGTTGTTGTTATATCTAGCTTGCACATATTGATGAAGACTCTATGTGGTAGTATACTATTATGGTTTGTCTTTATCTTAACATGACATATGTCATACTCGTTTTTACATACTGCGGTTACATATTGATAAAGCCCCATAGGATCTTGCTTGGCTACCTGCGTTGTGATGGCGATCATACTTGTGGGAGCAGGGTAGTCCACAAGCACATCCTTAAATGGTCCCTAGCCGCGTGAGTATCGAGACTGGGCATTGATACTCCAGAGTAGACTAGTGTATACGTTTCTACCCCTGTCGGGGATGGTTGGTCCCGCAGCCATTGGTCTGATGTACCCAAGATCGTATACAGGTGCTCACTGGGGTGAGTACACTGGACGGACTCACCGAGAACTTCCATATGGTACTATACCTATCGTCAGATGGAAGTTCTTAGGTGACATGTGTACATGTTGGTCCTTGGACCCGAGATCGGCATTTGTCTCATGTGAGTTCCCACTGAACTTTGATCACTACCCTACCACGGCTCTACTGAGTCGTGCAACAGGTTTTGGTTGGGTTCAGTCCCGAGCCACATGGAGGCAGTGAGCGATTGTTGGGGATTCGTCTCTTCCGGTATAGGGAGTCGATATCGCACTATGATTCGATTGGTCAGGACCATAAGACCTTGGCCAAGGCACTTGGGATTTACTGATAAGTTGATCAGTAGTTTTCCGGATTGGTCCTGAGCCATATCGGCACGACTTATCAGGTTATTAGGGTCTGATGTTTACCATCCCCTAGACCCGATATGCGATACTCTTTGATGAAGAGACCGGACTGTACGGATATTGTCACGGATAGGCTCAGTAGGAGTTCGGACGAGCTTGCTCGTCGGCCTTCCTTTTCGACAGGTACCTAGGCAGCCGTTACGTACAGCTAGTGCCGCTGACGTGCTTGTGGTTAAACCCACTGCCAGAGTACTGTCGAGTCTTTAGAGTCCCACACAGAGGGTTTCCCTGATCCAGGAAAAACGATGTAGTAGCCGTATTGGATACGTGCAGGGTTCGATCGATTGATGTACTTGGTACTCGGATTTTCGATCGGACAGTTTGTAATACTAGCCGGCTTGGGTCTGAGCTGGATTATTAAATCAGGTATTGATTTAATAATTTACGTATATTTATTTCGATATATATATTCTAGTATTACGTTCTTCGTGTTATTCTATCTCTTTTGGGCATTTGGATCTTTATCCGATTGCCGGTATATTTGTACAGTAGACTGAAATCCGTATTTACTACAGATTTCCTTCTAGAAGGTGGCCACCTCATTTTGGATTTTCCATTTATTTCATAAATGGAAATGAAGGGTACGGGGGGAAAAGAGGTGACCATGCTTCAATAGTGGTCAAATGAATTTATAATTCATTTTGGAGTTACTATTGAAGTATGGTTGCTAATTGTTTAATGAAAGAATTCATACACAAAACCTATGTGTGTATTTTCTCTTTCATGCTATGGTTCATAATTTCTTGAGCTCCCATTTTTCTCTCAAGTCCCTCCCTCCTCTAGCTTTGCTCCACCTTCATCTTCTTCCTCTTCACTAACATTCTCATGTGTTGAGAAACAAGTGAGGAGGTTAGAAAAGAGATAGCTAACACTTAGACAACCCCACTACATCCTAGACTACTTAGACTAGCATCCCAAGTTCTCTAGTTGCTCTTTTGATATATTGCAAAGAGCTAGAGCCATGGGTCATACTCCCCGGGTGGATCATCTACGACAAAAGGAAGCCGGAGAACAAGCTCGATCCCGGAGGACCGATGGAGCCGGAATTGGAGTTCAAGCATGTTCAAGGTGGATACAAGGAGCTAAGGATGAAGAAAGAAGAACGAAGGACTTGGTTCGTTTGGTGAGGTTTCTATCATAGTAGATAGCACTTCTTCTTTTGCTAGTTAGTTTTATGGAAATATCCGGTTAAGTTTTATTCTAGTGCCAAGTTTTTGTTCGCAAGAAAATTTTTATTCCGTATTTGGCCATGGAAGTTGGCCGAGGCACTAGGGTAACCCTTCACTGGAGAGTTGAAACCTTTAACCATTCCAGAGTGGGAATGGGAGCAGATCTCTATGAATTTCGTTGTGGTGTCTACCCAGTTTAGACAGGGTGTGACTCTATTTGGGTGCTTGTTGTCTGGTTATGCTCAGTTTGCTCAGTTGTTCTTTGTTAAGTTGTGCGTTTGCACGGAGTTCCTCCATGCGTTGTATCCAATAAAGGCACCCCGTTCGCTAGCCGTCGTTGGCAGAAGCTTCAGGAAGCCTTGGGTACTGGTTGAGCTTTAGCTCCGATTTTCCATCTGTGGGACGATGGTCAGTTAGAGCGGACTATACAGACTTTGGAGGATATGCTTGTGCATAGGTTCTAAGTGGTTGTGGGCAGTTGGAATCGTCACTTGCCATGGATAAGGTTCTCCTTCGATAGCTATTATTAAGAGACGTTCTAATTGGCAACCTTTAGGTTTTGTTTGATAGGTCATGTCGATCGACAGTCTGTTTTTCTGACTCTGCGAGAGTAGGAATTGTGGACCCCAGCTAGTCATGAGACTACGGAGAAGATCCGGTTTATTCAGGTCAGGATGAGAGCAGCCCGGTGCAAACAGAAGTCTTATGCCGACCGTGGTGGTCACAGACTTGAGTTCGCAGTGGGAGATCATGTATTCCTACGAATTTTTCCGATGAAATGGCATGTGGAGTTTTGGGAAGCTTAGTCCCAGATTGTTGGTCCTTTGAGATCCTCGAGCGAGTTAGTTCCGTTGCCTATAATATGGCGCTTCCTCCCAGATTATTGAGTATTCACCCGTTTTCCTTGTGTCGATACTTCGCAAATACCTTCATGACCTTTCTCACATGATTCAGCACCAGACCAATCTTTTGGACGCGATCTTTCGTTCACCAGCAGCCGATAGTTATTGTGGATCGGCAGGTGGAGAGACTTCGGTCGAGGGTCTTGCTATATGTGAAGGTTCTTGACGTAGCCGTATAGTGAGGTGATCACTTGGGAGGCTGCGAGCGAGATTTGGGATTTTTTGTACTCATCTCTTTGAAGGTACGCTTAGTGAGAATTTTAAATTTCGGGGACCGAATTTCTTTAAGGGGGGAAGAATGTAACGTTTTAGAAATCGTTTTGCGAATTTTTCCGTTTTAGGGTAAAATAGTCTGTGTTTTCCGTTTTAACCCGATTGTGATCAAACTTCTGTATAGACTTGACGGCACCTAGTTTAGCTAGAATGAAGCTAGTGCTCGGGTTTTGGGGGTCAATGGGAAGTTTTGGTTCACATAGAATTTTTCCCTAATTAAATATTATTTTAATGTGTTTTTTTACGCACTTAATTAGTGGTAATTACATTTTGGGTTAATTACTTCTAATTTGAATCATTGCTAATCTAATCACTAGATATTTTTGTTAATCCATCCATCCAAATATCTAGATATTTTGTGAATTTAATATGAAAATTTAATGAAAAAGAAAAGAAAGAAAAGGTGGCAATTGCATTTAATGAAGCATTTATTGATTTGTGCTGGAATTTCTTCACATTTACACAAAACACCCCCACTCTTTTGGCCGAGCCCCCCAACCTGTCCATTTCTTTTCCTTAGCTCTTTTCATCATCTCCAAGCTCTCCAAATTCAATAAAAATCCCAAAATAAATCCACAAATTCATAAATAAAACTTAACCCATCATTTCCTTTCACTAATCTAGCATGGATCTTCAAGAAAATCTTGATCTTTGGAGGCAAAAGTTGATGAAACTAGTTGCTAGATTTTGTTCTTGAGAGGTATAATTTCAAACCCTAATCCTTATTTGTTTTGCTAAAATCATTAAGTTAGCTAATTAATTGGTTAATATAGCTTTAAACTCTTATTTAATTCATTCATTATAATTTTAAAGAAGTTCAAGTTAGTGTTTAAACTTGATGTTTGGGTTAAAGGTTAATTGAAGATTATGAAAACTTAACCTAGTTTGATAGTTTGTTAAATGATATTTTCCTAACTGTAAAATTAGCTAATTAGCAAACTAGACTTTTACTAAATCCTAATTAAGTGAGATTAAAATTATAATAAGGGTTTGTATGGTTTAATCTTGTTATATTGTGATGTTTGTAAATTCTAGTTTTGGTAAAAACTTGTACTTTTGTGTTAAAATGATATATGTTGCTTAGTAGTTTTCGGTAAGTTTAGGCGTGGTTTTCTTTTGACGTTGCGACGTTATTTATATTAGATTCCATGTTTATTATTGTGTTTTGAATGCGCAATCGGTACAATCAGGGTCTAGGCTTGGTAGTTGTGTCGCTTTGCGTTCCTAGCTAGGGTCGTACCGATGTCGTTCGTGTCTTTGTGTAGCTTTTGCTCTTGAGTTGGTTTCGTAGTGTCGCTATGCGCGTTAGCCACTTGACGAACACTTGAAAGTAGGTTTGGAGTTGGTGCGCCGGTCAAACGTAGTTGGTACGTGTTATTGGTCTATTGCTAATATATATACTTATTATATTGTTATATGCTTTCAGGATCGCAGGCGGGGACTTCGGGCGCTGCGAACAGGGGAAAGCGAGTAGTTGGCTTTACTTAGACAGGAACGTTGGTGAGTAGATTTAACATCTATAGGGGGATCGCCCGCATGGCGTTATGCGTCTGGGCTTAGATTAAATGACATGACTATTAGTTAGAAGTATAAGGATATTGATTGTGCATGTACACCTTTGTTGCTTATCTCATTTCCTTGTGTATGGACTTAGTATTAATGAGACACAACACCATTATTGACGGTTCATGTTTCACGAGCACTAGTTGTATGCTACACACACCGTCAATAGTTGCCATGACACGCACAACACCTATACATATGTGATATTGTATTGTTTAGGGATATTGAGACATGATCCCTATTTACTTTTGCGCATCTGACATATAGCATACATGTATACCTACATGCTTACACATATGCCTTGACATGATTACATGCTAGTTATCTATATACCTATATGGTATTGTACCATTAGTGATAGGTATATACACATATGAGATATAGCTACATGTACATCTCGCATACATACTTACACTTATACCTGAAGGGTATTACATCATTATTGATAGGTAGATACACATATCTTGCTATGCCAACATGGTCACGCATACCTGGTTATAGCTACATGTTCACCTTTATTTGATATTGTATGGACTTGGAGAAATTAGGAACCGCATGATATATATTTTAACTTGTTGCAGTTAAATAGCGGTTTTTCCTTTATATGCTCATATTACCGTTTCATGTTGCATATATTACATTCATGGATTTCATATGACGTTCTCTGATATTTTTACTCCTAAGTATATATAACAGTGGAATGGGACGATGTTATATATATATATATATATATATATATATATTAGTGGAATGGGACGCTAATATATATGTATTGATTCATGCAGTTATACTTATTCATTACTTGATATTTTCTGGATTTGAGGACCGTGGTTGTTTCATGAAATTATGCATTATTTGAAAAACCCGGTTTCTCTTGATATGATATTTCAGCGTCCACCGTGAGATTTCTCGGTTCTGAGATTGTGATATATACCCGATGCAAGGAGTGCAGTAGGCCGTGTGCGGGTACATGGTGGAGCCCGGTACGATTCCCCTCGACAAGATGATCGACGGTACATGCTGATGAGCCTGGAAGGTAGGCAAGTACCTATCGGAGATAGTATTTTGACTCGGTGGTTATCGTGGGGATACCGACCTAAGTCATGTACGTATGGATACGTCGAATTTCGAGTGTCAGAGCTAGGCACTCGAGTTTTCGGGATAGCGTATGATACGTACCTATCAAGGGGCCAGTCGTGGTGACAGCGCCTGATAGACCAGTATTTATGTGTCGATGCTAGACACTTGTTTCATGATGTTTTTGGGTGTCGATGTTGGACACTCACTTTATATGAAACTTACTCGATACTGGATATTGGATATATGAGATTTACTTGATATTGTACATTCAGGATATATGAGATTTACTTGATATTATACATTCAGGATATAAGAGGTTTACTTGATATTGTACATTAAGGATATATGAGATTTACTTGATATTGTACATTCAGTATATATGAGATTTACCGGATATGAGAGCCAATTGGGGGGCTGATTTGAGGAAATTTGGGATTTAGATTGTCTTGATAGACTTTGGTCCTGTCACGAGGTCAGGATTCCGTGAGAATGACATGTTTTATTCCATACTCCTCATTTATTTTATATGCATTGCTTCATGTTTTAGTAGTACCTGATAGGGTACATTTCATGACTGTTGCATATATATATTGTCATATTATTGCTTCATGTATTAGTGATACCTGCTAGAGTACCTTTCATGACTGCTGCATACATATGACCATTTATTGCTATCCGCTTGCTTGTATTAGATTCACGCTATACATGCATACTTGCGATTACCTGCATATGTTATTACTATTCACGAGTTGGCAACTCACCCCCGTTCTGCCACAGTGTTTTGCAGGTAATTCCTCAGGGCAGTCGCGACACGCTTTTCATCTTTTATATCATCTTTTGCAGCGGATACCGCTACGGCTGACTGTGTACAGTTTTGCTATAGGTGGGTTTTACGGTTATCCGATATTGCTTATTGTATATTCGTTGTATCCCGTACTCTCCATCTACCACTTTCATGTGTATGACTTAGAGACTTAATGTCAGGACGATATTGTATATTTTGGTGACTTGGATGTCTTTTATGCAGTTTTACTTATATCGTCTTTTATTTCCTCGCTACGGCGTCGTATATCTGTTGTGGTGGTTGTTTTCCGCCGTTGGGCATGGATTAGCTCCCGTTTGGGATGCTTTACTTATATTTATGTTGTACCCATTTTTGGGGTTAGTTTTTACAAAGGAGGTGCCGCCAAAATTTTTAAGAAAGTAAAGTTGGACTTTAAAGAATTTGGTTTGAGATTTCAAAATTTTTGAAAATGCTATTATCACTTACTACTTTTGATGTTTTAGATTGCTGGGTTTTCGGCTTACTTAAATTGCGTTATGTCTGTAGACGTTGCGTAGTTTAAGGGCCGTCACGTGCCAATTTCGGGTCGTGACAAACCCTTAACCTCACATCTCTCTCTCTTTTCTTCATACTCTCTCTAACTCTCTCTCACTCATTTACTTCTCATTTTCTTCATCTCTTTCCTTTCCAAACTGAACACATTCTTTTCCTACACAAAATCATCATAAATCCTTCACAAAAATCACATATTTGAACTTGTTTTGCCTCTTAGATGCCTTGGAGCTTGCAAAGCTTGGATCTTTGAGTTATTTAGGTTAGGTAATGATCTCTTTCTATTAAGTAGGTGTTTATTGTGTTGCGTAGCTTTTTATTTTCAGTTTTGATCGTGTATCGTATCGTTTCGGGTAAATATCGTATTTTTAGTGTAATTTTGGGTCTGGGATGATCTGCTATCATACCGGGTATTTGTTGCAAAAGTTTCCATCACAGTGACCTAGTGTAGTGACCTAGAACCTACCCTCAAAATACGAGCCCGTTTCATTTCCGCACGGCCGCAGATTTATTGTTTCTGGCCGCAAATTGCAGCCAGACTAGGGAGTTGGGGTTTGGGTTTTTGTGTAGGGGTCTCTGGGGTTGTATGTGGTCTCATGGTACCTATAACTTTTACAAATTATTGGTACAGAAAAATCTGGGACCACTTGCTTGTTTTCTTGTGTTTCGTTTCACGCGTAACGTTATCCGATACGGTTCGTGTTCTGTGTTCTGTTGCTCTTGAGTTGGTTTCGTAGTGTCGCTATGCACGTTAGCTACAATACGAATACTTGAGAGTACGTTTGTGTTGTCGCGTTGGTCCGCGTAGTTTGTATGTGTTTTGGGTCTATTCCTAATATATACTTTCTTTGTTGTTTTATTGTTTTGGTTCGTAGGCGGGGACTTCAGGCACTGCGACGAAGGGAAAACAGGTGGTAGGTTTCACTTAGCCAGGAGCGTTGGTGAGTAGATTTAACATCTACAGGAAAATCGTCCGCATGGTGTTATGCGTCTGGGCTAGAGATGACTTGACTTGTCGCATATTCTATTTCATATATAGAGTTGCACATACACCATATTGCTTAGTTATTGTTGTGCTTGGACTAGTACCCTTAGGACACTGCACTATTATTGACGACTCATGTTGCATGAGCACCGATTGTATGCCACACACACCGTCAATAATTGCCATGTTACGCACAACACACATGCCTATATGATATTGTTTGGTTAGGGACATTGAGACATTGATTCATATTTCTTTATGCATATGACATATAGCATACCTGTATACCTACATGCTTACACATATGCCTTGACATGCTTACATGCAAGTTACCTGTATACCTATAGGGTTTTGTACCATTAGCGATAGGTACATACACACATAATGACATAGCTATATGTATACCTTGCATACATACTTCACTTATACCTAGAGGGTATATTACATCATTACTTATAGGTAGATACATATACCTTGCTATACCTTTATGTTTACACATATATCTGGATATAGCTACATGTTTACCTTTATTTGATGTTATATAGACTTGGAGGAATTAGGAACCGCATGATATTTATATTAACTTGTTGCAGTTAAATAGCGGCTTTTCCTTTATATGCTCGCATTTCAGTTTTATGTTGCGTATATTATATTCATGGATTTTCGCATTGAGATATGGATTTTTCATGATGTTTTCTGGATTTGAGGAACGTGGTAGTGTCATAAAATTATGCATTATTTGAAAAACCCGGTTTCTCTTGATATGATATTTCAGCATCCACCATGAGATTTATTGGTTCTAATATATATATACCCCATGCGAGGAGCGTCGTGGGCCGTATGAGGGTACATGGTGGGGCACGGACGTACCCCGGGGCAAGACGATTGAAGGACCTTGCCAATTGAGCCTGGCAGGGGAACCATACACTCCGGTGACAGTACCAATGACTCGGCAGTTATCATGGGATACCGACGGGAGCCATGTGCGTATGGATACGTCGAGAGGCGAGGGTTAGAGCTAGGCACTCGAGCTTTCGGTATAGCGTATGATACGTACCTATCAGGGTGCCAATCGTGGTGACAGTAGCTGATAGATCAGCATTTTTGTGTCGATACTTGATACATTGGTTTCATGATATTTTACTCCTAAGTATATATAACAGTGTAATGGGACGCTGTTATATATGCATATACATATATATTAGTGGAATGGGACACTAATATATATATATATATATACATATAAATTCATATACTTCATCATAATTATACATGCAAATATACTTAGGATATATATGAGGTTCACTTGATATTGGATTTGGGATATAGAAGATTCATTTGAGATTGGATACAGGATATATATGAGATTGCTGATTTTGTACATTCAGGATATATGAAATTTACTTGATATTGTACATTCAGAGTTTGTGAGACTTACATGATTTGAGTGCCAATTTGGGGGCTGATTTGAGGAATTGGGATTTAGATTGTCTTGATGGACTTTGGTCCTAACACGATGTTAGGATTCCGTGGAAATGACATGTTTCATCCCATACTCCACATTTATTGTTTATGCACTGCTTCATGTATTAGTAGTACCTGATAGAGTACCTTTCATGACTGTTGCATTTACATACCTTTATTTTATAAGCATTGCTTCATGTGCTAGTTGTACCTGCTAGAGTACCTTTAATGATTGTTGCATATATACATTGTCATATCATTACTTCATGTATTCATTGTACCTGATGGGGTACATTACATGACTGTTGCATACATTTTGTCATATTACTGCTTCATGTATTAGTGATACCTGCTAGTGTACCTTTCATGACTATTGCACACATATAACTTTTATTGCTATTAGTTTGCATATGTTAGATTCGCGTTGTACGTGCATACTTGAGATTACCTGTATATGTTATTTACTATTCACGAGTTGGCAACTCACCCCCGTTGTGCCACAGTATTTTGCAGGTCGTTCCTCACAGTAGTCAGAGGCAGGGTTATTCATCTATCTTATCATCTTTTACTGCGGATACCGCTTCGGCTCATAGTGTGCAGTTTTGCTTAGGTGGGTTTTGTGGTTATCCGTTCATGTTGCTTATTGTATATTCGGTGTATCCATATACTCTCCATCTACCATTATCTTGTATGACTTAGAGACTTGATGTGAGGACGATATTGTGTATTATTTTGTGACTTGGAGGTCTTTTATGCAGTTTTACTTCTATTCATTTATTTCTTCGCTACAGCGTCATATATCTGTTGTGGTGGTTGGTTTCCGTTTTTGGGCGTGTATTTGCTCCCGTTTGGGATGCTTTACTTATATTTATGTTGTATACATTTTTGGGGCTGGTTTTTACAAAGGAGGTGCTGCCAAAATTTTTAAAGGAAATAAAGTTGGGCTTTTAAAGAATATGGGTTGTGATTTCAAAGGTTTGAAAATGTTATTATTTCTTACTACTTTTGATGGTTTAGATTGCTGGGTTTTCGGCTTACTTAAATTGCGTTACGCCTATAGACATTGCGTAGTTTAAGGGCCGTCACGTGCCAATTTCGGGTCGTGACAAAGTTGGTATCAGAGCGCTAGGTTTTACCTTTCGGAGTGTAGGATGACCTTGGTATGATGGAGTAGGTAGCTTAAGCAGAGTAACGTAGTGTGTGTATGTCCGCGGCATACTCACGATCACGGTACTCCGCCTAAAGTGACCTAAGTACTAATTGCCTGAATTCCTTCCTTGATGATACATATCCTTGTGATTCGATTTCCGTGTTCATATCGAATCCTTTTTTCAATTTATAGCCTTTGTCACCGATGACTATGAGGACTCAAAGTGATGCAGCGAGAGCCGAGGTCAGAGTCGACTCGTGTGGGATGAGGACTGACCAGGATGGCACGCTCGTTGCACAGGAGCAGATGGATCCGCCTTCGACAGATAGAATCGCTAGGCTTAAGGCAGTTATGCAGGACATGCGCCAGAAGATGAGGTCTTTGGTTGAGGCCAGCAGATCACAGCGTCAGGAGGTGGTCACCCCTGTTACCCAGTTGTTCCTTGCAATCAGCACACAGCATTCTGTCACCTACATAGCACCAGTGGATGCAGCCCCAGTTAACGAGGCACGTCTTCTAGAGACTTTGGGAGTTCCGGAACAGTGGAGGACTCGTACCGGTGTACCAGCCCAGAGACAGAGGCCTAGTCGCCGAGACTGATTTCGTGACCGTCACGGGAGTAACGGAGGCTTGGGACGAGGTCGGTCTTTTAGCTTGTATTTCCCGGAGGGTCGGCAGCCATGGAGGGGATGCTATCAGTGCGAGGACCTTCATCACCTCATCAGGAATTTTTCCTTAGCACTACGTCAGGGTCGTGTTCAGAAAGGTCGTGGTCGCGGAGGATTCGTTCAGATGGGACAGGTTGGTAGAGGAGGATTTCAGTCAGTTGCGGGTAGGGGGCAGACACGGGAGTTTGCTTCTACTCATCGGGCTGTGCGGACGTCCAATGCAGAGTTTTCAGGTATTCTTAATTCGTATATTCTTTTGATGTACTTGTTTGTCTTACACACTTTGTGTCGTGGTTGGGACGAGAGTCGTGTTAGCTAGATCATCCGTTTGTTGTGTTAACTTCTATCAGCGATTCTTTTGTTGCACGACACGTATTTCGGTCATGTGACAATCGGATAGGAGATAGAGATTCGTCCGTCGTTTTGATCTTTCAAGAGATGTTGGATTTGACGTTCTCCTGGGCACGGACTGATTAGCTACGTGCTAGGCGTCTGTGGAATGCCGCGAGAAAACAGTCAGGTTTTGTTTTGCCAGTGAGTCAGTTCTTGTTGTGCAGCGGGACAGTGGTGCCGCCTCTCACAACTCGAATTCAGCATTTTTCGCTAGTCGGCTTTTGAGGAGAGGATGTCGAGGATTCTTGGCGTTCATTCGTAATACCGGAACCACAGTGGGTTTGTTGGACCGGGTTCCTTTCATGCGAGAGTTTTCCTACGTTATTCCAGATGAGCCGGCGGAGCTTAGGGAGCTTAAGGATCAGCTGCAGAGTTGTTTGTTGGCATGGTCTTGTGCGTCTGAGTGTTTCGCTTTGGGGAGCTCCTATTCTGTTCGTCAGGAGAAGGACAGAAGTTGAGGTTGTGTATTGATTGATCATCAATTGAACCGGCTTACGGTGCGGATAGGTATCCTTTACCTCGCCTTAACGATTTCTTCGATCAGCTCCAGAGTGCGAGACATTTTTCTATGTTTGTTTGGGATTAGGTCATCATTGTTGCGGGTTCGGAGTGATGTCATTCCAAAGTCTTGTTTTACGCGTGCTACGGGCAGTACGTGTTTTGGTGGTGTCGTTGGACTCACCAGTGCCCTAGTAGCATTCGTGGATGTGATGAACCAGATTTCTTCAGGCCGTTCCTCGACCAGTTATTGTTGTGTTATTGATGACATTCTGGTCTATCTAATGTGTCGTGAGGAACTTGAGCACCACTTGAGGATTTGTTTTGCAGATATTGGGAGAGTGCCAGCTGTTTTCTAGGTTCTCGGAGTGTTCTTTCAGGCTTGATTATGTTGACTCCTGGGTCTTGTAGTTACGGGAGACGGTTTTCATATGGTTCCGAGGAAGATCGAGGCCATATAGCTTTGGCCCAGACTTGTGTGCAGGACGGAGGTCCGCAGATTTTAGGCTTAGCAGGTTTTTACCGCCGTTTCGTGCAGTATTACTAGTGTATCGCTGCACCGTTGACTGGACTGACCGGAAAGGAGGTTCCTTTTCTTTGGACTGAGGCATGAGTGCGGAGTTTTCAGCAGTTGAAGACTCGGTTGACAACTGCACCAGTTCATTCTTTGCTTTCTGGTTTGGGCGACTTGGTTGTTTAACTGTGATGTTTCACGAGTGGGGCTTGATTTTGCGCTGATGTGGCATTATAGAGTTATCGCTTATGCTTCCCGACAGTTGGAGGAAGTACGAGCAGGATATCCCACTCATGATCTGGAGATGGCCGTGGTGGTCGTGCGTTGGAGATTTGGAGACACTACTTGTTCGGAGAGTCGTGTCAGATTTTCACAGACCACCAGAGCTTAATGTACATCTTCCTGCAGCGGGTTTTGATTGTTGAGACAGTCTTTTGCAGATTTACAGTTCTTATGCGATCGTTGAGTACAGGTTATGTTCTCCTCTACTGAGGGGACAGCTTGCTCATGTCCGTGCCCGACCACTTTTCATTAATCGCTTTCGCGAGGCACGGCCCGCCGATGCCCGTTCGTCAGAGATTCTTAAGCATACTCGGCTGGGTAATGATTTGGAGTTCTCGATTTGTGACCAGGGTGTGCTACGTTTAGGGACGCATTTGTGTGTACCTACTACCGGTGGGTAGAGATGCGAAATCCTAGAGCCGGCACATCAGTCAGCTTTCTGTGTTCATTCAAGTCCACCAATATGTGACGTGACTTGTGAGATAGTTACGGGTGGGCAGGGATGAAGAGTGAAGTTTCGGATTTCGTTTCAAGGTGTCTATCTTGTTGTGAGCTAAGGTTGAGCATCTGAGACCGGCTGGAGAGTTGCAACCTTTAACCGTTCCGGAGTGGGAATGGGAGCAGATCTCCACGAATTTCGTTATGGTGTCCACCCAGGTCTAGACAGGGTGTGACTCCATTCAGGTGTTTATTGTTCGGTTATGCTCAGTTTGCTCAGTTGTTCTTTGTTAAGTTTGTGTGTTTGAACGGAGTTCCTTCATGCGTTGTGTCCAATGGAGGCACCATGTTCGCTTGCCGTCTTAGGCAGAAACTTCAGGAAGCCTTGGGTACTGGTTGAGCTTTAGCTCCGCTTTCCATCCGTTGGCTAATGGTTAGACAGAACGGACTATACAGACTCTGGAGGATATGCTTGTGTGTACGTACTAATTGTGTCGGCAGTTGGGATCGTCACTTGCCATTGTTAGGGTTCTCCTTCAATAGCTGTTATCAGGAGGCACTCCAATTGGCAACCTTTAGGTTTTGTTTGGTAGGCCGTGTCGATCGCCAGTCTATTTTTCTGACTCTGCATAAGTAGGATTTTTGTACCCCGGCTAGTCTAGAGACTTCGGAGATGATCCAATTGGTTTAGGTCAGGATGAGAGTAGCCCAGTGCAAACAGAGGTCTTATGCCAACCGTGGTGGTCGTAAACTTGAGTTCGCAGTGGGAGATCATGTATTCCTACGGATTTTCCGACGAATGACGTATTGATTTTTGGGAAGCTTATCCCAGGATTGTAGGTCTTTTGAGATCCTTAAAGCGAGTTAGTTCCGTTGCCTATAATTTGGCACTTCCGCCCAGATTATTGAGTATTCACCATGTATTCCTTGTGTCGATACTTTGCAACTATCTTCATGACCTTTCTCACATGATTCGGTACCAGACCATTTAATTGAGACGCGATCTTTTCGTTCACCGGCAGCCATTTGTGTTAGTGGTTCGGCTGGTGGAGAAACTTCGGTCAAGGGTCTTGCCATCTGTGGAGGGTTTTTGTGGACGTAGCCGTACAGTGAGGTGATCACTTAGGAGGCTGCAAGTGAGATATGAGAGTTTTGTAATCTTCTCTTTGAAGGTACGCATAGTGAAAATTTTTAATTCGGGGATGAATTTTTATAAGGGGGAGATTGTAACGCCTTAGATTTCGATTAGTGTTAGTTTAAACAATAATGCGGGTTTACTGTAAAAAGTTTGCCGATTTGGGTTTCTCACATTTTATAAGATTTAATTAATAATTTATTATTATTTGTTATGGCATGCACGCACGTGTGTACGTTAATGTGAGGGTTTGTTTGTGCTAATCTAGGTTAGTGTCCATGACACTTAACCTAATCTAATCCTTATTTTAATCCAATCCTTAACCCTAAACTCCTAGATCTTTCGTGAGAGAAGAGAGATATTTGTTTTGGGAGTGAGGAGGTGGCACAAGTGAGTGTGAATGCATTAATGAGGAATCAATGCAAATGGTGCACTTACCCTCTCACCCTTAACCTCGCCTCTCTCTCTCTCTTTTCTTCATACTCTCTCTCTCACTCTCTCTCACTCATTTACTTCTCATTTTCTTCATCTCTTTCCTTTCCAAACTGAACACATTCTTTTCCTACACAAAATCATCACAAATCCTTCACAAAATTCTCAAAAATCACATCTTTGATCTTGTTTTGCCACTTGGATGCCTTGGAGCTTGCAAAGCTTGGATCTTTGAGTTCTTTGGGTTAGGTAATGATCTCTTTCTGTTAAGTAGGTGTTTATTGTGTTGCGTAGCTTTTTAGTTTCAGTTTTGATCGCGTATCGTATCGTTTTGGGTAAATATCGTATTTTTAGTGTAATTTTGGGTCTGGGATGATCTGCTATCAAACCAGGTAATAGTTGCAAAAGTTCCCATCACAGTGACCTAGTGTAGTGACCTAGAACCTACCCTCAAAATACGAGCCCCTTTCCTTTCCGCACAGCCGCAGATTTATTGCTTCTGGCCGTAAATTGCGGCCATACTAGAAAGTTAGGGTTTGGGTTTTTGTGTAGGGGTCTCTGGGGTTGTATGTTGTCTCATGGTACTTGCAACTTTTACAAATTATTGGTACAGAAAAATCTGGGACCACTTTCTTGTTTTCTTGTGTTTCGTTTCACGCGTTACGTTATCCGATACGGTTCGTGTTTTGTGTTCTGTTGCTCTTGAGTTGGTTTCGTAGTGTCACTATGCATGTTAGCTACAATATGAATACTTGAGAGTACGTTTGTGTTGTCGCGTTGGTCCACGTAGTTTGTATGTGTTTTGGGTCTATTGCTAATATATACTTGCTTTGTTGTTTTATTGTTTTAGGTTCGCAGGCGGGGACTTCGGGCGCTGCGACGAAGGGAAAACAGGTGGTAGGCTTCACTTAGCCAGGAGCATTGATGAGTAGATTTAACATCTACAGGGGAATCGCCCGCATGGCGTTATGCGTCTAGGCTAGAGATGAAGTGACTTGTCGCATATTCTATTTCATATATAGAGTTTCGCATACACCTTATTGCTTAGTTATTGTTGTTCTTGGACTAGTACCCTTAGGACACTGCACAATTATTGACGGCTCATGTTGCACGAGCACCGATTGTATGCCACACACACCGTCAATAATTGTCATGTTACGCACAACACACATACCTATATGATATTGTTTGGTTAGGGACATTGAGACATTGATTCATATTTCTTTATGCATATGACATATATCATACCTGTATACCAACATGCTTACACATATGCCTTGGCATGCTTACATGCTAGTTACATGTATACCTATAGGGTACTTATACCTGGAGGGTATATTACATCATTATTTATAGGTAGATACATATACCTTGCTATACCTTTATGTTTACACATATATCTGGCCAAAGCTCCATGTTTACCTTTATTTGATGTTATATTGACTTGGAGGAATTAGGAACCGCATGATATTTAAATTAACTTGTTGCAGTTAAATATCGGCTTTTCCTTTATATGCTTGCATTTCAGTTTTATCTTGTGTATATTATATTCATGGATTTTCGTATTGAGATATGGATTTTTCATGATGTTTTCTGGATTTGAGGACTATGGTAATTTCATGAAATTATGCATTATTTGAAAAACCCGATTTCTCTTGATATGATATTTCAGCATCCACCATGAGATTTATCGGTTCTGATATATATACCTCATGCAAGGAGCGTCGTGGGCCGTATGAGGGTACATGGTGGGGCCCGGAGGTATCCCGGGGTAAGACGACTGAAAGACCTTACCGATTGAACCTGGCAGGGGAACCATACACTCCGGTGACAGTACCAATAACTCGGCGATTATCGTGGGGATACCGATGGAAGTCATGTGCATATGGATATGTCAAGAGGCGAGGGTCAGAGCTAGGCACTCGAGCTTTCGGTATAGCATATGATACATATATATCAGGGTGCCAGTCGTGGTGACAGCACCTGATAGATCAGCATTTCTGTGTCGATGCTTGACACATTGGTTTCATGATATTTTAGTCCTAAGTATATATAACAGTGGAATGGGACGCTGTTATATATGCATATACATATATATTAGTAGAATGCGACGCTAATATATATGTATACATATAAATTCATATATTTCATCTTAATTATTCATGCAAATATACTTAGGATATATATGAGATTCACTTGATATTGGATTTAGGATATAGGATATTCATTTGAGATTAGATACTGGATATATATGAGATTGCTGATTTTGTACATTCAGGATATATGAGATTTACTTGATACTGTACATTCAGGGTTTGTGAGACTTACATGATATGAAAGCCAATTTGGGGGCTGATTTGAGGAATTGGGATTGGATTGTCTTGATGGACTTTGGTCCTACCATGATGTCAGGATTCCATGGAAATGACATGTTTCATCCCATACTCCACATTTATTATTTATGCACTGCTTCATGTATTAGTAGTACATGATAGAGTACCTTTCATGACTGTTGCATTTACATACCTTTATTTTATATGCATTACTTCATGTGCTAGTTGCACTGCTAGAGTACCTTTCATAATTGTTGCATATATAAATTGTCATATCATTACTTCATGTATTCGTTGTACCTGATGGGGTATATTACATGACTGTTGCATACATTTTGTCATATTACTGCTTCATGTATTAGTGATACCTGCTAGTGTACCTTTCATGACTATTGCACACATATGACTTTTATTGCTATTAGTTTGCATATGTTAGATTCGCGATGTACGTGCATACTTGCGATTACCTGCATATGTTATTTACTATTCACGAGTTGGCAACTCACCCCCGTTGTGCCACAGTGTTATGCAGGTCGTTCCTCACAGTAGTCAGAGGCAGGGCTATTCATCTATCTTATCATATTTTGCTGCGGATACCGCTTCGGCTCATAGTGTGCAGTTTTGCTTAGGTGGGTTTTGTGGTTATCCGTTCATGTTGCTTATTGTATATTCGTTGTAACCATATACTCTCCATCTATCATTATCTTGTATGACTTAGAGACTTGATGTGAGGACGATATTGTGTATTATTTTGTGACTTGGAAGTCTTTTATGCAGTTTTACTTCTATCGTCTTTTATTTCTTCGCTACAGCGTCGTATATCTGTTGTGGTGGTTGTTTTCCGCCTTTGGGCGTGTTTTTGCTCTTGTTTGGGGATGCTTTACTTATATTTATGTTGTACCCATTTTTGGGGCTGGTTTTTACAAATAAGGTGCTGCCAAAATTTTTAAAGGAAATAAAGTTGGACTTTTAAAGAATTTGGGTTGTGATTTCAAAGATTTGAAAATGCTATTATTTCTTACTACTTTTGATTGTTTAGATTGCTGGGTTTTCCACTTACTTAAATTGCGTTACGCCTGTAGACGTTGCGTAGTTTAAGTGCCGTCACGTGCTAATTTCGGGTCGTGACAACTATTTTCATTTTCTTATCTTATCTTATCTTTTCTTATCTTTTCTTTTCATTTTTATCAAAAAGAGAACAAACCACGCATGATAAAGATAAAAGAAAAGACTATGGGAGGAAATGTAAAAATATGAAAAAGACTTGGTGCATGTTACATGCACAAAATAAGCTTAATGCACGATTAGTGATATTTAATCGCGATTAGCATTAAAATTGTATATAATTAATTATAAAAATTCATAATTTGCTTAAATCATATAAAACACTCTCATTTCATAAATTTCCATAATTTTCCAAATATTTTCAACTTTATCGGTATTTAATTATAGCGCATTATTAAAATATTCACAATATTTATTATTTAATTATAAAGATTCCCAAAAATAATATTTTATTTTTCTGAAATGTTACAATCTTCCCCTTTAAAGAAATTCGGTCACCGAATTTAAATTTGAACTCCCCCAATTTCTAAAACATTTCAGTAAAATGATCCAGTCGTCGGGGCTCCGAAATCATAAATACATAAAACATGTCATAGCGCAAAGCATGCGCATGAAAACGAGTATATAATCCAAAATCAAAACTCCGTCAAGCATCCCGCAATCATCGAAGTTATGGTGAAGACACCAAAGTCAAAATACAATACGAAAACCAACATGATATACATCAAAACTATACATGTAAATATCGTGGTAAATTCGTCAAAACATCTGAAGGAAATGCATGCCAAAACTTTTCCAATCACTGTGCAATGCGCGTATCACGGCACAGGGGCGGACGTCTATTGTAAGAAAATAACTATATATATATATATATCCTTTATTTAACATACACGTCCCACCGTTCTGAAAATAATTTAGAAGGGTTTCCTTGTTAAATGTCTCGTGTCATCTCGGACACGTAGGTAAATACTGAGACAATAGCTCCTTTTTGGAAATCCCTTCAATAGCTATCAAGGCATGCAAAAATATATTCAGGTACTGTCCTCTGACTAGTCCTGTTCAGTCACTATAATAAATAGTAAATATCATAAAACATGCTGCTCAAGGGAAATCAATCCCAAAATGCATATAAGAATGCCGCGTGCGTCTGGTACGCACTGAAATCGAAATCCATGAATGTTCTATACATGTGCACAGAACAAATTCTAAGTGCAACGGGTGTGCACGAAACACCTGTCAAGGGCAACGGTGTGTGCCTGACAACAATATCAGGTGCATCTGATATACACGAAGAATCTTGATTTAGTGCATCTGGTGTGCACCAAATCGCATCAAGCGCGTCAAGTATGCGCAAGAATCCAAATCAAGTGCACGAGGTGCACGAAAACAAATATCGAGTATCACAATCGAAATCGACGGTATACAACACATTTCAATTCAAATCCAAATCGGGTATACCGTGGTATATAATCTCACAACCATATGTATCAGCGTGCACAAAATCAAATCAAAATACTAAAAGTGCATGAAAACTATGCCGAAAACACAAGTCAAATCATATGCATACCATAGGTATGAAATCAAAATCAGTATCTCGAATGACATCAAATCGAAGTCAAGTACAACTGTGGTGCACAAAATCTCAATCATGCAAATAAATCGCCCAAAATACCAAAACCAAATATGGCGGAAACAATCCCGCTCTGGCACAACCTCTAAGGATCACTGACCATACTGTCATGTTCACTCATAACATGTCTCGTCGACGATGCTGAACTCTGGCCTACTGGGTGTGCGTAATATGACCGATACTTGATCCAAGTCTTCTCGTACTGTATTCCAGAAAGGTTTTGTCGAAATCTCCCCCAAATCTCATTTCTGCCGAACTGCCCGGAAGTTATCATCTTTTACTAAATCCATTTCTTATTCCGGAACGGCTGTATACTCATCGCGACTCCTTCTGGAAGATATATCCATACACAACGCCTCTGCATGCGTATCACATCTCTGATGTCAGTGGAGTGGAACGTCATCTCATCAAGATCTCGTACGAAGCTCTTACTCACCTTTTCTCAAATGTCGACTGATTCGGACTAGTCTCTTCGTGGCTGCATGGACTGCGCTCCAACGACTATACTCGTATCTGGAGTCTCCCAAGCAATGTATTCCATCACATGATATCCGAATGACGTCAAACCTTCCGATCCATTCGTCAAAGTTCCATAATCCCCCAAGAGCTCAACATCTTGAGTACAGTTTAATAGTATTCCAGTACATGCCATAGTACCTATGGACCAACCGTAGAAGGGCAAACCCAAGCATCATCAATGGCACCGCCGAACTGTTGTAAACCCTAAGGTTTCAGAGCGTTCTCATGATCATTATATCGAGTTAGGGTTTCATTCTTCTAGAGGGTCCACGGAAATACTTGCATGTTTTTCCGAATACTTTAAACTTCAAAAATGGTTTTCTGACATTCGATCGTTTTCCTCCGACTCCCAACGTACCTGCGTGAAGTCGTCTCTAGCTGGAATCACTCAATATGATGACCTCGCATCGGGGTAGGCAACGAATCATATGTCCAAGTCACTCCTTCTTGGGTGACTAGTGATCTTCTATCGTATTTCTAAGTACAACTCGTGCGGCGTTAGCTTCAAACATCTGGGAGACATCTCGTAATTCGCAGCAACAACTGGCTCATTTGTCCGCACGCTGAACAGTGCCTCAATCATCAAATAATCGGTGCATTGATGGTCATCACATTCTGGCTGGCCTCTAGCAGTGGCCCAATCCTCTGGTGCCAATCTGCACGTCCGAGAAATCTCGTAAAAGAGATCCATCAAACACTCATGGCGCGAAAACACAATAAGACGATACATCTATGCAATCGTGTGTCCTCGTTCGTGACGAGCTCGTGCTGACGCAACTCTAGACGTAGCTCTCTCTGCCCTTGTAATCGTGGCAGCAAAAACCGTAAACCAATAATGATGAGGACAGATCATAGGAATGAATATAATACTGTGCAAGGAAATGTACATCATAAGGCTTCTTAAGCGGAGTAGCGTATCGTAAGTATGCCGCGGAACATACATACGGTACGTCACTCTCCTTAAGTCACCTACTCCATGAACCAAGGTCAACCTATGCGACGAAAGTTCGGGTCTAATACCCCCTCGACTAAGTCTAAGTTCCGTAAGGTCAAGCCTAGGTTCTGAATAAATACAAATGCCCTAGGCTCCGCATAGTCAAACATAGACTCGAACCAAGGTTAACCTAGCGCTCTGATACCAATTGTCACGACCCGAAATGGCACGTGACTGGCACTTGAATCATATGAAGTCTATAGGACCCCATCTAATTCAAGTAAGTTAAAAATCCCAGAAATCTAAACCATTTTAAAAGAAGAAGGTGAATGAAAACTTGTTTTTAAAGTTGCAAATAATCACTTTGAAAATTCGTTGTAAACATTTTTAAAACATCATATCTTTTCCGAAAATTTTGGTAGAGTCTCCTTTGTAAATACTGGCCCCAAAAGGGGTACAACATGAGTAATATGAATAAAAGCACCCCCAAGCGGGAGCTAGCTCTTCGTCAATTGACGGTTATAACCACGCAAGCAATATAATATACAACGCCAAGGGCGAGGATCAAAACCCAAAAGGAAACTCAAAATCAACATGAAAACCATAATAATACAAGCGTGACTCTAAGGTCGAAATAATAATACACTGGTCTTCTAAGTCTACAAAATATATACAAGTCTGGTTGATGGAGTTTCTAGATACAACTGAATATAAGTAAAAGATACAATGGTGGTCACGATGCAAGTGAACCCACCTACCAAAGCAATCACCCGAAAAGAAGCAGTGTGCCAAAGCCGCAACGAACCTGTACGGCAAAACCTGCAAGAAACTGTGGGACAACTGGGGTGAGTTGCCAACTCGTGAGTAGAAAACATCACAGAGCAGAAATCGTGTGTATGACTCAATCCTAGGTCAATACGATCATAATATATATCCTAAAAATAATAAAGTCTGAAGCATGATAAGGTACCAAAGGTAAATATCTATACATAAGTGTAATACCATGTGCTCGTGTCAGTGTCTCAGACAACAACATATTATAAATATGAGGTATGAATGCAATATAATGAAAACAGAATACATAATGCATGTGAAACTGTTTTCTTAATTTAGTGAGATTTCTTTATGTATATAAATCGACATGCAATCAGTGACAAGTATCGACACAAAACATATATCCCAATATCTCAATATCTCAGGATCCGGCAATCCGGACTGGCCTGTATTCTTGAGTCTTAATATCTAGGGCTCCGGCTATCCGGACTAGCCCACAACATCAAATCTCAAAATCTAGGGCTCCGGCTATCCGGACTGGCCCATACTTCGATCGGTATCCTCCGAATATCCGTCGAGTCACCATACAATCACTGGTCAGTAGTGCTCCTCTGTATCAGGCTCAATGCCATCATCTGCGACCTTCTCACCCCGGGGTACTGCACCGAGTCCACTATGCACCTACAGACGGTTCCTCCTCCTCCTCGAATCGGGTGTATGATGACGCTCAAGAGCCGAGAAAACTCATGGTGGACGTGTCTCAAATAATATCATGAGAAAACCACACTTTTATCTTTTGAAAGTGATAATCAGTTTATAAAATCTTTGCGGTTTCTCTAAATCCAGAAATCTCATGAAAATCCGAAATCATAAAGCACGATGTAAATAAATAATGAATACTGGGCTCTGGCAATCCGGATTGACCCAATTTATTGCATGGCAATGAATATATGAATATATATGCATGAGATAACGCAGAAAATAAATGCAATCTCTAAGCTATCATATAATAGCAGGCTCACTAGTATCATGTCGATGTAGGGTTCCTAGGCACTCTAACAAGGTTCAACAAGGCATCAACCATGCCCGATTAAAATTTTAGCCGTGCCGAACAACCCTAAACAAGATCTTTGCTAGATAATAAGGGTTTCACATGTAAATACCATTTATGACTAAGTGAATACGAAATACAACCTTTGTAGATCGGTCATTCACTTCATATGCTCCTTGTAGTAGTCCTTTCGCTGCGATCATCGTGCTCCCGGACTCTCGGACGGCTCCATGAGAAGATAGCAACGGTATTGCTTGAAGTCTTCGAGGCCGAAGATGATCTACATCGAGGGAATACGAACTCAAGCTTTTACTTCACTAACTAGAGAATTAGTGAAGCAAACACCCTAAACTAAAGTGCTAGTATAGTAGAAGATGATGAAATAGGAAATGGGTACACTTTAGAATTTCTTTTCTCACTATATTTCTCTCTCTTTATCAAACCCTAGCAAGCATTTGAAGGAGGAAGAAGATGAGCTCAAAAATGAGAATGAAAAACTAATCTAAGAGAGAGCGTGAACCATGGGTGAGTTTATATCATATATTAACTCATATAGAGACATAACCATGGCTACATTATAATGGTTAGGTTAATTAACATCTCAAGTAAAACAAAATTAGTAAACTAAGTCAATGCAACCCTAAGCTTCATGAAGCTTCATGCATGTGAGCTCATCATCCACTAATTTTAGAATTACTTTAAATATAAAAACCTAACACTATAATTAGTATGGTATAAGTCTTATACACCCATGTAAGTTGTATCAACAACCATGATACAAAATGAACACAAATAAATATATATCACATATATATTAAGTTGTGCACAAGTGAGAAAAACAAATGCTTAAGTGAACCAATGTTAGTTAGTGTAAATTAGTATATCACATATACAATTATACACTAAATTATTAAATCAACACTTGACTTAATAATCCGGTTATATCACATATAACCGACTAACATCCAATATATCGACTTATCGAATCAACCCTTGATTCGATAACCTGGTTATATCACATATAACCGATCGATACAAACATCACGAGAATAGAATACGGTATCATATACTCGCATTATTCTCGGTCCCGCACATATCACATATGCGCTCCTATTTCGTTTTTCCTGAGCCAGTAAAACCTCTATGTAGGACTCTAAAGACTCGTCAATACGCCGGCAGTAGGTGATGATCATATCAAACACCCACAAGCCGTCAGCGGTACTAGCTGGACGTAACGGCTACCCGGGTATTGAGCGATCAGAAGATCAGCAAGCAATCCCGCTCCAACTCCTGCAAAAAGCCTGACAGTGACACTACCGTACAGTCCGGTCTCCTCGTCTGATATGTCGCATATCAAGTCTAGGGGTGGTATACGTCAGACCCCAATAACCGATAAGTCATGCCGATGCGAGGCTCATAACGGGTCAAGAAACTACTGGTAACACTTACCAGTAAATCTTTAAACCAGCCCTGGCCAGGGACTTCGCTGTTATGGCCAATCGAGCATAGCGCAACATCAACCCCCAATACCGGGAGAGACGAAACCCCTCTTATCGCTCATTGCCTCCATGTGACTCGGGACTGTACCCAAAAACCACCGTTTTGCACGCCCTCTTGGACGTGGTAAGGTGGAAATCAAAGCACAGTGGAAATCACACAAGACTCTATGACGATCTCGGGTCTACAGACTAACCTGTACCAGTGTCACCAGAGAACTGCCATCTGATGTGAGGTATAATACCATCTGAGAGTTCTCGGCGAGTCCATCCAGTGTACCCAGTCTCTACTGAGCACCCGTATATCATCTCTGATGTCAAACACCAATGGATATGGGATCATCCATCTCCCATCTATATGGATTGAGAAGGTATACGCTAGTATACTATGGTATATCGATGCCCTGTCTCGATACACCCACGGCTAGGGACCTTGAAGGATGTACTTATGGACTACCATGTCCCTACTAGTATGATCCGCATCATAGTCCGGGTAGTCAAGTACACATCCTAAGGGCTTTACCAACATGTAACAGAGAGACAATCAGTGTACGCGTTAAGGTAAAGAGTGACCAGATAGCATACTATCATGTCGAGCAAGAAAGTCCTCCCTATATATGTCCAAGCATCCACTACAATATACATCTCATGTATAGTAATGGCCTCTAGGGCATACATATAACTAACAGTCAAAACTATCAGCTAACAAGCGATATCAATGAATTAATATTCTCTAAAGTGTATATGACATGGCAATTACTGATGATGATGTGTGTGAGCCGGCAAGTAGGTGTACGTGGAGCATACGCATCATCAGTAATGGTGCTGGTGTCCTGACAGCACGGGTTTCATAATAATTACGAAAACAAAAATAAGCATGCAATGCGATGCGAATAATAGAATATGCAGAAAATGAATGGTAAACGCAGCAATAAAGAATATACATTACTATATACGTGAATCATACAGTTTTGACATTTGAAATATTACGAATCATGGCGTTTATAAAATAAGGGCTACGGTGTTTTTAAGAAAGTTACGTCCTTTGAAATATCCGTAGGATCCCTTGGCCTGTCTTTAAAAATACTCACGATTCGTTAGTTTTGAAATAGGTATAACTCGAGTCTAGTCTAACATCTACTAAGTACACTACAGGTCTATACTAACAGACTAATCGAAATGGTAAGGAAACCACCTAAATCTGAGTCGATATATATAAATCCCATAGTCGGTGATCCCGCCTCAATAGTATCATATACGATACAATATATAATCATGACATCCTCGAGTCAAGAGTGCGGATCTATCATCAATATATAGCTCGTACGGTAAATCCATCGTACGGCATCCCAATCTGGGTACGGATCGAATATCACATTTATCTCATCATTCATCTGGTATCCTTATCATCATATCATGTATTAGGGGTACCGATCTAAGTCTAGTACATACTGATACCATCTACATATATATGTGCGTGTGTATGAAAACACATCGCCTAAGGACCCGCTATAATATCATGTCGTATCTCATAATACGAACCATATCACATCACCGATCTCGTGGCATCATGCCTAATCTCATCGACTCATCTCCAAGTATCATATACTATCCTCATCATCCATGTATATGTATACGTATATATATACATATTCCCATACCTATGCGTGTGTGTGTGTGTGTGTGTGTGTGTATATACATATATATATATATACACACACAAATAATATAAAATGTATGCAAGAGTGTGTGTGCGTGTATGCAAATCATAAGTCTAGGGTTTCGCGAATAAGAAGCTAAACTATGTTACTTCTAATTACACTAAACTAACCCATGAACACATAAGCCAATCTAGATAGCCATTAATCTCACAATACACATAATTATATATATATATATATGTATGTATGTATGTATGTATGTATATATATGTATTCGTATACTACACTACGAACTGCGGGGGTGCTATACGCCATCCACCCGATTTCACCCGTAGATATATATTTTCTCACTTTGATCTTCGCTTGCCGATGCCAATGTCGCCATGCGCTTTCTTTTCGTCTCGAAGTCTACGTGGGGTACCTACATATATACACATATAGCATTTTAAACGGAAATCACGCACGAAAACCAAAATGTCGCACGAATCACACATAGGTTAAAACCTATAGTCTTCACATGCAAGAAAGCCAATAACACCCGATATTAACGTACGAACGTCAAGTGACCGATACAACACAAATATCAGAACTTCAAATTAACAGAATTCGCAAAGCGAAATAAGAAACGATGCAAAAAACTTCCAGATTTTACCCTAGGTGTAATTAGCCAAATTTGCACATGTGGAAGGTCCAATTTACACGAACCAATTTGGGAGTACCAAGGCCGCAATTTGCGGCCCAAATGCTTAAATCAGCGGCCTGGGTAAGGGGTTTGGGGCTCTGGTCTCCAGGGTAGCTTCTAGGTCACCTGTATGTATCATTGTGTTTGTTAAATAAATCTTAGAGTCCCCGGGTGTTAGCAGATCTCCAATAACACCTCAAATTTCCACAAATTCCCGACATCGGGGTTTCTAAGTTTGGGTTAAGGGTTTATGTCTATGGTTTCAATCCAATAAACAATCACTACAGGGGTTGCAAGGCCTCTACTAACCTCAATCACACTTCATTACTCAAGATTTCATCGATACCCTAACTTGGAATTTTCTATCTTCACTAATCATCACTAAAACACTTCTAATCAAGCATGGACACTAATGTGAAAGTAATATTACACTAATGATGAAAATATACCTCATTTGGCAACTCAAGAAATTCCTTGAGTTGCCCCAAGTCTTCAAAACCCGATTTTTCTTGGTCCAAAGTGCTTGTAGGAAGCTTGTGCACGTTTTTAATGAAATGGGGATGGACTTTTAAATGCGTTTTTGGTGTTGTAGTGTAAAGGTAGAGGAGGGAGGAAGGAGGTGGCAGCCATGGTGAGATGAGGGAGAGAAATGGAGAAGAAAAATGAAGAGGAATAGAAATGGGAGCTTGGTCAATGACCCTTCACCTCTCTCTCTCTCTCTCTCACATGCCCATACCCAATTCTTTACTATTTTCATTTTCTTTTCTTTTCTTATCTTTTATTTTCATTTTTTTAAAAAGAGAACAAACCATGCATGATAAAGATAAAAGAAAAGACTATAGGAGGAAATGTAAAAATGTGAAAAAGACTTGGTGCATGTTACATGTACAAAATAAGCTTAGTGCACGATTAGTGATATTTAATCGCGATTAGCATTAAAATTGTATATAATTAATTATAAAAATTCATAATTTGCTTAAATCGTATAAAACGCTCTCATTTCAGAAATTTCCATAATTTTCCAAATATTTTCCACTTTATCGGTATTTAATTATACCGCATTATTAAAATATTCACAATATTTATTATTTAATTATAAAAATTACCAAAAATAATATTTTATTTTTATGAAATGTTACAATCTTCCCCCCTAAAGAAATTCGGTCACCGAATTTAAATTTGAACTCCCCCAATTTCTAAAACAGTTCAGTAAAATGATCCAGTCGTCGGGGCTCCTAAATCATAAATACATAAAACATGTCGTAGCGCAAAGCATGCGCATGAAAACGAGTATATAATCCAAAATCAAAACTCTGTCAAGGATCCCGCAATCATCGGAGTTATGGTGAAGACACCAATGTCAAAATCCAATACGAAAACCAACATGATATATATCAAAACTATACATGTAAACATCGTGGTAAATTCGTCAAAACTTCTGAAGGAAATGCATGCCAAAACTTTTCCAATCACTGTGCAATGCACGTATCACAACACAGGGGCGGACGTCTATTGTAAGAAAACATATATATATATATATATATATATATATATATATATATATATATATATATATCCATTGTTTAACATACAAGTCCCGCCATTCTGAAAATAATTTAGAAGGGTTTGCTTGTTAAATGTCTCGTGTCATCTCGGACACGTAGGTAAATACTGAGACTATAGCACCTTTTTGGAAATCCCTTCGATAGCTATCAATACATGCAAAAATATATTCTGGTACTGTTCTCTGACTAGTCCTGTTCAGTCACTATAATAAATAGTAAATATCATAAAACATGCTGCTCAAGGGAAATCAATCCCAAAATGCATATAAGAATGCCGCGTGCGTCTGGTACGCACGGAAATCGAAATCCATGAATGTGCCATACATGTGCACAGAACAAATTCTAAGTGCAACGGGTGTGCACGAAACACCTGTCAAGGGCAACGTTGTGTGCCTGACAACAATATCAGGTGCATCTGATATGCATGAGGAATCTTGATTTAGTACATCCGGTGTGCACCAAATCGCATCAAGCGCGTCAAGTATGCGCAAGAATCCAAATCAAGTGCACGAGGTGCACGAAAACAAATATCGAGTATCACAATCGAAATCGACAGTATACAACACATTTCAATTCAAATCCAAATCAGGTATACCGTGGTATATTATCTCACAACCATGTGCATCAGCGTGCACAAACTCAAATCAAAATACTAAAAGTGCATGAAAACTATGCCGAAAACACAAGTCAAATCATATGCATACCATAGGTATGAAATCAAAATCAGCATCTCGAATGACATCAAATCGAAGTCAAGTGCCACTGTGGTGCACAAAATCTCAATCATGCAAATAAATCGTCCAAAATACCAAAATCAAATATGGCTGAAACAATCCCGCTCTGGCACATCCTCTAAGGATCACTGACCATACTGTCATGGTCACTCATAACATGTCTCGTCGACGATACCGAACTCTGGCCTACTGGGTATGCGTAATATGACCGATCCTGGATCCAAGTCTTCTCGTATTGTATTCCAGAAAGATTCTGTCGAAATCTCCCCCAAATCTCATTTCTGCTGAACTGCCTGAAAGTTATTAACTTTTACTAAATCTATTTCCAGTTCCGGAACCGCTGCATACTCATTGCGACTCCTTCTGGAAGATATATCCATACACAATGCCTCTGGATGTGTATCACATCTTTGATGTCAGTGGAGTAGAACGTTATCTCATCAAGATCTCGTACGAACCTCTTACTCCCCTTTTCTCTAATGTCGACTGATTCGGACTCGTCTCTTCGTGGCTGCATGGACTGCGCTCCAACGGCTATACTCATATCTCGAGTTCCCGAAGCAATATATCCCATCACATGATATCCGAATGACGTCGAACCTTCCTGTAACATTTCAGATAATATGAAATATTATTTTTGGAATTTAATATTAAAATAATATATTTCCCGAAAACTGCCCGATTTGCGAAATTGGGGTTTTCGAAAAAGGGAATAAATATACACCAATAATTGTGAAATAATTGGGAATTAAAATGATTTATTCATTTAAAAATATATTTAAAAGATTTTGCATTTTTAAGATTTATTATAAGTATTTAAATGAAAGCCTGATTAGTGCACTGCTAATCGCGATTAGCACAAATCCGTGTTTTTACAGTTTTTCATGGCTAGTGCACCATGGCATGTCGCATTCTAGTTACATGTTGTTTCTTGTGTTGTTTTGGGATATTATCTGGTTTGGTTTTAAATAAATAAGAAAAGGTTAAAATGAAAAAGGGCATAAGGGTAAATATTAAAGGGAGAGGGTTAGAATAAGTGAGGAGAGAGGGGGGGGGGCTCCCCATTTTCCTCCCCATTTCTTTACTTCTTCTCCTTCTTCATCTTCATCCCCCTCCACTTCAACCCATGAAATCATCTAAAAAACTTCATCAAAATCCTAAACCCCTTTCTTTAAAATTGATCCCCTCCTTCTCCTCTACATTTTGGACCAAGAAAAGTGGGATTTTGACGACATTGGCAAGCTAGGGTTTTTCTTGGGTTGCCCAAATGAGATAATTTCATCACCATTAGCATAGTATTACTTTTACTTTAGTACCCTTGCATGTTTTTAAGTGTTTAAGTTTGATTTAGTGAGGTTAGAAAATTCCTAGTTAGGGTTTGAGAGATTCTTGAATTGGGATTTTGAAATTGAGTTTAGTAGAGGCCTTACAACTCCTGTGGTGATTGATTAAAGACCTAAACCTAAGATTACAACCCCAATTAGCGAACTTAGAAATCCCCGATATCGTATTTTGTGGAAATTGTGTAAGGAAAATAAAATCTGCTAACACCCGGGGACCTGGAAAATTATTTAGCGAAGACTGAGAGTTGTGCAGGTGACCAGAAGCATACCCTAAAGACCCGAGCCCCTACACAACCACCCAGGCCGCAAATTAATTCATCCTGGCTGCAAATTGCGGCCAGGTCAGGGTTGTTTTGCCTCGTGTTGGTTCTGTGGCTCCTTTATCTGTAATCTAGACCCTAGGCATATGCAAAATTGGCTAATTTCACTTATGGTAAAATCTGGAGCATGTTTTCTAAGTTTCTGAATTCGTTTTGTGGCTTTTAATGCATTTGGTTGTGGTTTTTGATATTGTGTTCCGTCGTCTGATGTTTGTACGTCAGCGACGGGGGTTGTTTGGTCGTTTTGCAGGCGTAGGCTATAGGTTCTAACGTATAAGAATTCGCATGCCGTTTTGGTTTTCCGACTTGATTTTAATACGAATTGTGACTGTGTTATATATGTAGGTACCCCCACGTGGATTCTGAGACGATGAAGAAGAGGATGGCGACATCGACATCGGCAAGCAAGAGCAGGTGAGTAGATTTATATCTACGGGGGAAGTCGGGTGGATGGCATATAGCACCCCCGCAAAGTTGTAAGAAATGTTGTGATGTGATATAGATATACTTTTATATGTTGTTGAGGGTCTTTAACACCTAGCAGGAAAAGGTTTAGGAGATTATGGGTAAGTGTTAGCGAGAATGGAAGAAAGGACTTTAGTTGATTTCTTAGTCACGAATCCCTAGAGTAAAGATTTGCATACACGCACATACACACACTCGCATACATTTACTTCCTTGTGCGTATCGAGGATGTCATATATATTCGTATTCATATGCATGGATGATGAGGATATTATATGGTATTTGGAGATAGGTCGATGAGATTAGGCATGGTGCCATGAGATCGGTGAAGAAATTTGGTTCGTATTATGAGATACGACGTGATATTAGATGATTGATGGGCGATGTGTATTCACACACACGCATACATATATGTTGATGATATTAGTATTATACTAGACTTAGATCAGTACCCTCTGTTCACGATATGTGATGATAAAGATATCAGATGAGTAATGAGATAAATATGATATCTGACCCGTACCCAGATTTGGGATGCCGTACGATAGATTTACCGTACGAGATATAATTATGATGTCAGATCTGCACTCTTGACTCGAGGATGTCATATATATTTATATGTATATATATATATATATATGTATATGTATATATATATATATTGTATCATACGTGATACTATTGAGGCGAGATCACCGACTACTAGGTATATATATAGATCGACTCAGACTTAGGTGGATTTCCCTACCCTTTTGACTGGGCTCGAGTCATACTAGTTTTCAAAAGTGGAGAATTGTGAGTAATATAAATACCAAACTGTATGACTTGTATATTGGGTAGGTATATTTTTCGGTGTTGCTGTTACTACATCACTTTCTGTATATTCATGTTGTTTCATCGCATTGCATACTTGTACATATGTTATCTGTATTTATTATGAAACCCTGCTGTCAGGACATCAACACCATTACCGATGATCCGTATGTTCCACGTACACCTGCTCGCCGGCTCACACACATCATCATCGGTAATTGCCATGTCACGTACACTTTAGAGAATATTATTCATTGACATAGCTTGCTAGTTGATAGTTGCAATATGTTATAGTTTTCATATGCTAGTTTAACTATTGCATTTATTGCATGATATCAGATGCATTCATATATTCATTGGTCATGCAGTATTATGGAGATTTATGTCGGTATTCACTGTTTATTGATATCATGATTTTTATGATTTCGAACCCTTCTTGAGATTTCTGGATTTGGAAACCGCATGTGCAAGTTTTATAAACTGATGATTTGTTTTAAGAGATAGATGTGGTTTTCCTTGATATGATGAGTCTTGTCCACCATGATGTTTTCTCGGTTCTGAGATGGTTTTCGAGACCCGATTCGAAAAGTTGGATGAACTGTCTGCGGGTACATGGTGGACCCGGTATGGTACCCCAGGGTAAGAAGCTCGAGTTGTAGACGATGAGCTCGGCAGGGGCAGACTGCCTACCATTGATTGTTTGGCGCGGCGAATATCCGGAGGATACCGTTCGTGGTCGTATGATTGATGATATGGGCCGATCCGGACTGACGGAGCCCGAGGTATTGAGATATTGAGATATTGAGATTTGAGACACTGAGATATTGAGATTTGATGATACTGGCCAGTCCGGATAGCCGGAGCCTGAGATATTGAGATTTATGTTTTGTGTCGATGCTTGACACTGATTTCTCTGTTGATTTCATTGATGATACTCGATTTATATACATACAGAAATCTCATTAAACAAAGAAAACAGTTGTCTCATTCATGATGTATTCTTTTTCCATTATTAATGCATTCATACATCATATATCTGATATGTTGCTATCTGAGGCACTGACACGAGCACGTGGTATTGCACTTATGTGTAGATGGATCAGGCTAGTTATCGAAGGATATTACTTGATATGACCTAGGATAGCGTCATACATATGATTTCTGCTCTGTGATATTTTCTACTCACGAGTAGGCAACTCACTCGCGTTGTGCCACAGTTCTTGCAGGTTTTGCCGTACAGGTTTCTTGACGACTTTGCTTGCACACTGCTTTCATTTCGGGTGATTGCTTTGGTAGGTGGGTTCACTTGCATCATGACCACTATTGTACATTTATTATTTCAGTTGTATCTAGTAAACTCCATCAACCAGACTTATATATTTGATAGAACTAGAAGAGCAGTGTTTATTCTTTCGACCTTAGAGTCGCGCTTGTATTATTATGGTTTTCTGGTGGATATGGGCTTTCTTTTGAGTTTTAATTTTTGCCCTTCTGCGTTGTATATTATATTGCTTGCGTGGTTGTGACCGTCAATTGACGAAGAGCTAGCTCCCGCTTGGGGATGCCCTTATTCATATTATGCATGTTGTACCCCTTTTGGGGCCAGTATTTACAAAGGAAACTCTGCCAAAATTTTCAGAAAATACTTGAGATTTTAAAAATGCATACCTCGGCTTATGTTGTTAAACTTCTTGCTTTAAAATTGGTTTTTCCTTCACTCTACTGCTTTACTTGGTTTTGATTTCTGGGTTTTGGCTGGCTTAGATTATGTACGCCTCTAGACGTTTCGTAATTTAAGTGCCGGTCATGTTCCGTATTTTTCGGATGGTGACAAAGTTGGTATCAGAGCGTTAGGTTTTACCTTCTGAGTGTAGGATGACCCTTGGTTGATAGAGTAGGTGACTCAAGAAGAGAGACGTACCGTGGGTATGTTCCGCGGCATACTTACGATATGATACTCTGCTTAAGAACCTTAGGATGTACATTTCTTTGCACAGTATTATCTTCATTCTTATGATCTCCTCTTCAATACCAGTTATGGTTTCGTTACCATGATTACACGGGCAGAGAGGGCTATGGCTAGAGTTGCGTCAGCACGAGCTCGTCACGGACGAGGACTGACCAGGGCGTGATTCCAGGGACACACGATTGCATAGAGGTGTCATTTTATTGTGTTTTCGCGCCATGAGCATTTGATGGATTGCTTCCACGAGATTTCTCGGCCGTGCAGATCAGCACCAGAGAAATGGGCCACTGCTAGAGGCCAGCCAGAAGGTGATGACCATCAATGCACCGATTATTTGATGATTGAGGCATTGTTCAGCGTGTGGATGAATGAGTCCGTTGTTGCTGCGAATGATAAGATATCGCCCCAGATGTTTGAAGCTAATGCCGCACGAGTTATACTTCGAGATATGATAGAAGATCGCTAGCCACCAAAGATGGAAGACTAGGACATGTGATTCATTGCCTACCCCGATGCGAGGTCATCAGATTGATTGATTCCAGCTTGAGACGACTTCACGCAGGTACGTTGAGAGTCGATAGAGACGATCGAATGTCAGGAACCCATTTTCCAAGTTTAAAGTATTCGGAAAGTAATGCAAGTAATTTTACAGACCCTCTAGAAGAATGAAACCCTAACTCGATAGAATGACCATGAGAACGCTTCAAAACCTTTGGGTTTACAGCAGTTCAGTGGTACCATTAATGAGGCTTGGGTTTGCCCTTCTACGATTGGTCCATAGGTGTTGTGGCATATATTCGATAGTACTAAACTGTACTCAAGATGTTGAGCTCTTGGTGGATTATGGGACCTTGACGAATCGATCAAAAAGTTCGACATCATTCAGATATCATGTGATAGGATACATTGCTTGGGAGACTCCAGATACGAGTATAGCCGTTGGAGCGCAGTCCATGCAGCCACGAAGAAACAAGTCCGAATCAGTCAACATTAGAGAAAAGAGGAGTAGGAGGTTCGTACGAGATCTTGATGAGATGACGTTCCACTCCGTTGACATCAGAGATGTGATACGCATGCAGAGGAGTTGTACATGGATATATCTTCCAGAAGGAGTCACGATGAGTTTGCAACCGTTCCGGAACAAGAAACAGATTTAGTAAAGGATGATAACTTCCGGGCAGTTCGGAAGAAACGAGATTCGGGAGAGACCCCGACCAGATCTTTTTGGAATACTATACGAGATTGCCTAGAAACCCTACAGTGGTATCAGAGCCAAGCTAGAGCATTAGGCGATGTGTAGTCGAAGTTTAAAGTCCGGTCGAACTCCGAATACCCGATAAAACCTAGTTTCTGGAAAAAAATTCAAAAGTTGACATTTTTCATATTAAAAATACTCATAAAAATAAGAAGGGAATTATAAGGATTACTGTGAAAAACGAACAATTAATACCATTAAAGAGCCGCGGAACCGCGGCAATGACATGCCTTGCGCGGCGGTTCCGCGGCCGTACAGTGGACTTATTATTTTCTTTTTACACAGTTATATCCGTATGTATTTCTTGATTGTTCTGGGATTTTTTAATTCTACTCAAGTGTTGAGTTTTTTGGGATGTATTGGGAACTCGTTGATTCGATCGGAAAGTTTAAATTCCTTTAGTTTTTCCGGGTAATTTAGAACGTGTTAAAAAGTTCGAACGGATATCAATAACTCACTTTTTCCCCTGCCGGAAAATTTCCAAGTGTTGGATTTTTCCGTAGTTTAAGAACGTTCTTAGTCATGAAAGTAACGCGGTGGACCCTCTAGAAGAACACAAACCTTAACTCGATTATTTGACCGTCTGAACCACCTCTAAACCTTAGGGTTTGGGGCAGTATGCCGTTGCCATATGTGAGGCGTTGGTTTGACCTTTCTACGGCTGGACCATTGGTACTATGGCATGTGATGGATGTTTTTTGAACTCCGCTCAAGTGTTGAGCCATTTGGGAAATCTTGGGTATTTGTTTATTCCATCGGAAAGTTTAACATTGTCTATTTATCTGGAATGTAATACAATATTTGGAATCCACAAGTAGTTATGAGATAACTAATTTGAATGCTGTAAATCTACCAGTTTAGTCTCATTTGATCGGTTGTCACTGGATTTTGATGTGATCAAAAGTCCGTCGCAATCACGTAGCGTACACGGATACTCGCCGGGTAAACTTAATAGATAGCCACGCCCCATAACCCCGACCAAGTGACTGTAGGAGAACCCCGTAGCCAAAAGCATCCGTTCGGGTGCTTGCGGCAGCGGTGTTCCGCCTTAGTGCACTTCTTCGACGGCATCCGGGGGTGTGGCCGTCTACCAAAGTTTGCGACGAGCATTCGATCAGGATGTCGGGAATCTTGTTGAAATTGCCCGACTTGATATTGAAAAGAGTTTTCGATAATGAGACTAAAATGCGGGGTTTATAATTGTTAGGCATGCGATATCTAAGGAATTTATTTGGTTAGGCATGAGATGTCTAGGGAGGTTGCGGATTCCAATTGTTGTAGTTTTACACTTTCTTTTCTGTGACCGTAAGCGTAGTATGTGGTGTATCGCCGGCTTCGTTGCTATACATCAACGACAATCGGGATACGCATACTTGCTTACGTTGATGATATGAGATATTATGTGTTGCCGTGATATGTTATATTGGATCGTCGTTTTTGAATAGCCAAAGGTTTTATGTGAGATGAGAGTTTTTCTTTTTCATTCATGTAAAATTCATTTGTATGTAATATTCTTTTATTGGGGCACTTCCGGGCTGAGGATGATGTCACCATTGTATATTATTTACTTTTCCGCATTAGATAGACCCAAGGCGGGGAGCACAAGTAACCGGGTTCTAGGGTCCAGTGGGAGACCATCTCGAGGAGTTGAGACCGGGTCTCCTAACCCTAGAATTGGCAGTGTTGCTTGCCGCTCTCGTAGGGGTCTAAGGATGTGGGTTTGGCTATTTATCGCGACCGTGGAATCCGCGTTTTATACAGGCTCGCATAAAACACGGAAATCCTAGAATATCCAATATTTCATATATGTTCTTCTGTTGCAATGTTCTGTGATGAGATCATATTACTGCCTGAGACGAATGTTTATATTATATATATGAGATATATGTTATATTGCAGATTTCGTTTCAAATGTGATGCTTGTGAAGCATAATAAAATGGGACTTCATTAATGAGATTAATGAAACTAAAAGAAACCTAAAGATGTTGTAGAAACTTGTTTAAAAACTGGTAGCTCTAGTTCTTGCTTTGCATAGCGGCGTTCCTTGTAGAACATCCAGCACCTTATTCGATAAGGAAAGAGCCGAGATCTCTTCACCGGGAGTGACCTCTTTAGCGAAACTAGCAGATGCTACAAACTCGGTTTGTCTTTTGATAGTTTTTATAGTTCTTGCTTTGCACCGCGGTATTTATGAAATATCTTGCACCTTATTCGATGAGGAAAGAGCCGAGATCCCTTCACTGGGAGTGACCTCTTTAGAAAAACTAGAAAAGGCCTCAAAAACATTCCATCTAAAATCACTCGATTCTACAACGATATCAAGTTCATTACGCAAAGAGTTTTCTTAAAAACCTACCGTAACCCTCCGTCATTTTAGGAAGTAGAGTACTTCGTATTCGTGCTGCGTATGTCGACTTTAGTTGAGGTGTAGTGTACGGTAGCTAAGTGATGTCTTCCTACACAGCATATGATGCGATTAGTTAGGACATTCATGTGATTATGTCGACCATAGTTGAGGGTCGTGTAGGGTGGGTCTGATTAATCATGAAATGACGGGTAGAACTTGACTAGTGCTTATGATATGTTGACCTTAGTTAAGGTCGTAAGTGCTAGGGGTAAAATAATATTAGGAATTTCAAGTGTTGAAATTTGCAATGAGATTGCATACCTTCTATGAGATAGTTGGATCCTGATACCCGCTGCGAGTAAGAGTTACTCCTGAGAGAGTTTTACACATTACAATTAGCCGATCAAGTAGGTGTCTAGAAAAGTGTCAACGGGGTTACGCCCCTGGGAAAATGAGGTTTATTTTAATTAGGTCCGTGCGAAAGCGCGGGAAACCTCCCTCAAAGTACCGGCACTGGCCTGGCTGAAAGATTGGTGAACTTGTAGAGTGTAATTAATCCCGGCTAGTCTTTCCTTTTAGGGTTTGAAGGAAGATTTGACTAAAATAGTGGGAGCCATCCTGATTAGATAAATTCATAACCAATCTAAATCTTGTAAAAGTGCACGCTGAGTGTTTTCTTCTCTCTCTCTCCAGGTAGCGACCATGTCACGCCTTAATCAAGATAATAATACGGATGTATTGACCGAACCCGCTTGTTATACCGCGCTAAGGAACGTTGGTCCCGCTCCAACTTATAATTGTTATAAGACAGAGCAGGAAATAGGGGATTACCAGAATTCCCGTGCCACCCAAACGAAGAATGTGCATGCTGATGCATCTTCTTCGGGTGTATTCATTACCGAGAACTGTTTCTCAGTATCCTTTACGTCCTGTGTATGAGATACCGGATCAGGATCCCGCAAATGTAATTTGTTACATGGGCTACAGATAGGTAGAGAACTAAGAACGGGTGATAAATTTCATAAGATAGAAACGGTGCAAGTGTTGCAGCCAAGTCTGTTGGTAGTTATCACCCTGTATTAACAATACATTGATTCTGAACGAATGTTATTAGATACCGAACCTGATATACAACATCCTATCAGTCTCTTTATTAGTAAAGAAGGATATAATTTTGTATTATTGGATAATGTTTTGAACATTTCCTATATCAAGAGTTGATCGGTTCAGGCATGTTATCTAAAAGCATAGACGTTCTAAATCAAACCACAGTTCTTCGTGTACAGAACACACACAAGAGGAAGAGTTCAGAAATGAACGAATCCTTCTTGAGGCATTGTTGACTAGGTCATATCAATGCGACCCGACTACCTAAGTTACATTTAGATGCATATTTAAAATTAGTTTGAATTTACATCTGTGAAACTTGCCGGTCATGTCACAAAGATAAGATGACCACAGCTCTGTTTATTGGAAACAGAGAAAGAGTTAGTGAACTCTTGGGATTGATACATGATGATGTAAGGTCCCCTGTCTATACATGCCAAGGCCGGTTCTTTATACTTCATTATATTCACTGATGGTCTCTCAAGATTCGCACATGTGTTCCTGTTGAAACACAAGTCTGAACCATTTGAGAAATTCAATGAATATGAGTTAGAAGTAGAGAACCAAAACGGGTATAAGTATTATGTCCTTTGATGTGATCAGGGAGGAGAATACTTGAGCACGGGATTCCTGGACTATTCTAAAGGAGAATGAGATTCTCTCTCAGCATTACTCCTCCGTATACACCACAGCACCTCGGTGTATCGGGGCGGACCAATCACACCCTATCTGATATGGTTCACTCTATGATGAGTACTACAGAGTTTCCTATTTCCTTTTGGGAGTTATGCACATGAGAAGCTGCATACCTATTGAATAGGGTTCCAATCAAATCAGTTGCCTACCACTTCATATGTGATATGGAAATGGAAGAGCCCATATCTTAAGCATGTTAAGATTTGGGGTTGTCCACCCTATGTCTAAAAGCATAATCCGGACAAGCTCGAATCAAAGTCAGTTCTGTAGAAGTTTGTTGGATATCCCAAGCATTCGCAAGGAAATATCTTCTACCTAACCGAGGAATAAAAGATGTTTTGTTTCTCAAAATGCCACCTTTGTGAAAGGGAATTTCTTGTGAAGAAATTAGTGGTCATGAGGTAGAACTGGAAACAGTTCCGGCTATACAAACTGCAGCTGATGATTTGGTAGAACCGAAGGATTCAATAGTTTCCAACAAACCTCGGCCTCTCCGCCGATCTTGTAGGGTTCCTCACCCACCTGAGAGATACTTCGGTTTTCTCTATGACAGTGGGAGCGAGGATTGCATCATGAGATGATGACCCAACTAGTTTCAAGCAGGCCATCTGGAGTGGGACACTGTAAGAATGGCTGGATGCTTAGCGATCTGAGATGGAATGCTTATACACCAACAAAGTATGGACTTTGGTTGCTTTATCTAAAGGGTTAAATCCCCATCAGGAGCAAGTATATCTTAAGAAGATTACTTCGTGTACATGGAAAAGTTGAGACTTTCAAAGCTATGCTTAAGTCCATCCAGATCCTACTTGCCACAGCTACATACCATGACTACGATATCTGGCGGTTGGGTGTCATGAATGCTTTTCTAAATTTTGATTTGGAAGAGAGCGTCTATAAGTATACAGCCAGAGGGCTTCGTAGACAGTGGGAGCAGCGGAAACGTGTGCAAGTTGTTTTATGCGATAAAACAGGCATCGCGGAGTTGGAACGTCTGTTTTGATGTGGTAGTCAAAGAGTTTGACTTCATCAAAATAGTAGATGAACCTTGTATATACAAAAAGGTAGTAGAGAGTATGGTGGTGATCCTCACAGAGTACGTGGATGACATACTCTTGATAGGGAAGGAGTTTCCTATGCTACGCTCGGTCAATCTCCTCTTATCACAAAGATTCTCCATATAGGATCAAAGTGATACCTCCTAAATCTTGGGTTATGGATCTATGAGATAGATCTAATTGGATGTTAGGATTCTCACTAGTTGTAGTGAGATGGTATCAATCGATCCTGGGGAGAATCACTGGAAAGGTTCCAGGGTGATAAGGACGACTGAATGTCAGTCGCAGGCATTGTCTTTACCCTCAGTGGATGGACGGTATGTTGGAAGAGTTCCAAGCTAGATATCGTGACTTACTAGATGATTAAAGGCAAGATACGTCGTTACCAAGGATGCTACCAAAGAGGCAGTCTGGATATATATAAGTTCATGAGATGAACTTCGTTCCTGCCATTGTGTGACAATGGAGTTGTGGCTTTTGCCAAGGAACCCCCATCCCATCAAAAATCCAGATATAATTCTTAGGCAGTATCACCTGATCATGGAGATGGTTGATCTCCAGGGAGATCGAGATTAGGAGAGTAGACACAGAGGACAACAGCGCGGATCCATTCACAAAGGCCTTTTTCCCAGTAGAGACTATTATGGGATGGTTGAGTATGAGTTACTTCAACCACGGCTAATTGTTGGGTATACGATACCACAACAGATGGCCCTAATGCAAGTGGGAGATTGTTAGTTATATGTATGCCCTAAAGTCCATTACTGTACATATGATGTATATTGTAGTGGATGCTTGGACATATATAGGGAGGACTTTCTTGCTCGACATGATAGTATGCTATCTGGTTACACTTTATCTTAACATGTACTCTGATTGTCTCTATGTTACATATTGATAAAGCCCTTAGGATGAGTAATTGACTACCAGGACTATGATGCGGATCATACTAGTGGGGACAGAGTAGTCGCCAAGTACATCCTTCAAATATTCCTAGTCGTGGGAGTACCGAGACAGGGCATCGATACTCCAGAGTAGACTAGCGTATGCGCTTTTTGACCCATATGATAGGCGATGAATGATCTCATATCCATTGGTGTTTGACATCGGAGAAGGTATATGGGTGCTTAGTGGAGACTGGGTACATTGGACGGACTCGTCGAGAACTCCCAGGTAGTATTATACCTCACGTCAGATGACAGTTCTCTGGTGACACTGGTACAGGTTAGTCTGTAGACCCGAGATCGTCATAGTGTCTTGTGTGATTCCTACTGTGCTTTGATTTCCACCTTACCACGTCCATTAAGGCGTGCAAAACGGTGGCTTTTGGATACATTCCCGAATCACATGGAGGCAATGAGCGATAGGAGGGGATTCGTCTCTCCCGGTATAGGGAGTTGATGTTACGCTGTGTTCGATTGGCTATAACTAGAAATCCCTGCCCAGGGTTGCTGAGATTTACCGGTAAGTGTTATCAGTAGTTTCTCAAACTGCTATAGAACTCATATCGACACGACTTATCAAGCTACTGGGGCCTGACGTTTTCCACCCTTAGGTGAGATATGCGACATATCAGACGAAGAGACCGGACTGTACGGGAGTGTTACTGATTGGATTCGCAGGAGAATGTACAGGCTTGCTTGTTGATCTTCTGATCGCTCAATACCTGGGTGGCTGTTACGTTTAGCTGACCGCTTGCAGCTTATGGGTGTTTGATATGATCATCACCTACTGCCGGCGTATTGACGATTCTTTAGAGTCCTACACAGAAGTTTCCTGGCTCAGGCAAAACGGAGTAGGAGCACATATATGATATGTGCGGGACCGAGAACAATACGTGTATGTGATACCGTATTAGATTCTCGCGATATGAGATATCGGCCGGATATATGTGATATAGCCGGGTCATCGGATCAAGTGTTGATTCGATAAACTGATACAGATTATATTAGTCGGTTATTTATGAAATAGCCGGATTATCGGATCAAGTGTTGATTCGATAATTTAATGTATAATTATATATTTGATATATTAAATTACATTAACTAATATAAGCTCACTAAAATATTCTTTTTCTCATTCGGGTAATACATTGATATATATGTGATATATGTTAATTATATTATTTTATTTTGTTACAATAAATATTGTATATGTGATATATAATATTGTAACATATTAGGGTTATTAATGCAACGTGATTAGTGGAGATTAAACATGATTATGGTTTGATTTGGGTTAATTTTTTCTAGAAGCTTCTAGAAGGTTTCTTTTGTTTCTTGCTAAAGATTTTTTCTAAAGATATTGTGGAGATATTTGTTAACCCAACCCAACCCTTCACCATGGTTAAGTCTCTATATGGGTTAAGTTATCATACTTAACCCATGGTTGCATTTCTAACCACACCACAATTCATTATTCATCACAAAGTAAAATTCTTCTTCTTCTTCCTTCTTCTTTCATGAAAAAGCTTTCTAGCTTTTTATGAAGTGATGATAATGAGTGAGATTAAGAAAATAAATAAGAGCTAAATTCCTACTTCATCATCCTAATCTATCCTAGCCATTTAGATTAGGGTGTTCACTTCATTAGTGAGTGAGAGCTTGTGTTAAAGAAACTTCAAGGCAGATCATCTTTGTTATCGAAGATCGGAAGCAAGCTTGCATCTTTCTCTTCGTGGAGCCTCTCTAGAGTCCGGGTACTCGATGATCGCAGCGAAGGGACCTCAACACGGAGCTTTAGAAGTGAAGGACCGGACTACAAAGGTTGTAATCCCAAACTCTTATAAGTAAAGTTGTTTACTTGCTTTGTTTCGCATAATCTCTAGTTTAAAGATCTTGGTTAGGGTTGTTCGGCACGTCTAATTTTTTAAATCGGGCATGGTTGATGCCTTATAGAACCTTGTGAGAGTGCCTAGTAACCCTACAATATATTCATATTCATATGCATGGATGATGAGGATATTATATGGTATTTGGAGATGAGTCGATGAGATTAGGCATGGTTCCATAAGATCGGTGATGAAATTTGGTTCGTATTATGAGATACGACATGATATTAGCGGATTGATGGGCGATGTGCATTCACACACACACATACATATATGTTGATGATATTAGTATTATACTAGACTTAGATCAGTACCCCCCTGTTCACGATATGTGAAGATAAAAATATCAGATGAGTAATGAGAGAAATATGATATCTGACCCGTACCCAGATTTGGAATGCCGTACGATAGATTTATCGTACGAGATATAATTACGATTTTTCAAAAGTGGACTCAGACTTAGGTGGATTTCCCTACCCTTTTGACTGGGCTCGAGTCATACAAGTTTTCAAAAGTGGAAAATTGTAAGTAATATAAATACCAAACTGTATGACTCGTATATTGGGTAGGTATATTTTTCGGTGTTTCTGTTACTACATCACTTTCTGTATATTCATGATGTTTCATCGCATTGCATGCTTGTGTAGGGTTCCTAGGCACACTAATGAAGTCTTGCAAGTGATCAAACACGGCCAATTTAAATTTTACAAGTGCCGAGAAACCCTAATACGGATCGTTAACTAGATATATAGGCTATGCGATGCAAGTTAACGACTTTAACTTAAAAGGAAAGGGGCTACAACCTTTGTAGATCCGGTCCACCACTTCCTAAGCTCCGCGATGATGTCCCTCCGCTGTCCAAATTGGATTCCGGACTCTAGCATCGGCTTCATCGAAGAAATGGGCGGGCTTGGTCGTCGGCTTCGATGCCGAAGATGATCTACGTCGAGGCATCACTAGATCGAGCTCCCACTTCACCAAGTCATGAAACTTGTGAAGAAAACACCCTATACTACTTGGCAAGAGGCAGAGGATGAAGAAATAGGAAGTGGGTTCACTTTAGAATTGGATTTCTCACTCATTTTCACTAGTTGCCATTGATGGTAGCTAGGTTTTCTTCATGTTGAAGATGATGAAGAAGAAGAAAAGATATGATAAGTGTTATTAAAAATAGAAAATAAAATCAACACTTATCATTTTCTAACCTTGGTTAGGTGTAGAGAATGTACTAAGGTTAAGTGGAATGGTTAGGGTTAAGTATGAGACAAAATGGTCACTTTAGTCAAAGCTTCAAGAAGCTTCAAAGAAAAAACAAAACTAGCAACCATTTCATTTCTTATCTTTCCCAAAATAAATAAATAAATAAGTAAGAAAAAGAAAACCCTAATCATTAACTTAACCATGGTTTAATTCTTTACACTTAACCAAGTAAACATGTATCATCAAACATGATACAATCAAGTGCACAAAAGTATATCATATATACAACTTGTGATATTCAAGTGAGAAAATCCATTTAAAGTGAACCAATACTAGTTAATGTAAAGTAATATATCAAATATATAATTATACATTAAATCATTAAATCAACACTTGATTCAATGATCCGGTCATGTCGCATATAACCGACTAGTATCCAATGTATCGGCTTATCGAATCAATCCTTGATTCGATAACTAGGTTATATCGCATACAACCATTCGACACATTCATCGCGAGAATGAAATATGGTATCACATACACGCATTATTCTCGGTCCCGCACATATCTCATATGCGCTCCTATTTCGTTTCGCTTGAGCCAGGAAACCTCTGTGTAGGACTCTAAAGACTCGTCAATACGCCGGCAGCAGATGATGATCATATCAAACACCCACAAGCCGCAAGCGGTCTGCTAAACGTAACGGCCACCCGGGTATTGAGAGATCAAAAGATCGACGAGCAAGCCCGCTCACACTCCTGTGAATCTAACCAGTAACACTTACCGTACAGTCCGGTCTGTTCGTCTGATATGTCGCATATCTCGCCTAGGGGTGGTAAACGTCAGACCCCAATAGCTTGATAAGTCATGCCGACGTAGGGTCCATAACTTTCGTGAAACTACTGATAACTCTTACCAGTATATCACCGCAACCCTGGCCAGGGATTTCCTGTTATGGCCAGTCGTGCATTGCGCAACATCAACCCCCAATACCGGGAGAGACGAATCCCCTCGTATCGCTCATTGCCTCTATGTGAATCGGGACTGTACCCAAAAACCACCTGTTTGCACGACTCAGTAGAGCAGTGGTAGGGTGGAAATCAAAGCACAGTGGGAGACACACAAGACTCTATGACGATCTCGGGTCAACAGACTAAGCTGTAGCAGTGTCACCAGAGAACCGCCATCTGACGTGAGGTATAATACCATCTGGGAGTTATCGGCGAGTCCGTTCAGTGTACCCAGTCTCCACTGAGCACCCGCATACCATCTCTGATGTCAAACACCAATGGATATGGGATCATCCATCGCCCATCACATGGGTCGAGAAGATATACGCTAGTCTACTCTGGAATATCGATGCCCCGTCTCGATATTCCCACGACTAGGAACAATGAAGGATGTACTCATTGACTACCCAGGCCCCACTAGTATGATCTGCATCATAGTCCTGGAAGTCGAGTACACATCTTAAGGGCTTTATCAACATGTAATCAGAGAGATAGAAAGTATACATGTTAAGATAAAGAGCAACCAGATAGCGTACTATCATGTCGAGCAAGAAAGTCCTACCTATATATGTCCCAGCATCCACTACAATATACATCCAATGCACAGTAATGGCCTCTAGGGCATACATATAACTAACAATATCCCACTTGCACTAGGGCCATCTGTAGCAGTAGTTGTAGTATCTAATACTCAACCATCCCCTAAAAGTCTCTCTTTGGGAAAAGGCCTTCGTGAGTGGATCCGCCGTGTTGTCCTCTGAGTCTACTCTCCTAACCTCGATCACCCTGGAGATCAACTATCTCCATGATCAAGTGATGCTGCCTCAGAATATGTCTGGGTCACTGATGGGACCAGGGTTCCTTGGCCAAAGCCACAGTTCCATTGTCATACAATGGTAGGAACCTAGTTCATCTTATGAACCAATATACACCCAAACTGCCTCTTTGGTAGTATCTTTAATAGCGATGTTACCAGCCTTTATCGTCTAGTTTGCCACGGTATCTAGCTTGGAACTTTTCCAACATACCATCCCTTTACCGAGGGTAAAGACAATGCCTGCGACTGACATTCAGTCGTCCTTATCACTCTGGAACTTTTCCAGCGAATCTCCCCAGGATCGAGAAGGTATCACCTTTATCCTATTTGGAGAATGGTTGTGATAAGCGGAGATTGACCGTGCGTAGCATAAGAAACGCCTTCCCTATCAAGAGTATGTCATCCACGTACTCTACGAGGATCACTACCATACTCTCTACTACCTCTTTGTATATACAAGGTTCATCTACCATTCTGATGATGTCAAACTGTTTGACTAATTCATCAAAACAGACGTTCCAACTCCGCGACGCCTGCTTCATCACATAAAACATCTTGCACACGTTTCCGCTGCTCCCACTGTCTACGAAGCCCTCTGGCTGTGTACTTATAGACGTTCTCTTCTAAATCATTATTTAGAAAAGTAGTCATAGCACCCAACCACCAGATATCGTAGTCATGGTATGTAGCAATGGCAAGTAGGATCTAGATGGACCTAAGCATAGTCCCTAGAAAAGGTTTCATCATTATCCACACCTGGTTGATGACTAAAACCTTTAACAAGTCTAGCTTTGAAAGTCTCAACTTTTCCATCTACACCAAGTAATCTTCTTAAGATATACTTGCTCCTGATGGGGATTTAACCTTTCAGATATAGCAACCAAAGTCCATACTTTGTTGGTGTATATGGATTTCATCTCAGATCACTAAGCATCCAGCCATTCTTACAGAGTCCCACTCCTGATGGCCAGCTCGAAACTAGTTGGGTCATCATCTCATGATGCAATCCTCGCTCCCACTGGCATAGAGAAACCGAAGTATCTCTCAGGTGGGTGAGGAACCCTACTAGATCGGCGGAGAGGCTGAGGTTCGTTGGAATCTACTGAATCCTTTGGTTCTATCAAATCATCAGCTGCAGTTTGTATGGCTGGAACATTTTCAGTTCTACATAACAGACCTTGCCTCGAGTTTGTCTGGATTTTGCTTTTAGACATAGGCCGGACAACCCCAAATCTTAACTAGCTTAAGACATGGGCTCTTCCCTTTCCATATCACATATGAAGTGGTAGGTAACTGATTTGATTCGAACCTATTCAATAGGTATGCAGCTTTTCAAGTGCATAACCCCTTAAAAGGAAGCAGGTAACTCAGTAGTACTCATCATAGAGCACACCATATCATATAGGGTGTGATTGCTCCGCCCCGATATACCATCGTGCTATGGTGTATACGGAGGAGTAATGCTGAGAGAGAATCTCATTCTCCTTTAGAATAGACCAGGATTTTCGTGCTCAAGTATTCTCCTCCTCGATCACATCAAAGGACATAATACTTATACCCGTATTTTGGTTCTCTACTTCTCGCTTATATTCTGTGAATATCTCAAAAGGTTCGGACTCATGTTTCAACAGGAACATATGACTGAATCTTGAGAGATTATCAGAGAATATAATGAAGTATAAAGAACCAGTCCTGGCATGTGTAGACAGGAGACCTTACATACATCATCATGTATCAGTCCCAAGAGTTCATTAACTCTTTCTCTGTTTCCAGTAAACGGAGCTATGGTCATCTTATCTTTGTGACATGACTGGCAAGTTTCACAAGATGTAAAGTCAAACTGATTTAAATATACATCTAAATATAACTTCAGCCAGTCGGGTCGCATTGATATGACCTAGTCTACAATGCCTCAAGAAGAATTCGTTCATTTCTGAACTCTTCTTCTTGTGTGTGTTCTGTATACAAGGAACTGTAGTTTGATTTAGAACATCAATGCTTTTAGATAACGTGCATGAACCGATCAACTTTTGATATAGGAAATGTTCAAAACATTATCCAACAATACAAAATTTTATCATTTCTTTACTAATAAAGAGACTGATATGATTTTGTATATCAGGTTCGGTATCTAATAACATTCGTTCAGAATCAATGTATTGGTAATACAGGGTGACAGTGACCAACAGACTTGGCTGCAACACTTGCCCCGTTTTCTGTCTCATGAAACTTATCACCCATTCTCAGTTTTTCTACCTTTTTGCAGCCCTATGTAACAGATTACATATCTGGGATCCAGATCCGGTATCATATACTCAGGATGTAGAGGATACAGAGAAACAGTTCTTTATAACGAACACACCCGAAGATGATGCATCAGCATGCACTCTCTTCGTTTGGGCGGCACGGGAATTCTGGTATTCCCCTTATTTCCTGCTCTGTCTTATAACAATTATAAGTTGGAGCGGGACCAACGTTCCCCAGCTCAGTATAACAAGCGGGTTCGGTCAATATTCCGTATTATTATCTTGATTAAGGCGTGATATGGTCGCTACCTGGAGAGAGAGAGAATAAAACACTCAGCGTGCGCTCTTACAAGAATAGATTGGTTATTATTTTATCTAATCAGGATGGCTCCCACTGTTTTTATCAAATCCTCCTTCAAACCCTAAAAGGAAAGACTAGCCGGGATTAATTACACTCTACAAGTTCGCCAATCTTTCAGCCAGGCCAGTGTCGGTACTTTGAGGGAGGTGCCCCGTGCTTTCGCACGAACCTAATTACAGTAAACCTCGTTTTCCCAGAGGCGTAACCCCGTTGACACCTTTCTAGACACCTACTTGATCGGCTAATTGTAAAGTGCAGAACTCTCCCAGGAGTAACAATTACTCGCAGTGGGTATCGGGATCCAACTATCATATAGAAGGTATGCAATCTCATTGCAAATTTCAACACTTGAAACTCCCGATAAAGGTTTTTACCCCTAGTACCTATGACCTTAACTATGGTCAACAAATCATAAGTACTAGTCAAGTTCTACCCGTCATTTCGTGATTAATTAGACCCACCCACATGACCCTTAATTAAGGTCAACAAAGTCACGCGACTGTCCTAACTAATCGCATCATATGCGGTGTAGGAAGACATCACTTAGCTACCGTACACTGTGCCTTGACTATGGTCAACAAACACAGCACGAATACTAAGTACTCTACTTCCTAAAATGACGGAGGGTTGCGAATGGTTTTTATGAAAACCTTTAACGCTTTGAACTTGATCTCGTTGTGGAATCAAATGGTTTTTAAATGGAATGTTTTTGAGGCTTTTCTAGTTTTGCTAAAGGGGTCACTCTCGGTGAAGGGATCGTCGGCCCTTTCCTCGTCGAATGAGGTGCGGGATATATCATATATATCACTGTGCAAAGCAGAAACTATAGAAGAAATCAAAGGACAAACCGAGTGTGTAGCATCTTCCAGTTATTGCTAAAGGAGTCACTCCCGGTGAAGGGATCTCGGTCCTTTCCTCATCGAATAAGGTGCAGGATGTTCTTCAAGGAACACCGCAATGCAAAGTAAAAACTGTAGCTACCTGTTTTATTTTGAAATTTGATTCCACAACATCAATTAGGTTTATTTTCTTTCATTAATCTCATTAATGAATATCCCATCATTTAAGTCCACCTAATCATCACAGATAAATATAACGTACGCTTATGCCATCCGCATTCGCCTCGATGTCCCGTCTGCACCGTTAGGTTAGGTAACTAACGCCAGAGCGAGGCAGGGCTAGCGCGGGTGTAAAACATAAGCAACGTCTATATAATATATCATATATACTATATATAATATCTGTCACAGAACATCACATGATCACATTACAGATAAATCACAGCAGAAGAAACATATGAAATATTGGATATACTAGGACGTCCGTGTTTTCAATACGAGCCAGTATAAAATACGGATTCCACGGTCGTGATGAATAGCCAATCCCACACCCCTAGACCCCTACGAGAGCGGCAAGCAACCCTACCAATTCTAGGGTTAGGAGACCCGGACTCGACTCCTCGAGATGGTCTCCCACTGGACCCTAGAACCCGGTTACTTGTGCTCCCCTCCTTGGGTCTATCCTAATGCGGAAAAGTAAATAATATACATCAACGGTGACAACTTCCGCAACCTGGAAGTACCCCAATAAAAGAATATTACATACAAGTTTTTACATGAATGAAAATGAAAAACACTCATCTCACATAAAAAAAACCCCGGGCTATTCAAATACGACGATCCAATATAACATATCCAGCAACACATAACATCACATGTCATCAACGTAAGTAAATATGCACGTCCCAATTGTCGTTGACATATAGCAACGAAACCGGCGATATCACATATTACACTTACGGTCACAGAAAAGAAAGTGTAAAACTACAACAGTTGGAATCCGCAACTCCTTTAGACATCACATGCCTAATCAAATGAATTCTTTAGACATCGCATGCCTAACAATTATAAACCCCGCATTTCAGTCTCATTATCGAAAACACTTTTCAATACCAAGTCGGGCAATTCAACAAGATTCCCGACATCCTGATCGAATGCTCATCGCAAACTTTAGTAGGCGGCCGTACCCCCGATACCGTCGACGAAGTGCACCAAGACGGAACACCGCTACCACGAGCACCCAAACGGATGCTTTCGGCGACAGGGTTCTCCTACAGTCACTTGGTCGGGGCTATGGGGTGAGGCTGTCTATTAAGTTTACCCGGCGAGTATCCGCGTACGCTACGTGATTGCGACGGATTTTTGATCACATCAAAATTCCGTGGCAACCGATCAAGTGAGACTAAACTGCTAGATTTATAACATTCATTCAGTTATCTCATAACTACTTGTGAATTCCAATTGTTGTATCACATTCCGGATAAGATAGAAAATGTTAAACTTTCCAATCGAACAATCGAACACCCAAGTTTTCCCGATACAGTCCAACACATGAAATAAGTCTAAAAACATTCAGTTCGTGCCTCAGTACCAACGGTCCAGCCGTAGAAGGGTCAAGCCAACGCCTCACATGTGGCACGCCGTACTGCCCCAAATCCTAAGGTTCAAAGGGCAGTTCAAGGCGGTCACATAATCGAGTTAAGGTTTGTTGTCTTCTAGAGGGACCATCGCGTTACTTGCACTACTCAGAACGTCCTTAAACCTCGGAAAAATCCAACACTTGGAAATTTTCCGGCAGGGGAAAAAGTGGGTATTTATATCCGGTCGAACTTTTTAACATATTCTAAAATTACCCGGAAAAACACACACTGACAAAATTAGACAATCCGGTCGAAACACCGAGACCCCAATACAACCCAGAAAATTCAACTCTTGAAAAATTATTAAAAATTCCCAGGAAAACCAGCACTGCAAACTAAGAATTACTGTGCAAAATTTAACGCAAGAAGAGAATACATGGCCGCGGAACCGCCGCATTAGCCATGCTAATGCCGCGGTTCCGCCGCACTTTAGTGGATTCAGGGGTACGGGCTTCTCAATAATTCTTATAATCTCCTGCTGGTTTTTCTGCATATTTTTAATCTGGAAAAAACCCAGTTTTTCCAAATTGTCCAGAGAGCAAATTTGGGTTTGGGTTTTGATTCGATCGGACTTCTAATTCCGTCTACGCATCGCCTAAGGCTCTAGCTAAGCTCTGATACCACTGTAGGGTTCCTAGGCACACTAATGAATTCTTGCAAGTGATCAAACACGGCCAATTTAAATTTTACAAGTGCCGAGAAACCCTAATACGGATCGTTAACTAGATATATAGGCTATGCGATGCAAGTTAACGACTTTAACTTAAAAGGAAAGGGGCTACAACCTTTGTAGATCCGGTCCACCACTTCCTAAGCTCCGCGATGATGTCCCTCCGCTGTCCAAATCGGATTCCGGACTCTAGCATCGGCTTCATCGAAGAAATGGGCGGTCTTGGTCGTCGGCTTCGATGCCGAAGATGATCTACGTCGAGTCATCACTAGATCGAGCTCCCACTTCACCAAGTCATGAAACTTGTGAAGTAAACACCCTATACTACTTGGCAAGAGGTAGAGGATAAAGAAATAGGAAGTGGGTTCACTTTAGAATTGGATTTCTCACTCATTTTCACTAGTTGCCATTGATGGTAGCTAGGTTTTCTTCATGTTGAAGATGACGAAGAAGAAGAAAAGATATGATAAGTGTTATTAAAAATAGAAAATAAAATCAACACTTATCATTTTCTAACCTTGGTTAGGTGTAGAGAATGTACTAAGGTTAAGTGGAATGGTTAGGGTTAAATATGAGACAAAATGGTCACTTTAGTCAAAGCTTCAAGAAGCTTCAAAGAAAAAACAAAACTAGCAACCATTTCATTTCTTATCTTTTCCAAAATAAATAAATAAATAAATAAGTAATAAAAAGAAAACCCTAATCATTAACTTAACCATGGTTTAATTCTTTACACTTAACCAAGTAAACATGTATCATCAAACATGATACAATCAAGTGCACAAAAGTATATCACATATACAACTTGTGATATTCAAGTGAGAAAATCCATTTAAAGTGAACCAATACTAGTTAATGCAAAGTAATATATGAAATATATAATTATACATTAAATCATTAAATCAACACTTGATTCAATGATCCGGTCATGTCGCATATAACCGACTAGTATCCAATGTATCAGCTTATCGAATCAATCCTTGATTCGATAACTAGGTTATATCGCATACAACCTTTCGACACATTCATCGCAAGAATGAAATACGGTATCACATACACGCATTATTCTCGGTCCCGCACATATCTCATATGCGCTCCTATTTCGTTTCTCTTGAGCCAGGAAACCTCTGTGTAGGACTCTAAAGACTCGTCAATACGCCGGCAGCAGATGATGATCATATCAAACACCCACAAGCCGCAAGCGGTCTGCTAAACGTAACGGCCACCCGGGTATTGAGCGATCAGAAGATCGACGAGCAAGCCCGCTCACACTCCTGTGAATCCAACCAGTAACACTTACCATACAGTCCGGTCTGTTCGTCTGATATGTCGCATATCTCACCTAGGGTTGGTAAACGTCAGACCCCAATAGCTTGATAAGTCATGCCGACGTAGGGTCCATAACTTTCATGAAACTACTGATAACTCTTACCAGTATATCACCGCAACCCTGGCCAGGGATTTCCTGTTATGGCCAGTCGTGCATTGCGCAACTTCAACCCCCAATACCGGGAGAGACGAATCCCCTCCTATCGCTCATTGCCTCCATGTGAATCGGGACTGTACCCAAAAACCACCTGTTTGCACGACTCAGTAGAGCCGTGGTAGGGTGGAAATCAAAGCACAGTGGGAGACACACAAGACTCTATGACGATCTCGGGTCAACAGACTAAACTGTAGCAGTGTCACCAGAGAACCGCCATCTGACGTGAGGTATAATACCATCTGGGAGTTCTCGGCGAGTCCGTTTAGTGTACCCAGTCTCCACTGAGCACCCGCATACCATCTCTGATGTCAAACACCAATGGATATGGGATCATCCATCGCCTATCACATGGGTCGAGAAGATATACGCTAGTCTACTCTGGAATATCGATGCCCCGTCTCGATATTCCCACGACTAGGAACAATGAAGGATGTACTCATTAAGTACCCAGGCCCCACTAGTATGATCTGCATCATAGTCCTGGAAGTCGAGTACACATCCTAAGGGCTTTATCAACATGTAATCAGAGAGACAGAAAGTATACATGTTAAGATAAAGAGCAACCAGATAGCGTACTATCATGTCGAGCAAGAAAGTCCTACCTATATATGTCCCAGCATCCACTACAATATACATCCAATGCATAGTAATGGCCTCTAGGGCATACATATAACTAACAGCTTGTACATATGTTATCTGTATTTATTATGAAACCCTGCTGTCAGGACACCAGCACCATTACCGATGATGCGTATGTTCCACGTACACCTGCTCATCGGCTCACACACATCATCATCGGTAATTGCCATGTCACGTACACTTTAGAAAATACTAGTCATTGACATAGCTTGCTAGTTGATAGTTACAATATGTTATAGTTTTCATATGCTAGTTTAACTATTGCATTTATTGAATGATATCAGATGCATTCATATATTCATTGGTCATGCAGTATTATGGAGATTTATACCGGTATTCATTGTTTATTGATATCATGATTTTTATGATTTCGGACCCTTCTTGAGATTTCTGGATTTGGAAAACGCATGTGAAAATTTTATAAACTAATGATTTGTTTTAAGAGATAGATGTGGTTTTCCTTGATATGATGAGTCTTGTCCACCATGATATTTTCTCGGTTCTGAGATGGTTTTTGAGACCCGATTCGAGGAGTTGGATGAACCGTCTGCGGGTATATGGTGGACCCGATATGGTATCCTGGGGTAAGAATTTCGAGATGTAGACGATGAGCCCGGCAGGGGCAGACTGCCTACCGGTGATTGTTTGGCGCGGCGGATATCCGGAGGATACCGTTCGTGGTCATGTGATTGATGATATGGGCCGATCCGTACTGACGGAGCTCGAGGTATTGAGATATTGAGATTTGAGACACTGAGATATTGAGATTTGATGATACAGGCCAGTCCGGATAGCCGGAGCCTGAGATATTGAGATTTATGTTTTATGTCGATGCTTGACACTGATTTCTCTGTTGATTTCATTGATGATACTCAATTTATATACATACAGAAATCTCATTAAATAAAGAAAACAGTTGTCTCATTCATGATGTATTCTGTTTCCATTAGTAATGCATTCATACATCATATATCTGATATGTTGCTATCTGAGGCACTGACACGAGCACGTGGTATTGTACTAATGTGTAGATGGATCAGGCTAGTTATAGGAGGATATTTGATATGACCTAGGATAGCGTCATACATGCGATTTCTGCTCTGTAATATTTTCTACTCACGAGTTGGCAACTCACCCCCGTTGTGCCACAGTTCTTGCAGGTTTTGCTGTACAGGTTTCTTGACGGCTTCGCTGGCACACTGCTTTCATTTCGGGTGATTGCTTTGGTAGATGGGTTCACTTGCATCGTGACCATCATTGTACATTTATTATTTCAGTTGTATCTAGTAAACTCCATCAACCAGACTTGTATATTTGATAGAACTAGAAGAGCAGTGTTTATTCTTTCGACCTTAGAGTCGCGCTTGTTTATTATGCTTTTCTGGTGGATATGGGCTTTCTTTTGAGTTTTAATCCTCGTCCTTCGGCGTTGTATATTATATTGCTTGCGTGGTTGTGACCGTCAATTGACGAAGAGCTAGCTCCCGCTTGGGGATGCCCTTATTCATATTATGCGTGTTGTACCCCTTTTGGGGCCAGTATTTACAAAGGAAACTCTGCCAAAATTTTCAGAAAAGACTTGAGATTTTAAAAATGCATACCTCGGCTTATATTGTTAAACTTCTTGCTTTAAAATTGGTTTTCCTTCACTCTACTGCTTTACTTGGTTTTGATTTCTGGGTTTTGGCTTACTTAGATTACGTAAGCCTCGAGACGTTTCGTAATTTAAGTGCCGGTCATGTTCCGTATTTTTCGGGTCGTGACACTTCCGATCGATTCATCTAAGTTCCATAATCCCCCAAGAGCTCAACATCTTGAGTACATTTTAATAGTATTCCAGTACATGCCACAGTACCTATGGACCAGCCGTAGAAGGGCAAACCCAAGCCTCATCAATGGCACCGCTGAACTGCTGTAAACCCTAAGGTTTCAGAGCGTTCTCATGGTCATTATATCGAGTTAATGTTTCATTCTTCTAGAGGGTCCACGGAAATACTTGCATGTTTTTCCGAATACTTTAAACTTGGAAAATGGTTTTTTGACATTCAGTCGTTTTCCTCCGACTCCCAACGTACCTGCGTGAAGTCGTCTCTAGCTGGAATCACTCAATCTGATGACCTCGCATCGGGTAGGCAACGAATCACATGTCCTAGTCACTCCTCCTTGGGTGATTAGCGATCTTCTATCGTATCTCCAAGTACAACTCGTGCGGCGTTAGCTTCAAACATCTGGGCGACATCTCGTTATTCGCAGCAACAACTGGCTCATTTGTCCGCACGCTGAACAGTGCCTCAATCATTAAATAATCGGTGCATTGACGGTCATCACATTCTGGCTGGCCTCTAGCAGTGGCCCAATCCTCTAGTGCCGATCTGCACGTCCGAGAAATCTCGTAAAAGCGATCCATCAAATACTCATAGCGCGGAAAAACAATAGGACGATACATCTATGCAATCGTGTATCCCTGGAATCATGCCCTGGTCAGTCCTCGTTTATGACGAGCTTGTGCTGACACAACTCTAGACGTAGCTCTCTCTGCCCGTGTAATCGTGGCAGCAAAAACCATAAACTGATAATGATGAGGATAGATCATAGGAATGAATATAATACTGTGCAAGGAAATGTACATCCTAAGGCTTCTTAAGTGGAGTAGCGTATCGTAAGTATGCCGCAGAACATACACACGGTACGTCACTCTCCTTAAGTCACCTACTCCATGAACCAAGGTCAACCTATGCGACGAAAGTTCGGGTCTAATATCCCCTCGACTAAGTCTAAGTTCTGTAAGGTCAAGCCTAGGTTCCGAATATATACAAATGCCATAAGCTCCGCATAGTCAAACATAGACTCGAATCAAGGTTAACCTAGCGCTCTGATAGCAACTTTGTTACGACCCGAAATGGCACGTGACTGGTACTTGAATCATATGAAGTCTATCGGACCCCATCTAATTCAAGTAAGCCAAAAATCCCGGAAATCTAAACCATTTTAAAAGAAGAAGGTGAACGAAAACTTGTTTTTAAAGGTGCATATAATCACTTTGAAAAGTCGTTGTAAACATTTTTAAAACATCATATCTTTTCCGAAAATTTCGGCAGAGTCTCCTTCGTAAATACTGGCCCCAAAAGGGGTACAACATGAGTAATATGAATAAAGGCATCCCTAAGCGGAAGCTAGCTCTTCGTCAATTGACGGTCATAACAACACAAGCAATATAATATACAACGCCAAGGGCGAGGATCAAAACCCAAAAGGAAACTCCAAATCAACATGAAAATTATAATAATACAAGCGCGACTCTAAGGTCGAAATAATAATACACTGGTCTTCTAAGTCTAAATAATATACAAGTCTGGTTGATGGAGTTTCTAGATACAACTGAATATAAGTAAAAGATACAATAGTGGTCACGATGCAAGTGAACCCACCTACCAAAGCAATCACCCGAAAAGGAGCAGTGTGCCAGCAAAGCCGCAACGAACCTGTACGGCAAAACCTGCAAGAAACTGTGGGACAACAGAGGTGAGTTGCCAACTCGTGAGTAGAAAACATCACAGAGCAGAAATCGTATGTATGACTCAATCCTAGGTCAATACGATCATAATATATATCCTCAAAATAATAAAGTCTGAAGCATGATAAGGTGGCAAGGGTAAACATCTATAGATAAGTGTAATGCCATGTGCTTATGTCAGTGTCTCAGATAACAACATATCATAAATATGAGGTATGAATGCAATATAATGAAAACAGAATACATCATGCATGTGAAACTGTTTTCTTAATTTTCTGAGATTTCTTTATGTATATAAATCGAGGTATCATCAATGAAATCAACATGCAGTGACAAGAATCGACACAAAACATATATCCCAATATCTCAATATCTCAGGCTCCGGCAATCCGGACTGGCCTGTATCCTCGAGTCTCAATATCTAGGGCTCCGGCTATCCGGACTGGCCCATAACATCAAATCTCAAAATCTAGGGCTCGGGCTATCCGAACTGGCCCATACTCCGATCGGTGTCCTCCGGATATCCGTCGAGTCACCATACAATCACCGGTCAGTAGTGCTCTCCTGTCTCAGGCTCAACGCCATCATCTGCGACCTTCTCGCCCCGGGGTACCGCACCGGGTCCACCATGCACCCACAGACGGTTCCTCCTCCTCCTCCTCGAATCGGGTGTATGATAACGCTCAAGAGCCGAGAAAACTCATGGTGGACGTGTCTCAAATAATATCATGAGAAAACCACACTTTTATCTTTTGAAAGTGATAATCAGTTTATAAAATCTTTGCGGTTTCTCTAAATCTAGAAATCTCATGGAAATCCGAAATCATAAAGCACGATGTAAATAAATAATGAATACTGGGCTCTGGAAATCTGGACTGACCCAATTTATTGCATGGCAATGAATATATGAATATATATGCATGAGATAACGCAGTAAATAAATGCAATGTCTAAGCTATCATATAATGGCAGGCTCACTAGTATCATGTCGAAACTATCAGCTAACAAGCGATATCAATGAATTAATATTCTCTAAAGTGTATGTGACATGGCAATTACCGATGATGATGTGTGTGAACCGGCAAGTAGGTGTACGTGGAGAATACGCATCATCGGTAATGGTGTTGGTGTCCTGACAGCACGGGTTTCATAATAATTACGAAAACACAAATAAGCATGCAATGCGATGCGAATAATAGAATATGCGGAAAATGAATGGTAAACACAGCAATAAAGAATATACATTACTATATATGTGAATCATACAGTTTTGACATTTGAAATAATACGAATCGTGGTGTTTATAAAATAAGGGCTACGGTGTTTTTAAGAAAGGTACGTCCTTTGAAATATCTGTAGGATCTCTTGGCCTGTCTTTAAAAATACTCACGATTCGTTAGTTTTGAAATAGGTATAACTCGAGTCTAGTCTAACATCTACTAAGTACACTACAGGTATATACTAACAGACTAATCGAAAAGGTAAGGAAACCACCTAAATCTAAGTCGATATATATAAATCCTATAGTCGGTGATCCCGCCTCAATAGTATCACATACGATACAATATATAATCATGACATCCTCGAGTTAAGAGTGCGGATCTATCATTAATATATAGCTCGTACGGTAAATCCATCGTACGGCATCCTAATCTGGGTACGGATCGAATATCACATTTATCTCATCATTCATCTGGTATCCTTATCATTATATCCTATATTAGGGGTACTGATCTAAGTCTAGTACATACTGATACCATCTACATATATATGTGCATGTGTATGAAAACCCATCGCCTAAGGACCCGCTATAACATCATGTCGTATCTCATAATACGAACCATATCACATCACTGATCTCATGGCATCATGCCTAATCTCATCGACTCATCTCCAAGTATCATATACTATCCTCATCATCCATGTATATGTATACGTGTGTGTGTGTGTGTATATATATATATATATATCCCTATATACGCACAAATAATTTAAAATGTGTGCAAGAGTGTGTGTGCGTGTATGCAAATCATAAGTCTAGGGTTTCGCAACTAAGAAGCTAAACTAAGTTACTTCTAATTACACTAAACTAACCCATGAACACATAAGCCTATCTAGATAGCCATTAATCCACAATACACATAATTATATATATAGATAGATAGATAGATAGATATGTGTGTGTGTGTATACGTATTCGTATACTACACTATGAACTGCGGGGGTGCTATACGCCATCCACCCGACTTCCCCCGTAGATATATATCTACTCACTTTGATCTTCACTTGCCGATGCCAATGTCGCCACGCGCTTACTTGTCATCTCGAAGTCCACATGGGGTACGTGCATATATACACATATAGCATTGTAAACGGAAATCACGCACGAAAACCAAAATGTCGCACGAATCAAACATAGGTTAAAACCTATAGTCTTCACATGCAAGAAAGCCAATTAACACCCGATATTGATGTACAAACGTCAAGTGACCGATACAACACAAATATCAAAACTTCAAATTAACAGAATTCGCAAAACGAAATCAGAAACGATGCAAAACACTTCCAGATTTTACCCTAGGTGAAATTAGCCAAATTTGCATATGTGGAGGGTCTAATTACTGGAGATGGAGACATGAACCAAACACGAACCAAGGGAGTACTAAGGCCATAATTTGCAGCCCAAATGCTTAAATCTATGGCCTGGGTAGGGGGTTTGAGGCTCTGGTCTCCAGGGTAGCTTCTAGGTCACCTGCATGTATCACTGTGTTTGCTAAATAAATCCTAGAGTCCCCGGGTGTTAGCAGATCTCCAATAACACCTCAAATTTCCATAAATTCCCGACATCGGGGTTTCTAAGTTTGGGTTAAGGGTTTAAGTCTATGGTTTCAGTCCAATAAACAATCACTACAGGGGTTCCAAGGCCTCTACTAATCTCAATTACACTTCACTACTCAAGATTTCATCAATACCCTAACTTGGAATTTTCTATCTTCACTAAACATCACTAAAACACTTCTAATCAAGCATGGACACTAATGTGAAAGTAATACTACACTAATGATGAAGAATATACCTCATTTGGCAACTCAAGAAATTTCTTGAGCTGCCCCAAGCCTTCAAATCTGATTTTTCTTGGTCCAAAGTGCTTGTAGGAAGCTTGTGTACGTTTTTAATGGAGTGGGGATGGACTTTTAAATGAGTTTTTGGTGTTGTAATGTAGATGTAGAGGAGGGAGGAAGGAGGTGGCTGTAAGTGCACGGCGGCGCCCCGGCCGTCAATCCGACGCCGGAATGCGGAAACGAAACTTTTCTAAAAACTAGAAACCGGAACCACCGCGCACAAAAATTCCCGGATCGGGCCATTAACCTAACCCTAGCAAACAAGAATAAGAGTAGAGAAGCTATACCAAGCGATCCGTGTCCTTCGGTCTTCGCCTCCACTCCGATCTCCTCGCGGAATCTCCGGTCGTCGCCTCCTCGTCGAAACGGGCACCATATCGCCGGGTTCTTTTACGGGCTCCCACCTCTGGACCGAGGCAACTCGGGCGTGAAGTTGGCTAACCGACGCGTCCAAGGAATGCTGTAGACTAGTGTAGAAACCATTGTCTCATTTGGGGTTGTGAAGTTGCCATGATGGAGGAATGAAAGAACTTTGGAGTATACCAAAATGAGAACAAGAAATTTCCCTCATCACAAAATGAATTCCCTCTCCCATCCTAATGTGGCCGGCCCTCTTGATAAAATGGTGGAGGAAAAATGAAAACATGAAGGGAGGTGAGAGTAGGAAAAGCAAAAGGGTGACCACATCCAAAAGTGATGATAACAATATCATATCAACTTCTAATCCTTTCTAATCTCATTTAATGCTAAAGAAATGATGCATGAAAAGAAAAGATGCTATCATAATCTTTCATATCATAACTAACCCCTCCACAATTGCTAATTTGCGAACTTGCAAATTAGCCCCTCCATCAGAAAAATCCGGCCGTGAAGGAACAAAGGAAAACTGGCCGGAACGGAATGCAAACTGGCAACTTCAGAAAACTGATCCCGTAATAAATTACAGGAAAACCCCGCGACTGTATATACATACCTGCATTTGTATTACGACCGAATACAAATGCAAAGAGTCAAAACCTACACTGTACAATACTAGGATCCGGCTTAAACCAAAGCCCGCTAGTAAAATCCGTCCGATCACGATCCGTGCAATACCGCACGTATCTGATCGAACCATGCCATATCTCCATACGGCCTCTACAGCGTTTCGCCCGAAACTTGAGAAACTGGTCTGTGGGGGACTTTAAAGACTCGTCAATACTTTGGCTGTGGATTTAACCACTAGCACGTCAGAGGTATTAGCCTATACGTGACGGGCTACCAGGTATTGACCAAAAGGGACGTCGATGAGCGAACTCATTCTGACACCCTACTGAGCCTGTCAGTGACAATATCCGTATAGTTCGGTCCGTTCGTCTATGAGCATCGCATGGCGGGCCTAGGGAGTTGGTAAAAGTCAGACCCCCAAAAGCGGTACAAGTCGTGTCGGAGTGTAGCCCAGAACACCCTGAGATACTACTGGCATACCTACCAGTAAATCTCCTGCCTTGGCCAAGGACTTTCATGTACTGGCTCTCCTAGACACAGTGCGACCTCACCCCCAATACCGGGAGAGACGAACCCCTGCAGATCAGCTCACTGCCTCCATGTGGCTCGGGACTGTACCCAACTAAAACCTGTTTGCACGTCTCCTTTGAGCGTGGTAGGGTAGTAATCAAAGCACAATGGGAACTCACACGAGACAAATGACGATCTCAGGTCGATGAACTAACCTGTACACATGTCACCAGGGAACTGCTATCTGACATCAGGTATAATACCAACTAGCATGTTCCCGGCGAGTCCTGTCCGGTGTACTCATAACCCAATGAGCGCCTGTATACATCTTAGATGAACAAACTGACACCAGTGGCTTGTGAGACCGGCCACCGCCCCTCGTCGGGGTCTCGACTGTATACACTAGTCTACTCTGGAGTATCGATGCCCTGTCTCGAAACTCCCATGATTAGGGACCTTTTAAGGATGTGCTTATAGACCCCAGCTCCCACGTATATGATCGCCCTCATACTGCTGGCAGTCAAGCAAGAATCCTAGGGGCTCTATCAACGTGTAATAGTGACCTGTAAGGTCACCTAAAGCAGTACACGATGATAAAGATAAACCAGATAGCATACTATCATCTTGAGTAAGACTGTCCTACCAGGATAGGTCCTCCCTCAATCATTGCAATCACGTGCCTGTGATCCAATAATTGACTCTGAGGGCACTATCTCCAACAATCTCCTACTTGCAATCAAGGCTAATTATTGCGATGTCGCATACTCACAGCCCGTGTGATACCGAACACCCAACTCCTCTACTAGTCAGTCTCATAAAGCTCGTTTGCGAAATTATTGCGTTCGAGGAATAGCCTCAGTGAGTGGATCCGCTGTGGTGTTTCTTTCTATGTCTCTCTTTATCTCATGTTCGCAGAGAAACCCATCTCCCGAAATGAGCAATACCTGTCTTAGAATATGTTTGGATGTCTGATGGGACCTAGTTCATAAATGAACTCCAAATCCAAACTTCTTAGACTGTATCGTCAACTGAACTTAATCAGTATCCTGCGCCATGCCTTCCCTCAGTATCCACCTGGACCACCTGTCCAGATACTGCCCCTCGTCAGAGAGAAAACTATAACTCTGACAGTCACTCTATCATCCAGGTCACCTTCGAAGCCTGTAATGATAACCGTCTCCTAAAAGAGGCTGCCGTTATCAAATCCCTAGAACATCCACTTATATTCTAAAACTGCTTCCGATCGTTTCTCCAGGATTGGATTAATATCAACTTATTGCACCTACTGCAAAAACAACATCTGGTGTGGTACTTGACATCTCATGATTGACTCAATTGCCTAAGCAAGTGATCTGCCAATCATGCACATCCCTCTCCCCTTTAGTCTGTAAGACACCTTTAGAGAGGGTGACTCCATCACCTGCAGGTACACTACCGTGCCAGGAGTCGTCCATTCTAAAACACCTTTAGAATGTTGTCTAAGTACCCTGATTGGGACACTTCCCAAATCTATATCTAAAACTATAGATCTAGTAACCAGAATGTCTGATATAATATCCAAGTCCCGTATGGAGAAACCACTGTGTGACAACCAAAGTATAACCGATCGTAGTATAGGAATTTGACTTCCTTCTGTGTATGTCATCCAAATACCAGGACATCACACCCTACTACCTTCTTAACAGATCCATCCCCTATTCTGATGAAGTCAAACCTATGACTGTCACATCAGAAATAGATGATCTATCTCCGCTATATCTGCTTTAGTCTATAAATAGACATAAGCCACTTGTCCACCAATACTTCCGCTGCTCCCACTGACTACGACAACCCTCTGGCAGAGTCATATACGCGTGCACTTCTAAAGCTAGTTTAGAACGACGCTATACTCATCCTCCTGCCGGGTCTCACAGTGTGGAACAATAGCAATGGCAAGTCTGGGTAAACAAGAACATCCCTGCCACCGTCCTTGAGCATACCGAAGTACCTCTCGAGCGCCTGAGGTTACCCACCTTATCTGCGGAGTGGCCAATGGAATGTCAAACCAGATTGAATCTTTAGGTTCTTATCAAATCTTCAGTAATCGTTTGCGGTTCTGGAATCACTTCCAGTTCTACCATACTCCCACTACTGTTTTCTGAAAAAATCCATTTTTTATTAAAACTGTGGCGGGTCATGAACAATATCACTATTGATCTTCCAGATGGTAGAAAGTCAACCCTCGTCATAGCCTGGGTCAACCCACAAACAGCTATTACAGAAACGTGCCTTGAGTTATCCAGAGTCTGGTTTTAATCTTAAGCCGGACAACTCCCCGTACCTTAACATCGTTAAGATATGAACTGTTCTATATCCAATATAGAAGCAGAGGCACTGATTTAATTGAACCAGATTCAAATCATGAAGCTGTCTCCAGTGCATGTCAACTAAATAGAAAGAGGCTGATCAGCATTACTCAACTTAGGAGTGTTTCCAATTATGAGCAACCTGAAAGAGAAGCAAGTTCTCTTAATCATTACTATCAACTGTTAGTGTATATGCCCTAGAGGCCATTACAGTATCATACTAGTATGTATATTACATGATGGAAGCTTGGGATATTCACAGTTGTATATACAATCTTGCTCGAAATGGTAGTATGCTACTTGGTTTGTCTCTGCTTTAATATGTGCATGTGTTTCTTTTAGCATATCGCTTATATACATATTAGTAGAGCCGTTAGGATCTTTGCTTGATTACCAGCGTTGTGATAGCGCTCACACTCGTGGGGGCTGGGTAATCCATAAGCACATCCTTATACAGGTCCCTGGTCGTTGGACTATCGAGACAGGGCATCGATAGTCCAGAGTAGACTAGCGTATGCGCTTCTCATCCCAGCGTGGGAGACGGTCTGTCCCACAGCCGTCAGTACGTCGTACTTGAGATAGTATGCGGGTGCTCATTAGGTTACGAGTACACTGGACAGGACTCGTCGGGAACTGTTGGTTGGTATTATACCTATCGTCAGTTATCAGTTCCCAGGTGACATGAGTACAGCTTAGTCCACCGACTTGACACTGTCACTTTGCCTCGAGTGTGTTCCCACTGTACTTTGATTACTACCCTACCACGGCTCAAAGGAGTCATGCAAACAGGTAGTAGTTGGGTGCAGTCCCGAAGCACTTGGAGGCAGTGACGGTTAGACAGGATTCGTCTCTCCCAGTATTGGGGGTTGACATCGCACTGTGTCTAGAAGAGCCATTACACGAGTAGTCCCTGGCCAGGGCAAGCGAGATATACTGGTAGGTTTCCAGTGTTATCTCAGGGTGTTCTGGGCTACACTCCGACACGACTTGTACCGCTATTAGGGGACTGACGTTCACCGCCCCCTAGGCCCGCCATGCGATGTATCAGACGAACAGACCGGACTGTACGGAGACTGTCACATACAGGCTCAGTAGGAGTTCAGATGGGTTCACCTCGTCAGTCTTCTTATCGGCATCTACCTGGGGACCGTTACGTACAGCTAGTGCCGCTTGCGGTCTGTGGTTAAACCCACTGCCAGCGTAGTGTCGAGTCTTTAAAGTCCCACACAGAGAGCTATTCGCCTTTAGGCAAAATGAGTAGAGGTCGCATGGTTTTGCGACAGGGTTCGTTCACATCCGCGCACTTGTGCACGTTTGCTGTCCGGACAGCTTATACTGGCGGGCTTTGGTTTAAGCCAGATCCTACTATATGATTTGGGATTGGTTTTATCTCTTTGTATTCGTGTTCCTCGGATCACGAATACGGGTGCGTATGCACAGTTGATTGAGACAGAAGGAGGGGACTTTGATTAGGGTTAATGACCATTGTCATTTTGCTAACCCTAATGCTTATGTGTGTATTATGGTTAATTGAAATTAGTTTAATATAATTTGCATGGTTAGGGTTGTTGACCATTTGACATTCTTGACTTGTTGACCTAGGTTGACAATTTGACTATCATCATTTCATTTGAAAGATGCTCTTTGATCCTTGCAATTTGCATTAAAAATGAAATGATAATGGTCATGTCTTTATTAAGCCATGACAATTATCTTACTAATTTTCAATTTACAATAATTCACACATATATGTGAGAATGGCTTATTATTCTCTCATTCTATCATATACTTTCTCTCTCTTGTTCTTCCTCTCCCTCAAGCTCTCCCCTCTCATGTGTTGAGAAACACTTGAGCTTGAGAAAAATCTCTTCTTGATAATCTCTACTCTCATCTAAGGTACTAGGATTAGCACTTCTAGCACTTTAGTTGCTTCTAGGTTGGAGTTGAAGCCAAAGGTTGAGGCTCTCGGGTGGATCCTTCTTCGACTCAAGAAGGCGACAAGGTGATCTCTTTCTTCCATTCCAAGGAGCAAGGAGAGAAGGACATAAAGCCCAAGGTATAACCTTTCTTCCATGTAGCTAATTTCTAGTTAGCTTTAGTTAGTTTTTGTTTAGCAAAGATCCTTCTTTTGTTAGTCCATGTTGCCTAGCATGATAAAAATCCGATTTTTATTCCGTTTTCCGCCTCCCCGCAAGCACCGGGGTGGGCAACGTGGACTTACAGTGGTATCAGAGCCTAACTAAACATAAACTAGCTAGGTAGTAAAGTGTATGGAAGTTTGATCAGAAAAATCGCAAAACCAAAACATCAAAACCCTAAGTTTCTGTTGAAATTTTTTCTGCTCTAAAAATAAAAAATCATACGTCAAAAATCATCTCAGGGTTTTGTGAAGAAAGCTACCAAAAACGATCCAGTGAATCGCTCAAAGTGCGGCGGTTCCGCGGCAAAAGCATGCCTTTTGCCGCGGAACCGCGGCCGTTTTGAGTCTATTCTGGATCGAATTTGGTGCAGTGTTCTTCTGGCATGGTTTTGGGATTTTTAAGATGGTTTATTTGTTCCCAGGTTTTCCAGAAAAGAAATTTGTTTTTGGGGGCCTATAAATCCGTATTTTTGATCGAACTTCACTACACTTTGACTAAAGGGTTATATTTGTGATGTATATATGTATTGAACGTCCGCTAATCGCTATGCGTCGATTAGTGGGGGTTATACATATCTGTGATCTGTGTTTGTTGATGGAATGTGTATATGAATGCGTTGGATTGTCGCGGGTGAATAGCCGGGGTGGATGTGAGATGAGTGTTTCTTTTTCTTTCATTCATGTAATATGTAAATTGATGTATTATTATTTGTATGGCCGCACAACCGGGTCGGGGTTGTAGCCGTCATTGTATAATTCTTTTTACTGTTTTTGCTCCTAGGATAGACCTATGGAGGGGGTGCACAAACTACCGGGTATCTCGAAGTGCCGAGTGGCCTACTCACGGTGTTGAGGGAGGTTGCTTCGCTTCGGGTACTTGGCCGGTAGTTTGCCGCACCCGTAGGGGTCTTGGGTGGGGTATTGGCTATTCACCGCGACCGTGTAATCCGCTTTTCGTTGCAGGCTCGAACGGATTGCGGATTCCTAGTATATCCAATGTATTCATCTGTGATCTGTAATGTCTATCATTTCTATATATCTATATACTATAACTATTTAGGCGTTGCTTATGTTTTACAGCCGCGCTAGCCCAGCCCCCGCTCTGTCGTTAGTTAAGTAACCTAACGGGTGATGACGGGGCCCCGTGGCGAATGCGAATGGCATAAGCGTACGTCATATTTTGGTTGTTTTCTGCAATGGTAGGATTAAATGATGGGACGCATTAAAAGAACTAATGCAAGAAAATAAACCAAGTAAAAGTCGATTGGAACACTTTGAAAACCACTCGGTTCTTTTCAAAACTAAACTTTTAAACGCGGAGCTTGAACCACTCTTTTTAAAAGCTATCTCATTCCATCGATTATATCAAGTTCACTACGTTCACGGTTTCGCCAAAACTATTCGTAGCCCTCCGTCATTCTACATGAATGGTCAAAAAGTATTCAAGCAATGTATTTTGGCCAAAGTCAAGGCATAGTGATTGGTAGCTATTGGGTATTCATGTGCAGCATAGATAGATGCGTTGGTTTGGGACAGTCGTGCTGCCATTTTGGCCAAAGTCAAGGGTAGGTACGGGTGGGTCCAAATTAACCAGGAGAATGACGGGTAGAACTTGACATGTGACTTATGATATTTTGGCCAAAGTCAAGGTCATAAGAGCATGGGGCGAAAATCCACATCGGGAGTTTCATAAGTACTGAAACTTGCTAGCACTGCATACCATTTGGAGTGTGATGATTCCGGTAGGATTCCTTCGGTTTTATCACGCGATGATATTTGGATCCCGATCCTACTGTGAGTATATGCTACTCCTCAGGAAAACTCTCACTTAACGATCAATGCTATAAACCTAGTAGGTGTCTAGAAAGGTGTTAGCGGGGCTACGCCCATAGGGAAAAGAGGTTACATAATTAAGGAACTTCGCGAAAGCGTTGGAAAACCTCCCTCGAAGTACCGACACTGGCTTGGCTGAACGGTTAAGCAAGTATTGTACGGTGAGATTGATCCCGACTAATTCTTTCTTTATGGTTTGAGAAGGGATTCGAGAGACAGTGGGAGCCATCCTGTTTAGACAAACTAAAAACCACTCTAAACTTGCAAGAGCATCATGCTAAAGTGTTTCTTTTCTCTCTCCTAATTGCAGCGACCATTCAACATGACCGGACTTAAGTTATTACTAGATAAAAACATACTGACAGGGCCAAACTACAAAGATTGGCTCAGGAATGTCAAGATGGCAATCACTTACGACAAGTTGGGGTATCTCCTTACCACCAAAGCTCCTCCTGTCCCAGGTCCCAAAACCAGTGTCGCAAATAGGGAAATCCGTAAGACCTGGGAAATAGATTGCGCGAAGGCCAAATGCCTCATACTTGCCTCGATGGACAACGAACATCAGAGGAGGCACGAGAATATGGACCTAGAGTCCATATTTCTTCATACAAAAGAACTGTATGGAGAGCAGTCTCGTATCGCCAGATACGAAGTGTCGAAGAAGTTGTTTTCGGCAAGGTTGGCCGTCGGATCATCGGTAGCGGAACACGTGCTTAAGATGATTGGCTACATAGAGGAGCTCACAGAACTTGGGACCACGTTGGAGAATGAGCTCTATACGGATTTGATTCTCCAGTCCCTTCCTTCCACTTACGCCCAGTTCATCCTGAACTTCAACTTACAGGAAAAGGAAGTTGAACTTTCAAAGCTCCTCAACATGCTGAGGAGTGCAGAGGGCACCCTACAGAAAGGTAGGGAGACATCCACTTTGTTTGTAGGAGGATCTTCCTCTTCTAGGTCCAGGGCGAAAGCCAAGGGCAAGAAGAAGAAAGCCCCCGCCAAACCAAGAGGCGGTGTCAGTAAAGTGGATACGAAGGGAAAAAGAAAGGCAACAGAGGTAGCGGGAAAGCTGGTGGGGAAGGAAGAATGCTTCTACTGTCACAAAAGTGGACACTGGAAACAGGATTGCAATGCTTGGAAGGCCAAAACCCAGGATCTGAAGCAAGTTGCGGCTTCAGCTTCAGGTGTGTATGTTATTGAAAACTGTCTATCAATAAATTCTACATCCTGGATATTGGATACCGGATCAGGATCTCATATCTGTAATTCTTTGCAGGCGTTGAGAAAGCGTAGAGTTTTGAAGGCAGGTGACATGACCCTCAGAGTTGCAAACGGAGCTAGCATGGATGCTGAGGCCGTGGGGGACTATCACCTGGGATTGTCAGATAGACACTTTTTGGTTTTGCGTAGTTGTTATTTTGTACCGAATGCAACCTGTAATATCATTTCTGTATCTTTATTATCTAAAGAAGGTTATGAATTTGCATTTGTAAGTAATGTAGTTAACATTCACCTTAATCAAGTTTTGATTGGGTCAGGTACATTAAACAACGGTATATACGTATTAAACCAACCATAGATTTTCAATGTCCAGTATACACACAAAAGAAAGTCTCCAGAAATCAATAAAACTTTCTTATGGCATTGTAGACTGGCTCACATCAATGAGAGAAGGTTGACTAAGTTACATACAGAAGGATATTTGGATCCGTTCGAATATCAATCGTATGCAACTTGTCAATCCTGTCTCAAAGGAAAGATGACAAAGACTCCATTCACTGGAAACGGAGTGAGAGCAAGCGAGCTCTTGGGACTCGTACACAGCGGCGTGTGCGGTCCAATGTCTACGCATGCACGAAGCGGTTATTCTTACTTCATTACTTTTACGGATGACTTTTCAAGGTACGGTTATGTCTTCTTAATGAAACATAAATCCGAGGCTTTTGAAAAATTCCAGGAATATAAGAATGAAGTAGAAAAACAAACAGGCAAAAGTATCAAGGCACTAAGATCTGATCGAGGTGGTGAATACTTGAGTGCCGAGTTCCTGGGTTACTTAAAAGAGAATGGAATTCTCTCTCAGCTTACTCCTCCATACACTCCGCAACATAACGGTGTATCGGAGAGACGGAACCGAACCCTATTGGATATGGTACGGTCCATGATGAGTAACGCTGAGTTGCCGTGATCGTTCTGGGGATATGCGCTAGAATCAGCTGCATACCTTTTGAACCGAGTTCCTACTAAGACTGTGCCTACTACACCATATCAGATATGGTGTGGGAAGAGACCCTATCTTAATCACATTAAGACATGGGGATGTCCAGCTTTTGTCAAAAAGCAGCATGCGGACAAGCTCGAGACACGCTCAGTACAGTGCAAGTTTGTGGGATATCCAAAGAACTCCAAGGGATATTTCTTCTATTGCGAAGAGGAACAAAAGGTTTTTGTTTCTCGCCATGCCCACTTTCTAGAACACCAGTTCATAGAAAAAGAAATAAGTGGGAGCGCGATAGAACTGGAAGAAATTCCAGAACCACGAGCTATTACTGAAAGCTTAGTAGAACCAGAGGGTTCGAAAGATCAGGACATTCCCACGCCACTCCGCAGGAGTAATAGGCAGTCTCATCCGCCCGAGAGATACTACGGTTTTCTCATTGACGGGGATAAAGAGGATTGCATCATAGATTGTGATGAGCCTACTAGCTTCCAGCAAGCCATTCAGAGCGTCGACTCGGTAAAATGGCTGGATGCAATGCGGACCAAAATGGAGTCCATGTACACCAACAAAGTATGGACGTTGGACATTGCTCCAGATGGGGTAAAACCCGTAGGATGCAAGTGGATCTTCAAAAGGAAGATTGGTGTAGATGGACAGGTTGAGACCTATAAAGCTAGACTGGTTGCAAAGGGTTTTCGTCAACGACCTGGTTTGGACTATGACGAAACCTTTTCTCCAGTAGCTATGTTGAAATCCATTCGGATCCTTCTTGCCATTGCTGCCTTCCACGATTATGAGATTTGGCAGATGGACGTAAAAACCGCTTTTCTAAATGGACATTTAGAAGAGTGTCTATATGGACCAGCCAGAGGGTTTCATTCAGAGTGGGAGCAGCGGAAAGGTGTGCAAGTTGCTTAAGTCCATTTATGGACTAAAGCAGGCATCACGGAGTTGGAACATCAGTTTTGATGAGACGGTCAAGAAATTTGGCTTTATCAAAAATCCAGATGAACCATGCATCTATTGTAGATTTGTAGCGAGAACTGTAGTATTCCTCGTTTTATACGTGGATGACATTCTCTTAATAGGAAATGACATTCCTATGCTACAATCTGTCAAAGGGTTCTTGTCACACAGGTTCTCCATGAAAGACCTGGGTGATGCCTCATACATTCTGGGGATCCGGATCTACCGTGACAGATCCAAGAAGATTTTAGGACTTTCACAGTCCAGGTAAATCGATACCATACTGAAAAGATTCAGTATGGAAGATTCCAAGGGCGGTAATCTACCGGCTTGTCACGGGATCACCCTCTCCAAAGAGATGTCTCCCAAGGCTGATTTGGAGAGGGATCGCATGTCTATTATACCCTACGCTTCTGCGGTAGGCTCTATAATGTATGCGATGTTGTGTACCAGACCAGATGTGGCTTATGCACTGAGTGTGGTAAGCAGGTATCAGTCAAACCCTGGGGAGAAACATTGGATAGCAGTAAAGAACATTCTCAAGTACCTGAGAAGGACTAAGGAGATGTTCTTGGTGTATGGCGGAAAAGACCTCCAGATTGAGGCCTTTGCTGACTCCAGCTTCCAGAGTGACAAGGATGATTCCAAGTCCATGTCAGGTTTTGTCTTTACCCTCAATGGAGGGGCGGTGTGTTGGAAGAGCTCCAAACAGGAAACCGTTGCTGACTCGACTATGGAAGCGGAATACATCGCTGCATCTGATGCCGCAAAAGAAGCTGTCTGGATGAGGAAGTTCTTGAAAGAACTTCAGGTGGTTCCGTCCATTGTTGATCCAATACCTCTGTATTGCGACAACAACGGGGCTATAGCTTTAGCGAAGGAACCCAGGTCCCATCAGAAATCCAGACACATCTTGAGGCGGTATCACCTGATCAGGGAGATCGTGGATCGCCAAGAGATCGAGGTTCGGAGGGTTGCTTCAGAAGATAATACTGCAGATCCATTCACAAAGGCCTTACCCCAGACTCAGTTCGAGCGGCTGATCGAGATGATAGGTCTTCGATATGCCAGTACATGGCCTTAGTGCAAGTGGGAGATTGTTAGTGTATATGCCCTAGAGGCCATTACAGTATCATACTAGTATGTATATTACTTGATGGAAGCTTGGGATATTCATAGTTGTATATACAATCTTGCTCAAAATGGTAGTATGCTACTTGGTTTGTCTCTGCTTTAATATGTGCATGTGTTTCATTTAGCATATCGCTTATATACATATTAGTAGAGCCCTTAGGATCTTTGCTTGATTACCAGCGTTGTGATGGCGCTCACACTCCTGGGGGCTGGGTAATCCATAAGCACATCCTTATACAGGTCCCTGGTCGTTGGACTATCGAGAAAGGGCATCGATACTCCGGAGTAGACTAGCGTATGCGCTTCTCATCCCAGCGTAGGAGACGGTCTGTCCCACAGCCGTCAGTACGTCGTACTTGAGATAGTATGCGGATGCTCGTTAGGTTACGAGTACACTGGAAAGGACTCGTCGGGAACTGTTGGTTGGTATTATACCTATCGTCAGTTATCAGTTCCCAGGTGACATGAGTACAGCTTAGTCCGCTGACTTGACACTGTCACTTCGCCTTGAGTGTGTTCCCACTGTACTTTGATTACTACCCTACCACGGCTCAAAGGAGTCGTGCAAACAGGTTGTCACGACCCGCAGGGTACGGAACGTGACTGGCACTTAAGTTTACGAAACGTCTAAAGGCGTCCGTAAAATAAGTAAGCCAAAAGCCCAGAAAAACAAAACCAATTAAGCAAAAGAGTGAAGAAAACCCAACATTCGAAAGCAAGTTTATCAAATAAGTCATGTGAAACACTTTTTAAAAACAATACCAACTTTTCCCGAAAATTTCGGCAGAGTCTCCTTTGTAAATACTGGCCCCCAAAAATGGGTACAACAAAATATATACATGAATCCACAAAATAGGGCATCCCCAAGCGGGAGCTAGCTCTTCGCCATACGGCGGTCACAAATCCCACGCAATGTAAATGACAACAAGCATAATAAAGCATAAGGAAGCATGAAAAAGTAGCATGTCGGCTCAAGTGAGCTCGACCCCAAAATACAGCATAAAATCCACAAACCTCACTGTCTCATCTCTAGGTCAATATACAATAATCTGGTGGAAAACAGTAGGTGGAGTACACTAGATACAAGAATATACAAGGTGGTACAAAAATTAACATAACCCACCTATGAGCAAATCTCGAGCTCAGGCAAAAGAGGCAAAAGACAAGTGCACCCGCCGCTACTGAACTGACGGAGCGGACCTGCAAAAGACTGTGGCACAACGGGGGTGAGTTGCCAACTCGTGAGTAATAAATAACATCTGCAAAGGCTATCGTATGCATGCACACAAGCATCCTAGCATCTAAAATACAGGTATGACTGGATGCACTAGCAGGTGTGTATATCATATCAGTGTGCTAATATGTATGCAACATGAATATCTGAGGTCTCAATATGTATATATAAGAAATATTTATTCTCTTTTTGTTTTTGAAACTCTTTTAGAAAGCCAGCATAATGTCAATGAATCGACAAAAATCGGTGTCCAGCAACGACACCCAAAAGCTGTCTCAAATCTCATAAATGTATCTCTGGCCTCAGCCGTCCGGCTGACCCATCTCAAATATCAATATCTCATCATCTAGCGGCCACGGTCGGTATCCTCTGGATATCCGCCGTCCCAAACAGTCACCGGTAGGTAATCCGTCCCCAGCCAGGCTCAACGTCATCACCACATTCCTCTTGCCCCGGGGTACCTTACCGGGCCCACCATGTACCCGTGCCGGTTCCTCCACTCCTCGACACGGATTTCCAAATCCACAGCAAACTCATGGTGGACGACACTTACATCACTAGAAAACCGCAATTTTTACATATTTTAAAATATAATAAGTTTAGAAAATTTGCGGTTTTCCCCCGAAATCCAGCAATATCATAAAATCTCAAGAAATCCTCATAAGTGCATATATCAATGATAATGAATGCGTATGATATCAATAATCAAGTCGCGATGTGTGATTAATGTATTAAGCATGAACAATTAATATGATGAATTACATGCACATGAATAGCAATACTACGGTTTCATTTTTAAGGAATTAAAGGCAAAAGCAGCAGTTTAAGTATCAATTAGTAAAAGGTTTAATTTAAATGTTATCTAGTGTGGTGGCATGGCAATTACCAGGGTGTGTGTGTAAGCATGAATAGTGCTCGTGCTGCATATAAAAACCTGGTAATGGTGCATGTGTCCTACAATTGAGTTTGCATATATGGGTATAACATATTGTTCTAATTGCAGCAATTATCATGCCAGTAATATTATTCTAATGTCACAAGTGGTTATCCAGTTTACTATTTTTCAGTTTACTAAATCTATCGGGCGACTTGCGCCATCCAAACGATCGTCCCCCGTAGATGTTAAATCTACTCACCGGGATCCCTGGCTAGCTGTGTCCAATCACCGCCTTTCCCTTTCGCGCCGCGTCTGACGTCTCCGCGACCGAACCTGGAATTTACATCAGTACCAAATATAAGGTTACATATCAAGAACGACGCAAAACCCCAACGAAACTACTAAAGTTCGCTAACTAGGTACAACGTGCACAAAGTGCGCGGAACACACGCGAAAATCGCAAAACTGCCGAAAAACGCCGATTTGGGTCGCCCGGCAAAACTAAAACCCGACTACCCAAAAACCGCACTCACGCATCCTAAAAGTCGTAGGACAAGCCATCACAATCATCAAGATGCCACAATTAATTCATCACATAGCTTTTATAAAAATCTAGTAAGCAGAAATTGCAATTTGATGCAAACATCGACAATTTAGCAACAAAGTCAACACCACCCAACACCAACATCCAAACTAACCAAATAGCTAGCCAATACACAAATTCTAAACCATTAACTAAGCTTAAAAACCTAATTTACATAACAAAACCTTCTCTTGATTTTTGTAATTAGCAAACATAAACCAAACTATATATGAAAAACCTTAATTTAACACTATATTTTAGCCTAATAAGCAAATTAACCACTTAGATTAAGGTTAGCAAAACACTAGATAGCAAATTAGGTTTAATCACTTAAATAATGCTTTCTAAAACTTAATCCACTCACTAATCAAGCTTCAAATATCATTTTCCATACATAACCCTCTCTTGAAAAACCTTAAAACAACAATTTACAACTAAAATCAACTTCTAAAATTACCTAAATTAGCATAATTAAAGACTACATAACAAGGTAACCATATAGATTAGTTCACTAACAACTAGATTAACTAATAAACAACTTAATTAATTATCATGGTTCAAAACCCTAGTTTAAACAAACTACTCATTTTAAACTAGATTAGAAATAAGCTAACTTTTAACACTAACCATACAATTAAAGGAATTAGCAACAAAAGAAAGTAACTTTGATGGAATTATACCTCTTGATCTATGGATCAAGCAAGAAGTTTGCTCCAAAGAATGGCTTCCTAGCTCCAAGATTCAAGCAAGAATGGCTAAGGATAATGATAACATAAGGATTTTGTTTGGATTTTTGGAATTAATTCATGGATTTTGATGTATTTTCTTGAAGGAAAATGAAGAAAAATGCAAAGAAAAGAGATGAGGAAGAGGGGTGCAGGTTTCGGCCAGGTAGGAGGTATGGGGGAGGGTGTGGGGTGAGTGGGAAGGTCAAGGGTCAAGTTCCAAAGTCAATGTATCATACTTTATCCAATATATTTAAATTAATCCATAAACCAACAATTTAACTCAAGAAAGAAACCAAGAAGAGAGAGGCCAGAAATTTCTGGTCTCACACAAGGTGGGGCTGTCCTAGGGCTGAGGAAAAAGATAGAGGGGTTTTACAAAAGAAATTTTATGCAAAAAGGCCCCCTACAACTCAAAAATTGCAAGTTTTAGCCCAAAATTCAATAAATTCGTTTCAATTCATAAAAATTTGTTAAAAATCAAAATAAATTACTAAAAATTCATGTTATCACTAGATTATAATTATCATAATTTTATAGATTAAAATTAGCCCGGAAAAATTTGTATTTATCGCTTATTTAATGTATTTTCTTACCGGCTTAAAATAATATTAAAAAAATGAAAAATAGGGAAAAAATTTTAAATGACCAAAATTTCATAATTAACTCATTAGTCACTAAAACAAGTAATTACCTATCCATTTAAGGTATAATTAGCCCTAAACTGCAAAATATCGAGAAAGACGGTTTTCGGAAAAATACCGAATTTTCACCGAATTTCAGGAAAACACCAAAACGACTTTTCAAGACGCTACAATCTTCCCCCCTTAAAGAAATTCGGTCCCCGAATTTAAAAAAATATAGCTACGCGCACCTTCAAAGAGATGGGGATACTTCTTCCTCATCTCGCCCTCGGTCTCCCAGGTAACCTCCTCGCTGCTCGGGCTACGCCAAAGGACCTTGACGGTTGGTATAATCTTCGACCTCAACTTCGTCACCTGCCGATCCAGGATGGCCACCGGCTGCTCTGCAAAAGAAAGGTCGCGCTCTAGCTGGACTGTCGGGTGCTGAATCGCATGCGAAGGGTCATGAAGGTACTTGCGGAGCATCGAAACATGGAAGACGGGGTGAACATCGGGAAAGCTGGGAGGAAGAGCCAAACGATATGCAACTGCGCCGACACGCTCGAGGATCTCGAAGGGACCTACGAATCTAGGGCTAAGCTTCCCCTTTCGCCCAAAACGCATCACGCCCTTCATCGGAGAGACCCTCAGAAAAACATGGTCGCCAACTGCGAACTCTAATCTGCGACGGCGCCTGTCTGCATAGGATTTCTGCCTGCTCTGAGCCGCTCTCATCCGGTCTCGGATCAACTGTATCTTCGCTGTCGTCTCCTCAACAAGCTGCGGCCCCAAAATGCTGCTCTCGCTGAGCTCTGTCCAACAAACGGGCGATCTGCATCTCCTCCCATACAATGCCTCGAAAGGTGCCATCTGAATAGTATCCTGGAAGCTGTTGTTGTAAGAGAACTCCACTAGAGGTAAATGACGATCCCAGCTACCACCAAAGTCTAAAACGCACGCTCTGAGCATGTCCTCGAGAGTCTGAATGGTCCGCTCTGACTGTCCGTCTGTCTGCGGATGAAACGCTGTGCTGAAGCTCAAACGAGTGCCCAAAGCCTCCTGAAGTCTCTGCCAAAGTCGGCTGGTGAACTGAGTGCCTCGATCTGACACGATACAAGTCGGTACGCCATGTAGTCGCACGATCTCGTCAATATAGAGCTGAGCATACTGAGCGAAGCTGAAAGTCGTCTTCACTGGAAGGAAGTGAGCCGCTTTCGTCAATCTATCCACGATCACCCAGATGGAGTCGTACCCTCGACTGGTCCTGGGTAGACCCACAACGAAATCCATCGAAATCTGCTCCCATTTCCGCTCTGGAATGGGTAACAGCTGAAGCTCTCCTGCGGGCCTCTGGTGCTCGGCCTTGACTTGCTGACAAGTCAGGCATCTCGAAACGAACTCCGCAATGTCCCTCTTCATCCCGTCCCACCAGTAGGTCTCTCTCATATCATGGTACATCTTGGTGGAACCGGGGTGGACACTATACACTGATCGGTGTGCCTCCTCAAGAATGTCGCGCCGCAATCCATCAGCATCTGGTACGCACAGTCTAGATCCATATCGTAAAATCCCCTGATCGTCAACCACGAACTCGGAAAATCTGCCCTGTCCCACCTGTGCCATTATCTCTGAGCAACGGTCGTCACTGCGCTGTGCCTCATATATACGGTCAAGCAACTGTGGGCGTGCACGAACATGCGTGAGCTGTCCCCCTATCTGAGTGAACTCGAACTCAACTCGGCTGTCGCATAACATCTGCCAATCTGCTGACGACTGCCTCTGCACTGCGCGCAAAAAGGATAGACTACCCCCAGGCCTCCTACTCAACGCATCTGCCACCACATTTGCCTTGCCGGGGTGATATAAGATCTCGCAGTCGTAGTCTTTCACCAACTCCATCCAACGCCGCTGTCTGAGGTTCAGGTCTCGCTGCTGAAATATGTACTTTAAGCTCTTGTGATCGGTGAATATCTGACACGACTCGCCGTAAAGGTAATGTCGCCAAATCTTCAGTGCAAAGACCATTGCAGCCATCTCCAAATCATGAGTGGGGTAGTTCTGTTCATGCTGCTTCAACTGCCGAGAAGCATAAGCGATCACCCGGCCATGCTGCATCAATACGCATCCTAATCCCACTCGCGAAGCATCACAGTAGACAACAAATCCGCCTGATCCCGAAGGCAAAGATAATACCGGCGCCGTAGTCAAACATGTCCGCAGCTGCTGAAAACTGCGCTCGCACTCCTCTGTCCAAACGAAAGGAACTCCCTTCCGGGTCAAACTGGTCAACGGTGCAGCTATACGGGAGAAGTCCTGAACAAAACGCCTGTAGTAGCCGCCAAGCCTAGAAAACTACGGATCTCAGTAACCGATGTAGGTCGGGGCCACTGCTGAACAGCCTCAATCTTCTTCGGGTCCACACAAATGCCGTCTCTCGTAACCACGTGACCCAAGAATCCGACGCTGTCCAGCCAGAATGCACACTTGGAGAACTTCGCGAACAGCTGGTGCTCCCTCAGAGTCTGTAACGTAATCCGCAAGTACTGCTCGTGCTCCTCTCTGCTCCGGGAGTACACCAAGATATCGTCGATAAACACGATGATGAACAAGTCAAGATACAGCCTGAATGTACGGTTCATCAAATTCATAAATGCTGCTGGGGCGTTGGTGAGTCCGAACGACATCACCAAAAACTCGTAGTGGCCATAGCGTGTACGGAAAGCTGTCCTCGGTATATCCTCCTGTCGAACCCGCAGCTGATGGTATCCTGATCGCAAGTCGATCCTCGAAAAATACCCCGCACCCTGAAGCTGGTCGAACAAATCATCAATGTGCGGCAACGGATATCTGTTCCGAACGGTAACTTTGTTCAGCTGGCGGTAGTCGATACATAAGCGCAAACTTCCATCCTTCTTCTTGACAAACAGGACCGGAGCACCCCACGGAGAAACACTAGGTCGAATGAGCCCCTTATCTAACAAATCCTGCAACTGATCCTTCAGCTCTCGAAGCTCTGCCGGGGCCATCCGATAAGGCGGTATAGAAATAGGCCCCGAACCGGGAATCAAATCAATGCAGAACTCAACATCGCGCTCAGGCGGTAGCCCGGGTAGCTCATCAGGGAAAACATCAGGGAACTCACAAACTACCAGGACCTGGTCCAACGGAACCTCTGTAGCTCGAGTATCACAAACAAACGCTAAGAATCCCTGACATCCCTTCCGCAAGAGCTGACCAGCGCGAAGAGACGAAATTAAGCTGGGAAGGGCGACACTGCGGTCTCCCTGAATAACAAGGACTGGCTCTCCCGGAAAGCTAAATCTGACTGCCTTCTCACGGCAGTCCACCGAAGCATAACAAGTGGCTAGCCAATCCATGCCCAGAAGCACATCAAAGTCCAACATATCGAGGAGTATCAAATCAACTGATGAATCCCTCTCCCCGATACGAACGGAACACAAACGAAATACAAACCGAGCGACAAACGACTCGCCTACCGGAGTAACAACAACAAGCGGCTGATCTAACGACGACGACTCACGGCCCAACATCGGTGCAAAGTGTGTAGAGACGTACGAATGTGTGGAACCTGGGTCGAATAATACCCGTGCGTCGAAAGAACAAACTGGCAAAGTACCTGTCACAATGGCATTGGATGCCTGCACATCCTGCGGTGTCAAAGCAAAAACTCGGGCCTGTCCTCCACCGATAGCGGGCTGACCTCGACCTCGGCCTCTGCCTCCTCGTCCTCTCTGAACAGGACCGCCGCGTCCACGGCCTCTCGGTGCACCTAACTGGCGTGGAGCATCGCCTGGGGTAGGAAGTAGGGCTCTCTGAGGAGGGGGTGGTGATGGTGGTAGGGTCACGTGCGGAACTGTCGCTGCTCCCTGTCGTCTCACCGGACAGTCTCTGACAAGATGGTGCAAACTCCCGCACCCAAAACATCCTGGCGACGGCTGCTGCCCCTGGGGATAAGAACCATATAACTGTCCCCGTCCAAATCCTCTGCCCGGCCTATCTCTCGGAAAGAATCTGGCGCGCTGCCTCTGAGGCGGTACATCGGTGCGCATCCTCTTCGGCCCAGAAACGGCCGAAGTCTGTGATATGCGTGCCTCCATCCGCAATGCCGTATCCCTAGCAGCTGAATAAGTGTCGTAGCGCTGGGCGCCAATGGCAAGATATAGCTGGGCATCAAGTCCCTGTACGAACCTCTTCACCATCTTCTCCTCGGTATCCACCAAATACTGAGCATATCGGGACAACTGTGTAAACTGGATGTCATACTCAGACACCGTCATCCCAGGTGTCTTGACTAAGGCCTCGAAACTGCGAGCTCTGGCGTCACGAACGCTCTCTGGAAGGAAATGGGCTAGAAAGACCGCTGTAAACTCGACCCAAGTCATAGGCGGTAGATCTGCAGCTCGACCTCTCAAGATTGACTCCCACCATGTCTGCGTGAGACCCTCTAGTCGGAAACTCGCAAGCTCTACCCATCGATCATCCGAACATCTCAGCGAACGGCAGATCCTGGCTAAACTGTCAAGGAACGTCTGTGGGTCCTCCGCTGCCTCGGTGCCGGTGAATACTGGAGGTCTCAGCCTCATGAAATCCTGTAGTGAAACCGGAATGGCCACGGTGGTAGTAGTAGGAGCAGGTATCATGGTCGTCTGTGATGTAGTAGGTACGTCATCCGGCCTCGGTGTACGACTGGCTGCAACTAGGGATCCTACCATCTGACGCAGCTCCTGCATGCCTCCCATCATCTGTCGCAACTCCTCCATACCGGTCTCGAGCCTATCCATACGGCCTGGGGAAGGTGGATCGGTCTGTCCCTGCGGCGTAGGCATACCACCCTGCTCAGTCCTAGTCTCAGACGAGCCAGCTCGAATCTCGTCTCTGGCGGCAGCCCTCTGTTCCCTCGTAGCCTTCGGCGGCATAGTGGCTGTTACAGGAAAACGGATAGTAAGGACAGTGCAATAGGATTATAGGATACACGGAATTAAAGAAGGAAATTTCCAAGCAAGTATCCTAAAGTCACTTAGGCGGAGTACCGTATCGTAAGTATGCCGCGGACATACGCACGCTACGTTACCCTGCTTAAGTCACTTACTCCATCTACCAAGGGTCATCCTACACTCACAAAGGTAAAACCTATCGCTCTGATACCAACTTTGTCACGACCCGCAGGGTACGGAACGTGACTGGCACTTAAGTTTACGAAACGTCTAAAGGCGTCCGTAAAATAAGTAAGCCAAAAGCCCAGAAAAACAAAACCAATTAAGCAAAAGAGTGAAGAAAACCCAACATTCGAAAGCAAGTTTATCAAATAAGTCATGCGAAACACTTTTTAAAAACAATACCAACTTTTCCCGAAAATTTCGGCAGAGTCTCCTTTGTAAATACTGGCCCCCAAAAATGGGTACAACAAAATATATACATGAATCCACAAAATAGGGCATCCCCAAGCGGGAGCTAGCTCTTCGCCATACGGCGGTCACAAATCCCACGCAATGTAAATGACAACAAGCATAATAAAGCATAAGGAAGCATGAAAAAGTAGCATGTCGGCTCAAGTGAGCTCGACCCCAAAATACAGCATAAAATCCACAAACCTCACTGTCTCATCTCTAGGTCAATATACAATAATCTGGTGGAAAACAGTAGATGGAGTACACTAGATACAAGAATATACAAGGTGGTACAAAAATTAACATAACCCACCTATGAGCAAATCTCGAGCTCAGGCAAAAGAGGCAAAAGACAAGTGCACCCGCCGCTACTGAACTGACGGAGCGGACCTGCAAAAGACTGTGGCACAACGGGGGTGAGTTGCCAACTCGTGAGTAATAAATAACATCTGCAAAGGCTATCGTATGCATGCACACAAGCATCCTAGCATCTAAAATACAGGTATGACTGGATGCACTAGCAGGTGTGTATATCATATCAGTGTGCTAATATGTATGCAACATGAATATCTGAGGTCTCAATATGTATATATAAGAAATATTTATTCTCTTTTTGTTTTTGAAACTCTTTTAGAAAGCCAGCATAATGTCAATGAATCGACAAAAATCGGTGTCCAGCAACGACACCCAAAAGCTGTCTCAAATCTCATAAATGTATCTCTGGCCTCAGCCGTCCGGCTGACCCATCTCAAATATCAATATCTCATCATCTAGCGGCCACGGTCGGTATCCTCTGGATATCCGCCGTCCCAAACAGTCACCGGTAGGTAATCCGTCCCCTGCCAGGCTCAACGTCATCACCACATTCCTCTTGCCCCGGGGTACCTTACCGGGCCCACCATGTACCCGTGCCGGTTCCTCCACTCCTCGACACGGATTTCCAAATCCACAGCAAACTCATGGTGGACGACACTTACATCACTAGAAAACCGCAATTTTTACATATTTTAAAATATAATAAGTTTAGAAAATTTGCGGTTTTCCCCCGAAATCCAGCAATATCATAAAATCTCAAGAAATCCTCATAAGTGCATATATCAATGATAATGAATGCGTATGATATCAATAATCAAGTCGCGATGTGTGATTAATGTATTAAGCATGAACAATTAATATGATGAATTACATGCACATGAATAGCAATACTACGGTTTCATTTTTAAGGAATTAAAGGCAAAAGCAGCAGTTTAAGTATCAATTAGTAAAAGGTTTAATTTAAATGTTATCTAGTGTGGTGGCATGGCAATTACCAGGGTGTGTGTGTAAGCATGAATAGTGCTCGTGCTGCATATAAAAACCTGGTAATGGTGCATGTGTCCTACAATTGAGTTTGCGTATATGGGTATAACATATTGTTCTAATTGCAGCAATTATCATGCCAGTAATATTATTCTAATGTCACAAGTGGTTATCCAGTTTACTATTTTTCAGTTTACTAAATCTATCGGGCGACTTGCGCCATCCAAACGATCGTCCCCCGTAGATGTTAAATCTACTCACCGGGATCCCTGGCTAGCTGTGTCCAATCACCGCCTTTCCCTTTCGCGCCGCGTCTGACGTCTCCGCGACCGAACCTGGAATTTACATCAGTACCAAATATAAGGTTACATATCAAGAACGACGCAAAACCCCAACGAAACTACTAAAGTTCGCTAACTAGGTACAACGTGCACAAAGTGCGCGGAACACACGCGAAAATCGCAAAACTGCCGAAAAACGCCGATTTGGGTCGCCCGGCAAAACTAAAACCCGACTACCCAAAAACCGCACTCACGCATCCTAAAAGTCGTAGGACAAGCCATCACAATCATCAAGATGCCACAATTAATTCATCACATAGCTTTTATAAAAATCTAGTAAGCAGAAATTGCAATTTGATGCAAACATCGACAATTTAGCAACAAAGTCAACACCACCCAACACCAACATCCAAACTAACCAAATAGCTAGCCAATACACAAATTCTAAACCATTAACTAAGCTTAAAAACCTAATTTACATAACAAAACCTTCTCTTGATTTTTGTAATTAGCAAACATAAACCAAACTATATATGAAAAACCTTAATTTAACACTATATTTTAGCCTAATAAGCAAATTAACCACTTAGATTAAGGTTAGCAAAACACTAGATAGCAAATTAGGTTTAATCACTTAAATAATGCTTTCTAAAACTTAATACACTCACTAATCAAGCTTCAAATATCATTTTCCATACATAACCCTCTCTTGAAAAACCTTAAAACAACAATTTACAACTAAAATCAACTTCTAAAATTACCTAAATTAGCATAATTAAAGACTACATAACAAGGTAACCATATAGATTAGTTCACTAACAACTAGATTAACTAATAAACAACTTAATTAATTATCATGGTTCAAAACCCTAGTTTAAACAAACTACTCATTTTAAACTAGATTAGAAATAAGCTAACTTTTAACACTAACCATACAATTAAAGGAATTAGCAACAAAAGAAAGTAACTTTGATGGAATTATACCTCTTGATCTATGGATCAAGCAAGAAGTTTGCTCCAAAGAATGGCTTCCTAGCTCCAAGATTCAAGCAAGAATGGCTAAGGATAATGATAACATAAGGATTTTGTTTGGATTTTTGGAATTAATTCATGGATTTTGATGTATTTTCTTGAAGGAAAATGAAGAAAAATGCAAAGAAAAGAGATGAGGAAGAGGGGTGCAGGTTTCGGCCAGGTAGGATGTATGGGGGAGGGTGTGGGGTGAGTGGGAAGGTCAAGGGTCAAGTTCCAAAGTCAATGTATCATACTTTATCCAATATATTTAAATTAATCCATAAACCAACAATTTAACTCAAGAAAGAAACCAAGAAGAGAGAGGCCAGAAATTTCTGGTCTCACACAAGGTGGGGCTGTCCTAGGGCTGAGGAAAAAGATAGAGGGGTTTTACAAAAGAAATTTTATGCAAAAAGGCCCCCTACAACTCAAAAATTGCAAGTTTTAGCCCAAAATTCAATAAATTCGTTTCAATTCATAAAAATTTGTTAAAAATCAAAATAAATTACTAAAAATTCATGTTATCACTAGATTATAATTATCATAATTTTATAGATTAAAATTAGCCCGGAAAAATTTGTATTTATCGCTTATTTAATGTATTTTCTTACCGGCTTAAAATAATATTAAAAAAATGAAAAATAGGGAAAAATTTTTAAATGACCAAAATTTCATAATTAACTCATTAGTCACTAAAACAAGTAATTACCTATCCATTTAAGGTATAATTAGCCCTAAACTGCAAAATATCGAGAAAGACGGTTTTCGGAAAAATACCGAATTTTCACCGAATTTCAGGAAAACACCAAAACGACTTTTCAAGACGCTACACAGGTGTAGGGTTCTTAGGCACACTAGTGAGGTCTCGCAAGCCATCGACCATGGCAATTTCAAAAATTCTAGGTGCCGAGAGACCCGACTACGGATCGTTTGCTAGAAATCTAGGCGAAAAACAATCTAGTTAACAACTTAACTAATGGGTTATCGGAAATACAACCTTTGTAGATCCGGTGCTCCACCTCCATAGCTCCGCAACGAAGTCGTCTCCGCTGTCCCAAAGGAATCCGGGCTCTAGAGTCGGCTTCGTCGGAGAAAAAGCGAGCTAGGTCGTCGATGTCCATGCCGAAGATGATCTACGTCGAAGCATCGCAAGATCAAGCTCTCACTTCACCAAGTCAAGAAACTTGTGAAGGAAACACACTCTACTACTTGGCAAGAGATAGAGGATGAAGAAATAGGAAGTGGGTAGACTTTAGATTTGGATTTCTCACTCATATCATCAATCCACCATTGATGTAGTCTAGGTTTTTCTTCTTGAGTTGAAGGAAGAAGAAGAAGAAATATTATGATAAGAATAATAAAAAAGAAAAGAAAATAGAATACTTATCATAATTGAACCATGGTCAAGTGTAGAGAATAAATCATGGTTAGTGGGATGGTTAGGGTTAAGCATGAGACAAAATGGTCACTTGGTCAAAGTCTTCATGAAGCTTCATGAACAAAATAAAAGAAGCCACCATTTTCTCATTTGCTTTTCATTTTCCAAAATGAATGAATGAATAAATAAATAGATATGAAAATGTAAACCCTAACCAGTACATAACCATGGTTTAAACTTTACACAAAACACAAGTAAAACATGTATCATCAAACATGATACAATCAAGTGCACAAAACTATATCGAATATACAATGTGCACACCCGAGTGAGAAAATCCATTTAAAGTGAACCGATACTAGTTAATGCAAAGTAATATATCAAATATATAATTATGCATCAAATCATTAAATCAACACTTGATTTAACGATCCGGTCATATCGCATATAATCGACTAGTATCTTTAGTAACAACTTATCGAATCAACACTTGATCCGATAACCCGGCTATATCGCATATAACCGATCAATGTCACATCGCGAGAATGAAATACGGTATCACATACACGCATCATTCTCGGTCCCGCACATATCTCATATGCGCTCCTAATTCGTTTCGCTTGAGCCAGGAAACCTCTGTGTAGGACTCTAAAGACTCTCAATACGCCGGCAGCAGATGATGATCATATCAAGCATCCACAAGCCGCAAGCGGTCTGCTAAACGTAACGGCCACCCGGGTATTGAGCGATCTGAAGATCGACGAGCAAGCCCGCTCACACTCCAGTGAATCCAACCAGTAACACTACCGTACAGTCCGGTCTGATCGTCTGATATGTCGTATATCTCGCCTAGGGGTGGTAAACGTCAGACCCCAATAGCTTGATAAGTCGTGTCGATATGAGGTCTATAACAATTCGAGAAACTACTGGTAACACTTACCAGTAAATCTCAGCAACCCTGGCCAGGGATTTCCTGTTATAACCAATCGAACACAGCGCAACATCAACCCCCTATACCGGGAGAGACGAATCCCCTCCTATCGCTCATTTCCTTCATGTGACTCGGGACTGTACCCAAAAACCACCATTTTGCACGCCCTCTTGGACGTGGTAAGATGGAAATCAAAGCACAGTGGGAACCACACAAGACACTATGACGATCTCGGGTCAACAGACTACTCTGTACCAGTGTCACCAGAGAACTGCCATCTGACGTGAGGTATAATACCATCTGGGAGTTCTCGACGAGTCCGTCCAGTGTACCCAGTCTCTACTGAGCACCCGTATATCATCTCTGATGTCAAACACCAATGGATATGGGATCATCCATCGCCCATCTGTATGGGTCGAGAAGGTACACGCTAGTCTACTCTGGTATATCGATGCCCCGTCTCGATACACCCTCGACTAGGGACTTTGAAGGATGTACTTATGGACTACCATGTCCCCACTAGTATGATCCGCATCATAGTCCAGGTAGTCAAGTACACATCCTAAGGGCTTTACCAACATGTAACAGAGAGACAATCAGCATACACGTTAAGGTAAAGGGTAACCAGATAGCATACTATCATGTCGAGCAAGAAAGTCCTCCCTATATATGTCCCAGCATCCACTACAATATACATCCTATGTACAGTAATGGCCTCTAGGGCATACATATAACTAACAATCTCCCACTTGCACTAGGGCCATCTGTAGCAGTGGTTGTAGTATCTCATACTCAACCATCCCATAAAAGTCTCTCTCTGGGAACAGGCCTTTGTGAGTGGATCCGCTGTGTTGTCCTCTGAATCTACTCTCCAAACCTCGATCTCCTTGGAGATCAACCATCTCCATGATCAGGTAATACTGCCTTAGAATATGTCTGGATCACTGATGGGACGGACGTTCCTTGGCATAAGCCACAACTCCATTGTCTCACAATGGGAGGAACAAAGTTCATCTTATGAACTAATATACACCCAGACGGGCTCTTTGGTAGCATCTTAAGTAGCGATGTATCCTGCCTTTATCGTCTAGTATGCCACGGTATCTAGCTTGGAACTTCTTCCAACATACCGTCCCTTTTCTGAGGGTAAAGACAATGCCTGTGACTGACACTCAGTCGTCATTATCACCCTGGAACCCTTCCAGTGATTCTCCCCAGGATCGATTGATACCATCTCACTACATCTAGTGAGAATCCCAACATCTAATTAAATCTATCTCATAGATCCAAAACCCAGAATTTAGTAGGTATCACTTTGATCCTATATGTGGAGAATCAGTGTGATAAGCGGAGATTGATCGAGCGTAGCATAGGAAACTCCTTCCCTATCAAGAGTATGTCATCCACGTACTCTACGAGGATCGTCACCATACTCCCTACTACCTTTTTGTTTATACAAGGTTCATCTACAATTTTGATGATGTCAACTTCTTTGACTAATACATCAAAACAGATGTTCCAACTCCGCGATGCCTGCTCTATCCTATAAAGCATCTTGCACACGTTTCCGCTGCTCCCACTGTCTACGAAGCCCTCTGGCTGTGTACATATAGACGCTCTCTTCTAAATCATCATTTAGAAAAGCAGTCAAGACACCCAACCACCAGATATCGCAGTCATGGTATGTAGCCGTGACAAGTAGGATCTGGATGGACTTAAGCATAGCTACTTGAAAAGGTTTCATCATTATCCACACCTGGTCAATGATGCAAACTTTTAACAAGTCTAGCTTTGAAAGTCTCAACTTTTCCATGTACACCAAGTAATCTTCTCAAGATATACTTGCTCCTGATGGGAATTTAACCCTTCAGATATAGCAACCAAAGTCCATACTTTGTTGGTGTATAAGGATTCCATCTCAGATCGATAAGCATCCAGCCATTCTTACAGAGTCTTACTCCTGATGGCCAGCTCGAAGTTAGTTGGATCATCATCTCATGATGCAGTCCTCGCTCCCACTGTCATAGAGAAACCGAAGTATCTTTCAGGTGGGTGAGGAACCCTACTAGATCGGCGGAGAGGCTGAGGTTCGTTGGTAACTATTGAATCATTTGGTTTTGCCAAATCATCTGCTGTAGTTTGTATAGCTGGAACCTTTCCAGTTCTACATTACAGACCTTGCCTTGAGCTTGTCCGGATTTTGCTTTTAGACATTAGCCGGACAACCCCAAATCTTAACTAGCTTAAGACATGGGCTCACCCCTTTCCATATCACATATGAAATGGTAGGCAACTGATTTGATTGGAACCCTATTCAGTAGGTATGCAACTTCTTAAGTGCACAACTCCCTTAAGGAAAAAGGTAACTCAGTAGTACTCATCATAGAGCACACCTTATCATATAGGGTGTGATTGCTCCGCCCCGATATACCATCGTGCTATGGTGTATTCGGAGGAGTAATGCTGAGAGAGAATCTCATTCTCCTTTAGAATAATCCAAGATTTCCGTGCACAAGTATTCTCCTCCTTGATCTCATCATAGGACATAATACTTATACCCGTATTGGTTCTCTACTTCTAGCATATATTCTGTGAATATCTCAAAAGGTTCGGACTTGTGTTTCAACAGGAACATAGGTCTGAATCTTGAGAGATTATCAGAGAATGTAACGAAGTACAAAGAACCAGTCTTGGCATGTGTAGACAAGGGACCTACATACATCAACATGTATCATCCCAAGAGTTTACTAACTCTTTCTCTGTTTCCATTGAACGGAGCTATGGTCATCTTATCTTTGTGACATGACTGGCGAGTTTCACAAGATGTAAGTTCAAACTATTTTAAATATGCATCTTAATGTAACTCTAGCCAGTCGGGTCGCATTGATCTGACCTAGTCTACAATACCTCAAGAAGGATTTGTTCATTTCTGAACTCTTCCTCTTGTGTGTGTTTCATATACTAAGAACTGTAGTTTGATTTAGAACATCAATGCTTTTAGATAACGTGCATGAACCGATCAACTTTTTGATATAAGAAATGTTCAAAACATTATCCAACAATACAAAATTTTATCATTTCTTTACTAATAAAGAGACTGATATGATTTTGTATATCAGGTTCGGTATCTAATAACATTCGTTCAGAATCAATGTATTGTAATACAGGGTGACAGTGACCAACAGACTTGGCTGCAACTCTTGCCCCGTTTTCTGCCTCATGAAACTTATCACCCGTTCTCAGTTCTCTACCTTTCTGTAGCCCTATGTAACAGATTACATATCTGGGATCCTGATCTGGTATCAAATACCCAGGACGCAGAGGATACTGAGAAACAGTTTTTTGTAATGAACACACCCGAAGATGATGCATCAGCATGCACTCTCTTCGTTTGGGAGGCACGGGAATTCTGGTAATCCCCAATTTCCTGCTCTGTCTTATAATAATTATAAGTTGGAGCGGGACCAACGTTCCCCAGCTCAGTATAAGAAGCGGGTTCGGTCAATATTCCGTATTATTATCTTGATTAAGGCGTGATATGGTCGCTACCTGGAGAGAGAGAGAAGAAAACACTCAGCGTGCGCTCTTGCAAGAATAGATTGGTTATTATTTTATCTAATCAGGATGGCTCCCACTGCTTTTTATCAAATCTTCCTTCAAACCCTAAAAGGAAAGACTAGCCGGGATTAATTACACACTACAAGTTCGCCAATCTTTCAGCCAGGCCAGTGTCGGTACTTTGAGGGAGGTCTCCCGTGCTTTCGCACGAACCTAATTAATGTAAACCTCGTTTTCCCAGAGGCGTAACCTCGTTGACACCTTTCTAGACACCTACTTGATCGGCTAATTGTAATGTATAAAACTCTCCCAGGAGTAACTCTTACTCGCAGCTAGTATCGGGATCCAACTATCTCATAGAAGGTATGCAATCTCATTGCAAATTTCAACACTTGAAATTCCCGATAATATTTTTCCCCTAGCGTCCTATGACCTTGACGCAGGCCAACAAACCATAGTCCGCTAGTCAAGTTCAACCCGTCATTTCCTGATTGAATTAAACCCACCCGCACGACCCTTGACGCAGGCCAACAAAGTCGCACGACTACCCTAATCCAATCACATCATATGCTTATGCAGATAAGCACCAGTTAGCTACCGCACACTACGCCTTGACGCAGGCCAACAAACGTAGCACGAATACTAACTACTACTTATCTGAAATGACGGAGGGCTACGACAGGTTTTTCTGAAAACCTATTGCGTAATGAACTTGATATCGTTGTAGAATCAAATGAATTTTGAAATGGAGTGTTTTTGAGGCTTTTCTAGTTTTGCTAAAGGAGTCACTCCCGGTGAAGGGATCGTCGGTCCTTTCCTCGTCGAATGAGGTGCGGGATATATCACATATATCACTGTGCAAAGCAAAAACTCTTAAAAGCAATCAAAAGACAAACCGAGTGTGTAGCATCTGCCAGTTATTGCTAAAGGAGTCACTCCCGGTGAAGGGATCTCGGTCCTTTCCTCATCGAATAAGGTGCAGGATATATCACATATACCTCTGTGCAAAGCAAGAACTGTAGCTACCTGTTTTATTTTGAAATTCGATTCTACAACATCTTAGGTTTCTTTTATTTCATTAATCTCATTAATGAAGTCCCATCATATAAGTACCTAATTATCACAGATAAATACGACGTACAATTATGCCATCCGCATTCGCCTCGATGTCCCCTCATGCACCGTTAGGTTAGGTAACTAACGACAGAGCAGGGCAGGGCTAGCGCGGGTGCAAAACATAAGTAACGTCTATATAATATATCATATATACTATATACTGTATCTATCACAGAACATCACATGATCACATCACAGATATCGCAGCAGAAGAATCATATGAAATATTGGATATACTAGGACGTCCGTGTTTTCAATACGAGCCAGTATAAAACACGGATTCCACGGTCGTGATGAATAGCCAAACCCACACCCCTAGACCCCTACGAGAGCGGCAAGCAACCCTACCAATTCTGGAGTTAGGAGACCCGGACTCGACTCCTCGAGTTGGTCTCCCACTGGACTCCAGAACCCGGTTACTTGTGCCCTCCTCCTTGGGTCTATCCTAGTGCGGAAAAGTAAATAATATACAAAATGTGACAACTTCCGCAACCTGGAAGTGCCCCAATAAAAGAATATTACATACAAGTTTTTACATGAATGAAAATGAAAAACACTCATCTCACATAAAAAACCCCCGGCTATTCAAACACGACGATCCAATATAACATATCCAGCAACACATAACATCACATGTCATCAACGTAAGTAAATATGTCCATCCCAATTGTCGTTGACATATAGCAACGAAACCGGCGATATCACATATTACACTTACGGTCACAGAAAAGAAAGTGTAAAACTACAACAGTTAGAATCCGCAACCATGCATAGACATCGCAAGCCTAATCAAATGAATTCCTTAGACATCGCATGCCTAACAATTATAAACCCCGCATTTTAGTCTCATTATCGAAAACACTTTTCAATATCAAGTCGGGCAATTCAACAAGATTCCCGACATCCTGATCGAATGCTCGTCGCAAACTTCAGTAGACGGCCGCACCCCCGATACCGTCGACGAAGTGCACCAAGGCGGAACACCGCTGCCGCGAGCACCCGAACGGATGCTTTCGGCGACGGGGTTCTCCTACAGTCACTTGGTTGGGGTTATGGGGTGAGGCTGTCTATTAAGTTTACCCGGCGAGTGTCCGCGTACGCTACGTGATTGCGACGGACTTTTGATCATATCAAAATTCCGTGGCAACCGATCAAGTGAGACTAAACTGCTATGTTTATAACATTCATTTAGTTATCTCATAACTACTTGTGAATTCCAATTATTGTATCCCATTCCAGATAAATAGAAAATGTTAAACTTTCCGATTGAACATTCGAACACCCAAGTTTTCCCGATATAGATCAACACATGAAATAAGTCTAACAACATTCAGTTCGTGCCTCAGTACCAACGGTCCAGCCGTAAAAGGGTCAAGCCAACGCCTCACATGTGGCACGCCGTACTGCCCCAAACCCGAAGGTTCAAAGGGCAGTTCAAGACGATCACATAATCGAGTTAAGGTTTGTTGTCTTCTAGAGGGTCCATCGAGTTACTTGCACTACTTAGAACGTCGTTAAACTACGGAAAAATCCAACACTTGGAAATTTCCCGACAGGGGAAAAATTGGGTATTTATATCCGGTCGAACTTTTTAACATATTCTAAAATTTATCCGGAAAGTCACACAGACAAAATTTGATAATCCGATCGAACATTCGAATCCCCAAAACAACCCTAGAAAACTCAACTGTTGACTGAATATTAAAAATTCCCAGAAAACTCAGCATATTAAAATAGAAATTACTGTGCAAAAAGTGAGTGATGACGTCATCATCTTGCCGCGGAACCGCCGCAGAAGCCAGGCTTCTGCCGCGGTTCCGCCGCCGTTATTACTGTTCATGACAAAATTTTTGCATCGTAATTCTTATTTTTCCCTGCTGAATTTTTTACGAATTTTTAATTTGGAAAAATCCAGATATTTCAAAAATGTCCATAGAGCATTCTCGGGTGTGGGTTTCGGGTTCGTTCGGGTTTCAAATTCCGTCTGGACTTCGCCTAAGGCTCTAGTTAGGCTCTGATACCATTGTAGGGTTCCTAGGCACACTAGTGAGGTCTCACAAGCCATCGACCATGGCAATTTCAAAAATTCTAGGTGCCGAGAGACCCGACTACGGATCGTTTGCTAGAAATCTAGGCGAAAAACAATCTAGTTAACAACTTAACTAATGGGTTATCGGAAATACAACCTTTGTAGATCCGGTGCTCCACCTCCATAGCTCCGCAACGAAGTCGTCTCCGCTGTCCAAAAGGAATCCGGGCTCTAGAGTCGGCTTCGTCGGAGAAAAAGCGAGCTAGGTCGTCGATGTCCATGCCGAAGATGATCTACGTCGAAGCATCGCAAGATCAAGCTCTCACTTCACCAAGTCAAGAAACTTGTGAAGGAAACACACTCTACTACTTGGCAAGAGATAGAGGATGAAGAAATAGGAAGTGGGTAGACTTTAGATTTGGATTTCTCACTCATATCATCAATCCACCATTGATGTAGTCTAGGTTTTTCTTCTTGAGTTGAAGGAAGAAGAAGAAGAAATATTATGATAAGAATAATAAAAAAGAAAAGAAAATAGAATACTTATCATAATTGAACCATGGTCAAGTGTAGAGAATAAATCATGGTTAGTGGGATGGTTAGGGTTAAGCATGAGACAAAATGGTCACTTGGTCAAAGTCTTCATGAAGCTTCATGAACAAAATAAAAGAAGCCACCATTTTCTCATTTGCTTTTCATTTTCCAAAATGAATGAATGAATAAATAAATAGATATGAAAATGTAAACCCTAACCATTACATAACCATGGTTTAAACTTTACACAAAACACAAGTAAACATGTATCATCAAACATGATACAATCAAGTGCACAAAACTATATCGAATATACAATGTGCACACCCGAGTGAGAAAATCCATTTAAAGTGAACCGATACTAGTTAATGCAAAGTAATATATCAAATATATAATTATGCATCAAATCATTAAATCAACACTTGATTTAACGATCCGGTCATATCGCATATAATCGACTAGTACCTTTAGTAACAACTTATCGAATCAACACTTGATCCGATAACCCGGCTATATCGCATATAACCGATCAATGTCACATCGGGAGAATGAAATACGGTATCACATACACGCATCATTCTCGGTCCCGCACATATCTCATATGCGCTCCTATTTCGTTTCGCTTGAGCCAGGAAACCTCTGTGTAGGACTCTAAAGACTCGTCAATACGCCGGCAGCAGATGATGATCATATCAAGCATCCACAAGCCGCAAGCGGTCTGCTAAACGTAACGGCCACCCGGGTATTGAGCGATCTGAAGATCGACGAGCAAGCCCGCTCACACTCCAGTGAATCCAACCAGTAACACTACCGTACAGTCCGGTCTGATCGTCTGATATGTCGCATATCTCGCCTAGGGGTGGTAAACGTCAGACCCCAATAGCTTGATAAGTCGTGTCGATATGAGGTCTATAACAATTCGAGAAACTACTGGTAACACTTACCAGTAAATCTCAGCAACCCTGGCTAGGGATTTCCTGTTATAGCCAATCGAACACAGCGCAACATCAACCCCCTATACCGGGAGAGACGAATCCCCTCCTATCGCTCATTGCCTTCATGTGACTCGGGACTGTACCCAAAAACCACCGTTTTGCACGCCCTCTTGGACGTGGTAAGATGGAAATCAAAGCACAGTGGGAACCACACAAGACTCTATGACGATCTCGGGTCAACAGACTACTCTGTACCAGTGTCACCAGAGAACTGCCATCTGACGTGAGGTATAATACCATCTGGGAGTTCTCGGCGAGTCCGTCCAGTGTACCCAGTCTCTACTGAGCACCCATATATCATCTCTGATGTCAAACACCAATGGATATGGGATCATCCATCGCCCATCTGTATGGGTCGAGAAGGTACACGCTGGTCTACTCTGGTATATCGATGCCCCGTCTCGATACACCCTCGACTAGGGACTTTGAAGGATGTACTTATGGACTACCATGTCCCCACTAGTATGATCCGCATCATAGTCCAGGTAGTCAAGTACACATCCTAAGGGCTTTACCAACATGTAACAGAGAGACAATCAGCATACACGTTAAGGTAAAGGGTAACCAGATAGCATACTATCATGTCGAGCAAGAAAGTCCTCCCTATATATGTCCCAGCATCCACTACAATATACATCCTATGTACAGTAATGGCCTCTTGGGCATACATATAACTAACAACAGGTAATAGTTGGGTGCAGTCCCGAAGCACTTGGAGGCAGTGACGGTTAGACAGGATTCGTCTCTCCCGGTATTGGGGGTTGACATCGCGCTGTGTCTAGGAGAGCCATTACACGAGTAGTCCCTGGCCAGGGCAAGCGAGATATACTGGTAGGTTTCCAGTGTTATCTCAGGGTGTTCTGGGCTACACTCCGACACGACTTGTACCGCTATTAGGGGACTGACATTCACCGTCCCTCTAGGCCCGCCATGCGATGTATCAGACGAACAGACCGGACTGTACGGAGACTGTCACATACAGGCTCAGTAGGAGTTCAGATGGGTTCACCTCGTCAGTCTTCTTATCGGCATCTACCTGGGGACCGTTACATACAGCTAGTGCCGCTTGCGGTCTGTGGTTAAACCCACTGCCAGCGTAGTGTCGAGTCTTTAGAGTCCCACACAGAGAGCTATTCGCCTTTAGGCAAAATGAGTAGAGGTCGCATGGTTTTGCGACAGGGTTCGTTCACATTCGCGCACTTGTGCACGTTTGCTGTCCGGACAGCTTATACTGGCGGGCTTTGGTTTAAGCCAGATCCTAGTATATGATTTGGGATTGGTTTTATCTCTTTGTATTCGTGTTCCTCGGATCACGAATACGGGTGCGTATGCACAGTTGATTGAGACAGAGGGAGAGGACTTTGATTAGGGTTAATGACCATTGTCATTTTGCTAACCCTAATGCTTATGTGTGTATTATGGTTAATTGAGATTAGTTTAATATAATTTTGCATGGTTAGGGTTGTTGACCATTTGACATTCTTGACTTGTTGACCTAGGTTGACAATTTGACCATCATCATTTCATTTGAAAGATGCTCTTTGATCATTGCAATTTGCATTAAAAATGAAATGATAATGATCATGTCTTCATTAAGCCATGACAACTATCTTACTAATTTTCAATTTACAATAATTCACACATATATGTGAGAATGGCTTATTATTCTCTCATTCTATCATATACTTTCTCTCTCTTGTTCTTCCTCTCTCTCAAGCTCTCCCCTCTCATGTGTTGAGAAACACTTGAGCTTGAGAAAAACCTCTTCTTGATAATCTCTACTCTCATCTAAGGTACTAGGATTAGCACTTCTAGCACTTTAGTTGCTTCTAGCTTGGAGTTGAAGCCAAAGGTTGAGGCTCTCGGGTGGATCTTTCTTTGACTCAAGAAGGCGACAAGGTGATCTCTTTCTTCCATTCCAAGGAGCAAGGAGAGAAGGACAAAAAGCCCAAGGTATAACCTTTCTTCCATGTAGCTAATTTCTAGTTAGCTTTAGTTAGATTTTGTTTAGCAAAGATCCTTCTTTTGTTAGTCCATGTTGCCTAGCATGATAAAAATCCGATTTTTATTACGTTTTCCGCCTCCCCGCAAGCACCAGGGTGGGCAACGTGGACTTACATCAACTGAATACCATGCACAAGTATCTACATCTTCGATCACCTTGAAGAATCCCGATACTTGCAACACCTGGTTCTCTACTTTATTCATATACCTATAATTTCTCAAAACTTGGACCTTGTGTATCTACGAAACACTTGTCTAAGAACTAGAGAAGTCATAAGTAAACAGAATATAGTGCGAGTACCAACCCCTCTGTCCTCATGGACACTGGACAATATACAATACTCTGTATAAGTCCCTTGAGTCAAACAACTCATTCCCTGTGTGTCGTAGGTTGAAAACTGTACTTATGGTTAAGAAGAATTACACCGTTGTTTAATGCTCCTTACCTAACCGTCCACTGATATAGGTAAATGTAATAGACATAATTTCAAAAGGGTATATCTCACTCTATAAAAATAGACGTACAGATATATCAATTTGAAATTGGTGCATAACAACGGATATTCAAAACCAAATATTTGCCGTCCGGCAAACAACCCAGATGATTTCCTCAAATATCACCAATTACAACGAATTCCGATATAATGAGGATGATCACCTAATTCCCAATAACTTACTCCCACTCATCATCTGTAAAACCATACAGATGTGAGAATCATATCTGGTAAATACATACCCTAGAGCAAGTGTCTAATTGGGAAATCAGTTTTCTTTTAACAGCACACAGTGAAACTGAAACATTGAAATGTTTCGATGGGGTATCCCGGTATTCCTAGTAATGCCTCTTCTATTATCCAGATTCACAACTGTAACCGTATATCTCTTTACCATCTCTCCAAATCCCTTTATATGTCTTTAGTCATTACCTTCTATACACCCCTTTAGGCCAAATAGTTTTCTTCCTTCCCTACCGTTCGGTACCAGCTTATAGTTTGGAAGAAGACTATCCAATAAGCATAATGGGTGTACTGTCCTAATCCTAGGAGCACTCGCATTGCGAGAGAAGGTGAAGATAAAAGACAACCGAATAAACCTTATTCCTATTTCTCCTGAACCAGAATCCATTCCCGAACTGGAACAAGTTCCTTTCGAGTTCGTATATAACCATACGATGGAGTATCCAAATAAACTGTGGATCTTCGTAGTGATACGGAGTGTTCTGGAGAAATACAAAGGTGAAGTGGGAGTGGTAATGAAATACTTGGTTCGGTCGTGAATAGCAGTCGTAATTTACTTTGCCCACTTACTAATCCCTTGATATGTCTTTACTTAATACCTTCTGTACACCATCGTTATGCTAATTGGTTTTCTTCATTCCTCACCGTTCGGCACCAGCCTAAGGTTTGGAAGAAGACTATCCAATTTGCGTAATAGGTGTACTATCTCCTAAACCAAGGAGTACTCGCAACCTGAGAGAAGGTAAAAGGAAAAGACAACTGAATAGTCCTATTCGTTTTCTCCAGAACCGGAAACCATCCTCGAATAAATCTCTTCGAGTTCGTATATAACCATACGATGGTTTTGTCCAATGGAAGTGGACGTTCGTAGTAATACAGGGTGTCCTGGAGAAAAGGGTAAAAGTAGGAGTGGCAATGAGGTTTGCAACTCTGACAATCCAAAAGCCAATGTTTAAGAAGGTTCGGTTAATTTTGGTCACTGAGTCATAGTCTAGGGTCGGTCCATGGTCGCTGCCAAAGAGAGAGAGAAAAGAAACACTCAGCGTGCACTCTAACCTAGATCAAAATGGTTATCACTTTATCTAATCAGGAAACCTCCCACTGTAACCTCAAATTCTTGTCCAAACCCAAAAGAAGAATTAGTCAGGATCACCCGAGGAGTAAACCAACTCATCAGTGGGAATCGGGATCCAACTATCATCGCATGATAACGTGACGGAATCCGCTCACGTTATCACACTCCAGAAGGTATGCGCATATCTGGCAAGTTTCAGTTTCTTTTGAAACTCCCGATGTGATTTTTGCCCCATGCTCTTATGACCTTGACTAAGGCCAACAAATCATAAGTCACATGTCAAGTTCTACCCGTCATTATCCAGGTTAATTTGAACCCACCCGTACAAGCCCTTGACTAGGGCCAACAAGGCTATACGACTGTCCCAAACCAACGCATCTATCTATGCTGCATATGAATATCCAACAGCTACCAATCACTGTGCCTTGACTATGGCCAACAAACACAGCTTGAATACTATTGACTATCCATATGAAACGACGGAGGGCTACGAATGGTTTCTGGCGAAAACCTTTAACGTAATGAACTTGATATCGTTGAAGGAACCGGATAGCTTTTAAAAATATAGTGACGAAAACCTTTGCTAAAGAGGTCACTTCCGGTGAAGGGATCTCGGCTCTTTCCCCATAAAATGAGGTGCAGGATATTCCAACTGAATACCACGATGCAAAGCAAAAGTAAATGACTATAGTGAAGTTATTGCCCTGACGCAAACTTCTGTCCAAGGGGTCACTCCCGGTGAAGGGATCTCGGCCCTTGCCTCGTCGACTGAGGAGCAGGATATTCCAACTGAATACCACTGTGCAAAACAAAAGTGAACGTCCTTGCAATAACAGCTTTTTGAAAAATGTTCCAACAACATCAGAATAGGTTTGTTTAGCTTGCATTGATCCGAATCAATGCAGTCCCATCAATTAATCACACCAATAAAGAACGAAAATAATGATGTACGTATATGCCATCCGCATTCGCCACTGGGTCCCGTCATCACCCGTTAGGTTACTTAACTAACGACAGAGCGGGGACTGGACTAGCGCGGATGCAAAACATATACAATATCTACTAGTATATATATCAATATATAATATTCACTCAAGGCGTGATAAAATGCAACATCACAGAAATGTAACCAGCATCACAGAACAATACAGATATCTGGGATCCCCGGGTTTCATAGAGCCGCTACTGAAACCCGACGTTCTCCTGGTCGTGTGGATAGCCTGTGCAATGAAAATCCTAGACCCCTACGGGCGCGGCAAGTTACCCGCCAAAACCTGAAGCGGGGCAGCCCCCTTCAGCAACGTGAATGGACCACCCAGCACTTCACGGAATCCGGTAACTTGGGCACCCCTCCTTAGGTCAACCTGTACCCTCTACGGGTGCGGCGAATAGCCCGCCGATTCTAGAGTAAAGCCCCCTCCGTCTCAATGCCATGAGATGCGGGCCCGTTGCTCTCTAGAACCCGGCTATCCGTGCACCCCTCCGCGGGGTAATCCTAGTACAGAAAGTAAAATATACGGGTACATCTGTTGGATATATGTATGCCCTAAAGGCCATTATGTGATGGTGGATGTATCTATACATGTATATATATTCAGTATGCATTCTTGCTCGACATGATAGTATGTTATCTAGTTCTTCTTTATCTGACATGATGATCTGATCATGCTTTTATTCATTCATACATGCTGATAAAGCCCTGAGGATATCGGCTTGACTACTCTGATTATGATGGAGATCATACTAGTGGGACATCTATAGTCTATAAGCATATCCTGGAAAGTCCCTAGTCGTAGGTATATCGAGACGGGGCATAGATATACCAGTGTAGACTAGCGTATATGATACTAGACCCATACGATGGGCGATGGATGTTCCCATATTCATCGATGTTTGACATCAAGATCATATACGGGTGCTCAGTGCTGACTGGGTACACTGGACGGACTCACCGAGAACTCCTATATGGAATTATATCTATCGTCGGATAGCAGTTCTCAGGTGACACTGGTACAGGTTAGTCTGTAGACCCGAGATCGTCATGGAGTCTTGTGTGTTCTCCCACTGTACTTTGATTGCCACCCTACCACGGCTCTACTGAGTCGTGCAAACAGGTGGCCGTTGGGTACAGTCCCGAGACACACGAAGGCAATGAGCGATAGGAGGGGTTTCGTCTCTCCCGGTATTGGGAGTTGATGCTGTACTGTGCCCGACTGGTTATATCAGTAAGTCCCTGGCCAGGGCTGCTGAGATTTGCTGATAAGTGTTATCAGTAGTTTCTCGATCTGTTATAGACCATTCACTGGCATGACTTATTGAGTTATTAGGGTCGACGTGACCATCCCTAGGCTCAATATGCAGCATATCTGACGAAGAGACCGGACTGTACGGTAGTGTTGCCGGCTGGCTCGACAGGAGTTGTAGCAGGTTCGCTTGTTTTCTTCTGATCGCTCAATACCCGGGTGGCCGTTACGTTTAGCTGACCGCTTGCGGCTTGGGGGTACCTGATATGATCATCACCCTCTGCCGGCGTATTGACGAGTCTTAGAGTCCCACAAAGGAGTTACCCAGTCCAGGCGAAACGTTGTGGTGCGCGTATGCGATATGCGCATGCACCCGATTAAAATGTGCGTATTTGATACCGAACATTGATCGGGCGGCCTGCTTTTGGTGGGGTCATATGAGATATGACCGGATTGATAAATCAAGTGTTGATTTATCATCTAACCATTAGTTTTCTCACTTGAAACCTTTCTAGTATTTGATGGATGTATGCATGCATGTATGATTTTCTTCTTTCTTTCTAGTTTCATGCACATATGGATGTGCATAGATACATACATACATACACCCATCTATCATGGTTGTTAACACATGGAAATGGTGGCAATACAAGACTCACACCATGGATTAAGTGATGGATTTTTATTTGATTTTGTATTTAAAACAAAATTGAAAAAAAAAGGATAATTCTTTCTAGCTTCTACATTCTTCTTTTAACCTAACCAAGCTCACCTACCTCTAACCTTGAGTTATCCTTCTCTTTATGATTTAAAACTCAAGTTAAATAAACTCTCCATCACTTAACCATGGTTGGATGCAAGAAGGAATAAAATATAAAAGGATATATTTCATTTCTTTTTCATGGGTCATCTTTTATCTTTTACTCTTGCTAAAAAGAAAAGCTACCATCTTCATCCTCCTTCACCATTTGCTCTCTAGTTTTTTCTAGTGAGTAAAACACACTTAAAGAAAGTTTTTTGAAGTGAGATTCTAAACCACAACATCATTCTACACAAGTTTAGCCAACTTGTTTAGAGTGTTCTCTTCGATTCTCGAAGTTGCGAGCTTGGACGGCGAACTCCGGGTGGATCGTCGTGGACGTGAGAGGACTTCAAGAGGACCTTCTTCCAACTCCCAAGACACCAAGGAGTCCAGCGAAAGGGAGCTACAAAGGTTGTAGTCTCGAAACCCTAGTTTTGTTCGCTTTAAAGTTTCATAACCCTAATTTTCTAGGATCGATTCCTTTGCATGCTTGTTTAGCACCATTAAAATTTAAACTTTGGGACATGTGATGCTTCAAAACTCATTATAGGGTGCTAGACAAACCTTACATTGGTATCAGAGCCGACCTAGAACATTAGGCGACCTTTTTACGAAGTTAAAACTCCGATCGAACCGAAATACGGCATTTTAGAGTGCTCTCTGGAAATTTTCTAAAATTTGACATTTTTCAGAATTAAAAATATGTAAAAAATTCAGCAGGTAAAAATAAGGATTACGGTACAAAAATTATTCAATGAACAGTAATTGTTGCCGCGGAAACGCGGCCTAAGCTTGCTTAGGACGCGGTTCCGCGGCCGTATACATCAATTCATGGATAATTTTTTTACAGTAATTCTGGAATCTGCTTGTATATTTTTTAGAGTATTTTTAATCTGTATTTAGTTTTGAAAAATTCTGGAGATGGTTTTGGACTCGTCGATTCGATCGGAATTTTGATTTCGTGGCTTTTCCGGGTAAATTAGAAAGTATTGAAGTGTTTGTCACGGGGTTTAAATACTTTGGAAATACGTGCAAGTCTTTTTGTCGTGGTCCCTCTAGAAGACAACAAACCTTAACTCGATTATGTGACCGTCTTGAACTGCCCTTTGAACCTTAGGGTTTGGGGCAGTACGGCGTGCCACATGTGAGGCGTTGGCTTGACCCTTCTACGGCTGGACCGCTACTACTGTGTCACACTCCGGATTTTTGAACCCTGCTCAAGTGTTGAGCTTTAGTGAATCTTGAGTACTTGATCGTTCGTTCGAAAAACTTTAATACTGTCTGTTTATCTGGAATGTGATACAATATGTGGAATTCATATAGTTTAGGCATGAAATACGAAATATGTGATATTTCGCATTTATGATGTCTAAAGAGAATGTGGATTCCAAATATTGTAGTTTTACACTTTCTTTTCTGTGACCGTAAGTGTAGTATGTACGATATCGCCGGTTTCGTTGCTATACATCAACGACAATTGGGGTATGCATACTTACTTACGTTGATGATATGAGATATTATGTGTTGCTGAGATATGATGTGCAGGATTGTCGCGATTGAATAGCCGAGGGTTTTTATGTGAGATGAGAGTTTTATATTTTCATTCATGTAAATTCAAATGTAATGTAATATTCTTTTATTTGGGGCACTTCCGGGTTGAGGTTGTGTCACCAGTGTTGTATATTATTTACTTTTCCGCATTAGGATGGACCCAAGGAGGGGAGCACAGGTGACCGGGTTCTGGGGTTCAGTGGGAGGCCATCTCGAGGAGTTGAGACCGGGTCTCCTAAACTCCAGAATTGGTAGGGTCACTTGCCTCTCTCGTAGGGGTCCAGGGTGTGGGCTTGGCTATTCATCGCGACTGTGGAATCCGTATTTTCTATTCTGGCTAAATACTAAATACGGACGTCCTAGTATATCCCACTTTATATCTATGTTTCTGCTGCCTGTGTTCTGTGATATCTGAGACGAATGACATATTATATATATGATATATAGTAGACGTTGCTTATGTTTTACACCCGCGCTAGTCCCGTTTCGGTATGCCGTTAGTTAAGTAACCTAACGGTGCATAACGGAACATTGCGGCGAATGCGGATGGCATAAGCGTGCATGTTATTTTCGTTTCTTTTCTGTGATTGGCTTAAGGACTTAAATGATGGGATTACATTAATGTGATTAATGTAAAGAAAATAAACCTAAAAAGATGTTGTAGAATCGGATTTAAAAACCACTCGGTTATTTATGAAAAAGCTATATTTCAAAACTGCGGAGCTTAAGCCACTCCTTTTGAAAACCATTTGATTCTACAACGATATCAAGCTCAAAGAGTTAAAGATTTTCTTAAAAATCATCCGCAACCCTCCGTCATTTTAGGAAGTAGAGTACTTAGTATTCATACTACGTTTGTTGACCTTAGCCAAGGCGTAGTGTACGGTAGCTAAGTGATGTCTTCTTACAAATGCATATGATGCAGATTAATTAGGACGGGCATATGACTTTGTTGACCTTAGCCAAGGGTCATGTAAACGGGTCTAATTAATCAAGAAATGACGGGTTGAGCTTGACTAGTACTCGTGATTTGTTGACCTTAACCAAGGTCACGAGTATTAGGGGTAAAAACCACATCGGGAATTTCAATAGTTGAAATTTGCAATGAGATTGCATACCTTCCATGTGATGGTTGGATCCCGATCCCACTGTGGGCAATAGTTGCTCCTAGGAGAGTTTTACAGTTTACAATTAGCTAACTCATTAGGTGTCTAGAAAGGTGTTAACGGGGCTCCGCCTCTGGGAAAACGAGGTTTACTTTAATTAGGTCCGTGCGAAAGCACGGGGAACCTCCCTCAAGTACCGACACTGGCCTGGCTGAACGGTTAGCGAAGTTGTAGACTGTAATTAATCCTGGCTAGTTTTTCTTTTTAAGGTTTGAAAGAAAAACTCGATAAAAGCAGTGGGAAACATCGATTAGACAAGATAATAACCAATCTGATCTATGAAAGAGCTTTCGCTGAGTGTATTCTTTTCTCTCTCTTAATGGCAGATACCCATGACTGGACTCAAGCTTTTACTAGATAAAAACAAACTGAATGGGACCAACTATAAAGACTGGCTGAGGAATCTGAAAATCGCCTTGACTTATGATAAAGTATCATATGTCCTCACGACTTCAGCCCCGCCCGTCCCAGGTCCAAAATCCTCAGTTGCGGACATTGAAGTCCGCAAGACATGGGACGCTGACTGTGCCACGGCAAAATGCCTCGCGCTTGCATCGATGGATAACACACATCAAAAGCAGCACAAGGATATGGACATTCACGGTATATTGCTCCATACAAAGGAGTTGTATAGAGAGCAATCCCGCGTATTACGATACGAAGCATCAAAGAAATTATTTCAGATGCGAATGGCCCCTGGCACACCAGTAGGAGACCATGTTCTGAAGATGATAGCTCTTATAGAAGAGCTTGAGGACCTTGGATGGACGATGGACAATGAACAATATATAGATATTATTCTGCAGTCCCTTCCCTCCACCTTTGCTCAGTTCATAGTGAACTTCAACATGCATGGCATGGAGAAGGAACTCCATGAACTCCTTAACATGTTAAGGAGTGCAGAGAGCACTATGAAGTCAGCAAGAACTCCCGTTATGACTGTTGGACAATCTTCTTATTCTCGCCCGAAAGCTAAGGCTAAGGGAAAGAAAAAGAAGAAGCCCACCAATCCTAAAGGTGGAGTTAAAAAGGTGAAGGGAAAGGAAAAGTCCAAGGCTGGAGACTCGGGGAAGGGCGAATGTTTTCATTGCCACAAGACAGGACATTGGAAGCGCAACTGCACGGAGTACTTAAGTCTCAAGAAGAAGCATGGGGATGCTTCTGCTTCAGGTGCGTTTGTGACAGAAAACTGTTTTTCAATAAACTCTGCTTCCTGGGTATTAGATACCGGTTCAGGTTCTCACATTTGCAATTCTATGCAGGGGCTGAGAAATAGCAAGGTTTTGAAGACAGGTGACCATACTCTCCGCGTTGGAAATGGTTCCAATGTACATACAGTCGCAGTGGGAGAGTATCACTTGGGGTTGCCATCTGGATGTATTTTGGTTTTAAATCCATGTTATTTTGTACCAAGTATGCTATGTAATATAATATCCGTTTCTTTGTTGGACAATGAAGGATATAATTTTGTATTGCAGAACAATGTTATGAACATTCACCTGAATCAAATGTTGGTTGGGTATGGTACGCTTAATAACGGAATATATGTCCTAAATCAACACACAGTTTTCAGTATACAACACACTAATAAAAGAAAACTTTCAGAATTTAATAAAGCTTTTCTTTGGCACTGTAGACTTGGTCATATTAACGAAACAAGACTAAACAAGTTACACAAAGATGGATATTTAAACTCTTTTGAATATAAATCTTATGCAACTTGCCAGTCTTGTATCAAGGGTAAAATGACCAAAACTCCGTTTACCGGACACGGAGAAAGAGCTACTCAGCTCCTAGGCCTCATACATAGTGATGTATGTGGGCCAATGTCTACACAGGCTAGAGGAGGTTTTTCATACTTCATTACATTCACTGACGATTTCTCAAGATTCGGTCATGTATTTTTATTAAAGCACAAGTCCGAAGCTTTCGAAAAATTCATTGAATATAAACAAGAAGTAGAAAAACAAACCGGCTTGAGTATCAAGATGCTTCGATCAGATCGAGGTGGTGAGTATCTCAGTACAGAATTTGCAAACTTCCTAAAAGAGAATGGGATTCTCTCTCAGCTCACTCCCCCTTACACACCACAGCACAATGGTGTGTCAGAACGACGGAATAGGACCCTATTAGATATGGTCCGGTCCATGATGAGTGACGCTGAGTTACCCGTCTCATTTTGGGGGCATGCATTGGAGACTGCAGCATTTCTGCTAAACAGGGTTCCAACCAAAACCGTATCTACCACGCCATATGAGATATGGCATGGGAAGAGACCATCTCTTAAGAGAATTAAGATTTGGGGTTGCCCGGCCTATGTTAAAAAGCAGAATCCGGACAAACTCGAGACACGGTCAGTCATGTGTAACTTTGTGGGATATCCAAAGAATTCTTATGGATATCTATTCTACCACAAAGAGGAACAAAAAGTGTTTGTTTCTCAACATGCCACATTCTTGGAAAAAGAGTTTTTCACAGATAAAGATGATGGCAAAGTGGTGGATCTAGAAGAGGTTTTAGAGACACAAATTACAAATGACGATTGGTTGAACCGGCTGTTGCAACAGAAACTGAAGAACCTCGGTCACTCCGTAGGTCTGGTAGGACTTCTCGCCCACCGGAGAGGTACTACGGTTTCCTCATTGATGGTGACAGAGAAGACTGTATCATGGATGATGATGATCCTACCAGTTTTCAGCAAGCTATCACGAGTAGAGACTCTGTGAAGTGGCTGGATGCCATGAAATCCGAAATGGAGTCTATATACACCAACAAAGTATGGACTTTGGACGTTGTACCCCCTGGGGTAAAACCTGTGGGGTGCAAATTGATCTTTAAAAGAAAGATTGGTGTAGATGGGCAGGTAGAGACCTATAAGGCAAGACTTGTGGCGAAAGGCTTTCGTCAAAGACCAGGTTTGGACTATGACGAAACTTTTTCGCCCGTAGCCATGCTTAAATCCATTCAGATCCTACTTGCTATTGCTGCTCACTACGACTATGAAATCTGGCAGATGGACGTTAAAACAGCATTTCTAAATGGAGATTTAGAAGAATGCGTTTATATGGATCAGCCAGAAGGCTTCATTGACAGTGGGAGTAGCGGGAAAGCATGTAGATTGCTTAAATCCATATATGGGTTAAAGCAGGCATCTCGGAGTTGGAACATCTGTTTCGATGATGTTATCACAGAGTTTGATTTCATCAAAAATCCATATGAACCTTGTGTTTATAAGAAGGTTGTAGGAAGAGCTGTCACATTCCTCGTATTGTACATGGATGACATTCTTCTGATAGGAAATGATATTCCTATGCTACAGTCGGTCAAATCTTTCTTATCACTGAGGTTCTCTATGAAGGACCTGGGTGATGCCACATACATTCTGGGCATAAGGATCTATAGAGATAGATCCAAAAGGTTATTGGGATTGTCCCAAACCAGGTACATTGACACCATCCTAAAAAGGTTTAGTATGGAATACTCCAAACGGAGTGCCTTACCCGCTTGCCATGGGGTCACTCTCTCCAAGGATTCTTGCCCAAAGACCGATGAAGAGAGAGCTCGCATGAGTATTATACCCTATGCTTCGGCAGTAGGATCTATAATGTATGCGATGTTATGTACACGCCCAGATGTAGCTTATGCACTTAGTGTTGTAAGCAGGTATCAATCCAACCCAGGAGAGAATCACTGGACAGCTGTGAAGAACATTCTTAAGTACTTGCGAAGGACTAAAGAATTGTTCTTGGTGTATGGTAATGGAGATCTCCAAATGGAGGCCTTTACCGATTCGAGCTTCCAGAGCGATAAGGACGACAGCAAATCTATCTCTGGGTTTGTATTTACCCTTAATGGAAGGGCGGTGAGTTGGAAAAGTTCCAAACAAGATAACGTTGCAGACTCTACGATGGAAGCTGAGTACATTGCTGCAAATGATGCCGCCAAGGAAGCCGTCTAGATGAAGAAGTTCGTCTCGGAGCTAGGAGTAGTTCCAACCATTATTGATCCAATACCTTTGTATTGTGACAATAATGGGGCTATGGCGTTAGCCAAGGAGCCCAGATCCCATCAGCGGTCCAGACACATCCTGAGGCGTTTTCATTTGATCCGGGAGATTGTAGATCGCCGCGAGATCGAGATTAGGAGGGTAGACACAAAGAATAACGCCGCGGATCCATTCACCAAGGCCCTCCCTCAGCCGCAGCATGAGCGACTTTTTGAAATGTTGGGTATGAGATACGCCAATAACTGGCCTTAGTGCAAGTGGGAGATTGTTGGATATATGTATGCCCTAGAGGACATTATGTGATAGTGGATGTATCTATACATGTATATATATTCAGTATGCATTCTTGCTCGACATGATAGTATGCTATCTGGTTCTTCTTTATCTGACATGATGATCTGATCATGCTTTTATTCATTCATACATGCTGATAAAGCCCTGAGGATATCGGCTTGACTACTCTTATTATGATGGAGATCATACTAGTGGGATATCTGTAGTCTATAAGCATATCCTGAAAAGTCCCTAGTCGTAGGTATATCGAGACGGGGCATTGATATACCAGTGTAGACTAGCGTATATGATACTAGACCCATACGATGGGCAATGGATGTTCCCATATTCATCGATGTTTGACATCAAGATCATATACAGGTGCTCAGTGCTGACTGGGTACACTGGACGGACTCACCGAGAACTCCTATATGGAATTATATCTATCGTCGAATAGCAGTTCTCAGGTGACACTGGTACAGGTTAGTCTGTAGACCCGAGATCGTCATGGAGTCTTGTGTGTTCTCCCACTGTACTTTGATTGCCACCCTACCACGGCTCTACTGAGTCGTGCAAACAGGTGGCCGTTGGGTACAGTCCCGAGACACACGAAGGCAATGAGCGATAGGAGGGGTTTCGTCTCTCCCGGTATTGGGAGTTGATGCTGTACTGTGCCCGACTGGTTATATCAGTAAGTCCCTGGCCAGGGCTGCTGAGATTTGCTGATAAGTGTTATCAGTAGTTTCTCGATCTGTTATAGACCATTCACTGGCACGACTTATTGAGTTATTAGGGTCGACGTAACCATCCCTAGGCTCAATATGCAGCATATCTGATGAAAAGACCGGACTGTACGGTAGTGTTGCCGGTTGGCTCGACAGGAGTTGTAGCAGGTTCGCTTGTTTTCTTCTGATCGCTCAATACCCGGGTGGCCGTTACGTTTAGCTGACCGCTTGCGGCTTGGGGGTACCTGATATGATCATCACCCTCTGCCGGCGTATTGACGAGTCTTAGAGTCCCACAAAGGAGTTACCCAGTCCAGGCGAAACGTTGTGGTGCGCTATGCGATATGCGCATGCACCCGATTAAAATGTGCGTATTTGATACCGAACATTGATCGGGCGGCCTGCTTTTGGTGGGGTCATATGAGATATGACCGGATTGATAAATCAAGTGTTGATTTATCATCTAACCATTAGTTTTCTCACTTGAAACCTTTCTAGTATTTGATGGATGTATGCATGCATGTATGATTTTCTTCTTTCTTTCTAGTTTCATGCACATATGGATGTGCATAGATACATACATACATACACCCATCTATCATGGTTGTTAACACATGGAAATGGTGGCAATACAAGACTCACACCATGGATTAAGTGATGGATTTTTATTTGATTTTGTATTTAAAACAAAATTGAAAAGAAAAGGATAATTCTTTCTAGCTTCTACATTCTTCTTTTAACCTAACCAAGCTCACCTACCTCTAACCTTGAGTTATCCTTCTCTTTATGATTTAAAACTCAAGTTAAATAAACTCTCCATCACTTAACCATGGTTGGATGCAAGAAGGAATAAAATATAAAAGGATATATTTCATTTCTTTTTCATAGGTCATCTTTTATCTTTTACTCTTGCTAAAAAGAAAAGCTACCATCTTCATCCTCCTTCACCATTTGCTCTCTAGTTTTTCTAGTGAGTAAAACACACTTAAAGAAAGGTTTTTGAAGTGAGATTCTAAACCACAACATCATTCTACACAAGTTTAGCCAACTTGTTTAGAGTGTTCTCTTCGATTCTCGAAGTTGCGAGCTTGGACGGCGAACTCCGGGTGGATCGTCGTGGACGTGAGAGGACTTCAAGAGGACCTTCTTCCAACTCCCAAGACACCAAGGAGTCCAGCGAAAGGGAGCTACAAAGGTTGTAGTCTCGAAACCCTAGTTTTGTTCGCTTTAAAGTTTCATAACCCTAATTTTCTAGGATCGATTCCTTTGCATGCTTGTTTAGCACCATCAAAATTTAAGCTTTGGGACATGTGATGCTTCAAAACTCATTATATGGTGCTAGACAAGCCTTACAACATCGACCTCGACCCGGTCGTTCCCCAAAAGAATAATATACAAACAGGCAGTGACGGCAGTCCACATGTCGGACGCTCGCCCCGCAATATCAAATGTACATATAAAACAAAACTGTACTACCATTGCATCCAGGCTATCCCTCACAACCAATCCGCAATATCACAGCACAACACAGAACATCAACGTGAATGTCACGTTCGCAAATCCGTCTAAAAGGGCTATAGCAGTTAGACGGGATTTACCGATCGAATGACATTCACGGTCGCAGATATAATGTAAATACTGTGAACTAACATGTTTAAAATTCTCGATCGATCAAATTTACCGAAGTGGGCCCCAAGCACTACTGTAGCACTCATAGAAAATCTGGGCCCAAAAAGAATATCCCAAAACACCCATTTCCTTACCAGAAGCCCACTGGAAAAATTCTGTACGGCGTTGACCATTTCCCACCGCGGAACCGCGGCCAAAACAGGGTTTTGGCCGCGTTTCCGCGGTCATACTGTAGCAACTCCTAACAAAATTTTTGCAGTATGCTTAAAATTCCCTGCAGATGTTTCTGCAATGTACTGAAAAAAATTTCAAGCCAAAACAAAATCGACAGAAACCTGATGCACTAGAAAATACGTTTTTTGGGATTTTTGTTAAATCGAACTTGTAAACACATTAGAGCAAGCTAGACTAGGTTAATGGCGTGGCTCTGATACCAATGTAAGTGCACGGCGGCGCCCCGGCCGTCAATCCGACGCCGGAATGCGGAAACGAAACTTTTCTAAAAACTAGAAACCGGCACCACCGCGCACAAAAATTCCCGGATCGGGCCATTAACCTAACTCTAGCAAACAAAAATAAGAGTAGAGAAGCTATACCAAGCAATCCGTGGCCTTCGGTCTTCGCCTCCACTCCGATCTCCTCGCGGAATCTCCGGTCGTCGCCTCCTCATCGAAACGGGCACCACATCACCGGGTTCTTTTACGGGCTCCCACCTCTGGACCGAGGCAACTCGGGCGCGAAGTTGGCTAGCCGACGCGTCCAAGGAATGCTGTAGACTAGTGTAGAAACCATTGTCTCATTTGGGGTTGTGAAGTTGCCATGATGGAGGAATGAAAGAACTTTGGAGTATACCAAAATGAGAACAAGAAATTTCCCTCATCACAAAATGAATTCCCTCTCCCATCCTAATGTGGCCGGCCCTCTTGATAAAATGGTGGAGGAAAAATGAAAACATGAAGGGAGGTGAGAGTAGGAAAAGCAAAAGGGTGACCACATCCAAAAGTGATGATAACAATATCATATCAACTTCTAATCCTTTCTAATCTCATTTAATGCTAAAGAAATGATGCATGAAAAGAAAAGATGCTATCATAATCTTTCATATCACAACTAACCCCTCCACAATTGCTAATTTGCAAACTTGCAAATTAGCCCCTCCATCAGAAAAATCCGACCGTGAAGGAACAAAGGAAAACTGGCCGGAATGGAATGCAAACTGGAAACTTCAGAAAACTGATCCCGTAATAAATTACAGGAAAACCCCGCGACTGTATATACATACCTGCATTTGTATTACGACCGAATACAAATACAAAGAGATAAAACCTACACTGTACAATACTAGGATCCGGCTTAAACCAAAGCCCGCTAGTAAAATCCGTCCGATCACGATCCGTGCAATACCGCACGTATCTGATCGAACCCTGCCATATCTCCATACGGCCTCTACAGCGTTTCGCCCGAAACTTGAGAAACTGGTCTGTGGGGGACTCTAAAGACCCGTCAATACTTTGGCTGTGGATTTAACCACTAGCACGTCAGAGGTATTAGCCTATACGTGACGGGCTACCAGGTATTGACCAAAAGGGACGCCGATGAGCGAACTCATCCTGACACCCTACTGAGCCTGTCAGTGACAATATCCGTACAGTCCGGTCCGTTCGTCTATAAGCATCGCATGGCGGGCCTAGGGGGTTGGTAAAAGTCAGACCCCCAAAAGCGGTACAAGTCGTGTCGGAGTGTAGCCCAGAACACACTAAGATACTACTGGAATACCTACCAGTAAATCTCCTGCCTTGGCCAAGGACTTTCATGTACTGGCTCTTCTAGACACAGCGCGACCTCACCCCCAATACCGGGAGAGACCAACCCGTGCAGATCCGCTCACTGCCTCCATATGGCTCGGGACTATACCCAACTAAAACCTGTTTGCACGTCTCCTTCGAGCGTGGTAGGGTAGTAATCAAAGCACAGTGGTAACTCACACGAGACAAATGACGATCTTGTTAGTTATATGTATGCCCTAGAGGCCATTACTGTACATTGGATGTATATTGTAGTGGATGCTGGGACATATATAGAGAGGACTTTCTTGCTCGACATGATAGTATGCTATCTGGTTGATCTTTACCTTAACGTGTACACTGATTGTCTCTCTGTTACATGTTGGTAAAGCCCTTAGGATGTGTACTTGACTACCTGGACTATGATGCAGATCATACTAGTAGGGACATGGTAGTCCATAAGTACATCCTTCAAAGTCCCTAGTCGTGGGTGTATCGAGACGAGGTATCGATATACCAGAGTAGACTAGCGTATACCTTCTCGACCCATACAGATGGGCGATGGATGATCCCATATCCATTGGTGTTTGACATCAGAGATGATATACGGGTGCTCAGTAGAGACTGGGTACACTGGACGGACTCGCCGAGAACTCCCAGATGGTATTATACCTTACGTCAAATGGCAGTTCTCTGGTGACACTGGTACAGAGTAGTCTGTTGACCCGAGATCGTCATAGAGTCTTGTGTGGTTCCCACTGTGCTTTGATTTCCATCTTACCACATCCAAGAGGGCGTGCAAAACGGTGGTTTTTGGGTACAGTCCCGAATCACATGGAGGCAATGAGCGATAGGAGGGGATTCGTCTCTCCCGGTATAGGGAGTTGATGTTGCGCTGTGTTCGATTGGCTATAACCGGAAATCCCTGGCCAGGGTTGCTGAGATTTACTGGTAAGTGTTACCAGTAGTTTCTCGGATTGTTATAGACCTCATATCGACACGACTTATCGAGCTATTGGGGTCTGACGTTTACCACCCCTAGGCGAGATATGCGACATATCAGACGATCAGACCGGACTGTACGGTAAGTGTTACTGGTTGGATTCACAGGAGTATGAGCGGGCTTGCTCATCGATCTTCTGATCGCTCAATACCCGGGTGGCCCTTACGTTTAGCAGACCGCTTGCGGCTTGTGGGTGCTTGATATGATCATCACCTACTGCCGGTGTATTGACGAGTCTTTAGAGTCCTACACAGAGGTTTCCTGGCTCAAGCGAAATGAAATAGGAGCGCATATGAGATATGTGCGGGACCGAGAATGATACCAGTATGTGATACTGTATTCGATTCTCGCGATTTGTAACATTGATTCGATAAGTTGTTACTATTGATATTAGTCGGTTATATGCGATATGACCGGGTCGTTAAATCAAGTGTTGATTTAATGATTTAATGTATAATTATATATTTGATATATCACTTTATATTAACTAATATAGGTTCACTTAAATGGATTTTCTCACTAGAAGTTCACAAGTTGTATATGTGATATACTTTTGTGCACTTGATTGTATCATGTTTGATGATACATGTTAACTTGGTTAAGTGTAAAGATTAAACCATGGTTAAGTTAATGATTAGGGTTTTGCTTTTCTTTCTTATTTATTTATTTATTTATTTTGGAAAGAATAAAGAGAAAATGGTGGCTTTCTTTGTTTGTAGTTGAATCTTCATGAAGGTTTGACTTTGTAACCATTTTGTCTTCATGCTTAACCCTAACCATTTAAACAAACCATGGTCTATTCTCTACACTTAACTAGGGTTAGGATATGATAAGTATTCATATTATTTTCTATTTTGAAAATACTTATGATATATTCTTTCTTCTTCTTCATCTTCTTCAATGAAGAAAGCTTGACTTCATCAATGGTGAATTGATGAAATGAGTGAGAAATCCAATTCTAAAGTGAACCCACTTCCTATTTCTTCATTCTCTACCTCTTGCCAAGTAGTAGAGTGTGTTTTCTTCACAAGTTTCATGACTTGGTGAAGTTGGAGCTTGATCTTGTGATGCTTCGACGTAGATCATCTTCGGCACGAAGCCGACGATCTTGCCCGCCCATTTCTCCGATGAAGCCGACGCTAGAGCCCGGGTTTCCATTTGGACAGCGAGGAGACTTCATTGCGGAGCTATGGAGGTGGAGGACCGGATCTACAAAGGTTGTATTTCCGTTCTCTTAGTAAAGTAGTTTACTAGTTGCATCTTTCGCCTAGATTTCTAGTTAACGATCCGTATTAGGGTTTCTCGGCACCTGTAAAATTTTGAAATTGGCATGGTTGATGCCTTGTGAGACCTCTTGAGAGTGCCTAGGAACCCTACAGATCTCAGGTCGACGAACTAACCTGTACACATGTCACCAGGGAACTGCTATCTGACATCAGGTATAATACCAACTAGCATGTTCCCGGCGAGTCCTGTCCGGTGTACTCATAACCCAATGAGCACCTGTATACATCTTAGGTGAACCAACTGACACCAGTGGCTTGTGAGACCGGCCACCGCCCCTCGTCGGGGTCTCGACTGTATACACTAGTCTACTCTGGAGTATCGATGCCCTGTCTCGAAACTCCGACGACTAGGGACCTTTTAAGGATGTGCTTATAGATCCCAGCTCCCATGTATATGATCGCCCTCATACTGCTGGCAGTCAAGCAAGAATCTTAAGGGCTCTATCAACGTGTAATAGTGACATGTAAGGTCACCTAAAGCAGTACACGATGATAAAGATAAACCAGATAGCATACTATCATCTTGAGTAAGACTGTCCTACCTGGATAGGTCCTCACTCAATCATTGCAATTACATGCTTGTGATCCAATAATTGACTCTGAGGGCACTATCTCCAACAGTGGCTGTTAGTTGTATGTATGCCCTAGAGGCCAGTATTGTACAGATGATGTATATTATATTGGATGCTTGGACATATATAGAAATGACTTTCTTGCTCGATATGATAGTATGCTATCTGGTTGCTCTTTATCTTAACATGTACACTAGTCTTTTTAAACTGTCTTATAGTTACATGTTGGTAAAGCCCTTAGGATGTGTACTTGACTACCTGGACTATGATGCAGATCATACTAGTGGGGACATGGTAGTCCATAGGTACATCCTTCAAGGTCCCTAGTCGTGGGTGTATCGAGACGGGGCATCGATATACCAGTGTAGACTAGCGTATACGCTTCTCGACCCATGAGATGGGCGATGGATGATCCCATATCCATTGATGTTTGACTTCAGAGATGGTATACGGGTGCTCAGTGGAGACTGGGTACACTGGACGGACTCGCCGAGAACTCCCAGATGGTATTATACCTCACGTCAGATGGCAGTTCTCAGGTGACACTTGTGCAGGTTAGTCTGTAGACCCGAGATCGTCATAGAGTCTTGTGTGATTCCCACTGTGCTTTGATCTCCAACTTACCACGTCCATGAGGGCATGCAAAACGGTGGTTTTTGGGTACAGTCCCGAGTCACATGGAGGCAATGAGCGATAGGAGGGGTTTCGTTTCTCCCGGTATTGGGGGTTGATGTTGCGCTGTGATCGATTGGCCGTAACAGGGAAGTCCCTAGCCAGGGCTGATCAGAGATTTGCTGGTAAGTGTTACCAGTAGTTTCTCGACCCGTTATGAGCCTCGCATCGGCATGACTTATCGGTTATTGGGGTCTGACGTTTACCACCCCTAGACTTGATATGCGACATATCAGATGAACTGACCGGACTGTACGGTAAGTGTTACTGGTTGGATTCACAGGAGTGTGAGTGGGCTTGCTCGTTGATCTTCTGATCGCTCAATACCCGGGTGGCCGTTACGTTTAGCGGACCGCTTGCGGCTTGTGGGTGTTTGATATGATCATCACCTGCTGCCGGCGTATTGGCGAGTCTTCAGAGTCCTACACAGAGGTTTCCTGGCTCAAGCAAAACGAAATAGAAGCGCATATGAGATATGTGCGGGACCGAGAATAATACCAGTATAAGATACTAGATTCGATTCTTGTGATTTGTAACATTGATCGGTTATATGCGATATAGCCGGGTTATCGGATCAAGTGTTGATTCGATAATTTGTTACTATTAATATTAGTCGGTTATATGTGATATGACCGGATCATTAAATCAAGTGTCGATTTAATGATTTAATGTATAATTATATATTTGATATATTACTTTACATTAACTAGTATTGGTTCACTTAAGATAGATTTTCTCACTTGATGTGCACATTGTATATATGATATAGTTTTGTGCACTAGTTTGTATCATGTTTGATGATACATGCAAACTTGGGTGTATGTTTGATTTGAACCATGTTTAGGTTAATGGTTATGGTTTTAAATTATTCACTTATTCATTTTATTTATTTTCTTTATTTCTTTTGGCTAAAATGAAATGGTTGCTAATTTTGTCTTTTGTGGAAGCTTTATGAAGCTTTGAATTAGTAACCATTTTGTTTTATATTTAAACCTAACCATTAGCTAAACTAGGGTTTGCTCTCTACAAGAGTTAAATCTTACCCAAGGTTGCATTATGATAAGATCAATTGATTTTATTATTCATTGATCATTCTTATGATATTATTTTTCTTCTTCATCTTCATCAAGAAGAAGAAACCTTGCTACCTCCAATGGTGAAATGATCAAAAGAGCGAGAAATCCAAATCTAAAGTCAACCCACTTCCTATTTCTTCATCCTCTACTACTTGCTATGTAGTAGAGTGTGTTGTCTTCACAAGTTTCTTGACTTGGCGAAGGCGGAGCTCGAGTTTGAATTGCCTTGACATAGATCATCTTCGGCATCGAAGTCAACGACCTAGCCCGATCATTTCTCTGACGAAACCATCGCCGGAGTCCGGGATCCGATGATCGCAGCGAAGAGACATCGTCACGGAGCTATGGAGGTGGACTACCGGATCTACAAAGGTTGTATTTTCCGTTCACTCTTAGTTAAGTTGTTAACTAGTTGCTTGTTATCGCCTATACCTCTAGTAACGATCTAGTTTAGGGTTCTTCGGCACATATAAATTTTGAATTGGACATGTTTGATCTATTGTGAGACCTCATGGGTGTGCCTAGGAACCCTATAGTGGTATCAGAGCCTAGCTAGAGCCTTAGGCGATGGGTAGACGAAGTTAGAGATCCGATCGAACCCCGAAACCCCAATCAAATCGCTCTCTGTACATTTTTCAAAACTGTTGAATTTTGTGAATTAAAAATATGCAGAAAAATAAGCAGGCTTTTTTATGAATTACTGTGAAGCACGTGCGCCTGATTCCACCAAAGCGCGGCGGAACCGCGGCACAAGCATGGCTTGTGCGGCGGTTCCGCGGCCATTTTGTCTCTTCTGCACTTGAAATTTGCACAGTAATTCCTAATTTTTAGTACTGTATTTTCTGGGAATTTTTAATTCCTACTCAAGAGTTGAGTTTTCTGGGTTGTATTGGGAATTCGTAGATTCGATCGGATTGTCAAACTTTGTCTATGTGTTTTTCCGGATATTTTTGAATATGTTAAAAGGTTCGACCGGATATAAATACCCAATTTTTCCCCTGTTGGGAAATTTCCAGGTGTTGGATCTTTCCGTAGTTTAATGACGTTCTAAGTAGTGCAAGTAACGCGATGGTCCCTCTAGAAGACAACAAACCTTAACTCGATTATGTGACCGTCTTGAACTGCCCTTTGAACCTTAGGGTTTGGGACAGTACGGCGTGCCACATGTGAGGCGTTGGCTTGACCCTTCTACGGCTGGACCGTTGGTACTGAGGCATGAAGTGAATGTCTTTGAACTTATTTCATGTGTTGAATGGTTTCGGGAAAACTTGGGTGTTCGAATGTTCGATCGGAAAGTTTAATATTTTCTATTTATCCGGAATGGGATACAATAGTTGGAATTCACAAACAGTTATGAGTTAACTGAATGAATGTTATAAATCTAGCGGTTTAGTCTCACTTGATATTGAAAAGAGTTTTCGATAATGAGACTAAAATGCGGGGTTTATAATAGTTAGGCATGTGATGTCTAAGTATTTCATTAGATTAGGCATGCGATGTCTAATGAGGTTGCGGATTCCAACTGTTGTAGTTTTACACTTTCTTTTCTGTGACCGTAAGTGTAGTATGTAGTGGTATTGCCGATTGTCGTTGCTATACGTCGACGACAATCGGTGTATGCATACTTACTTACGTTTATGACATGTGATGTTATGTGTTGCTGGATATGTTATATTGGATCGTCGTGTTCGAATAGCCGGGGGTTTTTATGTGAGATGAGTGTTTTTCATTTTCATTCATGTAAAAACTTGTATGTAATATTCTTTTATTGGGGCACTTCCAGGTTGCGGAAGATGTCACCGTTGATGTATATTATTTAATTTTCCGCAATAGGATAGACCCAAGGAAGGGAGCACAAGTAACCGGGTTCTAGGGTCCAGTGGGAGACCATCTCGAGGAGTCGAGTCCGGGTCTCCTAACCCTAGAATTGGTAGGGTTGCTTGCCGCTCTCGTAGGGGTCTAGGGGTGTGGGATTGGCTATTCATCACGACCGTGGAATCCGTGTTTTATACTGGCTCGTATTAAAAACACGGACGTCCTAGTATATCCAATATTTCATATGATATTTTCTGCTGCGATATCTGTGATGTGATCATTTGATATGTTATGATGGGTACAGTATATAGTATATATGATATATTATATAGACGTTGCTTATGTTTTGCACCCGCACTAGCCCTGCCCTGCTCTGTCGTTAGTTACCTAACCTAACGGTGCACGAGGGGACATCGAGGTGAATGCGGATGGCATAAGTGTACGTCGTATTTATCTGTGATGTTTAGGTGACTTAAATGATGGGACTTCATTAATGTGATTAATGAAAGAAAAGAAACCTAAAAGATGTTGTAGAATCAAATTTTAAATAAAAAGGGTAGCTACAGTTTTGCTTTGCATAGCGGTATATATGATATATCCCGCACCTCATTCGACGAGGAAAGGGCCGACGATCCCTTCACCGGGAGTGACCCCTTTAGCAAAACCAGAAAAGCCTCAAAATCACTCCATTTCAAAACTTCATTTGATTCTACAACGATATCAAGTTCATTACGTAATAGGTTTTTCAGAAAAACCTGTCGTAGGCCTCCGTCATTTCAGATAAGTTGCATATAGTATTCGTGCTACATTTGTTGGCTTTCGTCAAGGTGTAGTGTGCGGTAGCTATGTGCTGCTTATCTGCTGCATATGATGCGACTGGATTAGGGTAGTCGTACGGCTTTGTTGGCTTTCGTCAAGGGTCGTGCGGGTGGGTTTAATTCAGTCAAGAAATGTACGGGTTGAACTTGAGTAGTGGGCTGTGGTTTGTTGGCTTTCGTCAAGGTCATAGCACGCTAGGGGCAAAAGCATTATCGGGAATTTCAAGTGTTGAAATTTGCAATGAGATTGCATACCTTCTATGAGATAGTTGGATCCCGATACCCACTGCGAGTAAGAGTTACTCCTGGGAGAGTTTTACACATTACAATTAGCCGATCAAGTAGGTGTCTAGAAAGGTGTCAACGGGGTTACGCCTCTGGGAAAACGAGGTTTACTTTAATTAGGTCCGTGCGAAAGCACGGGGAACCTCCCTCAAAGTACCGACACTGGCCTGGCTGAAAGATCGACGAAGTTGTAGGGTATAATTAATCCCAGCTAGTCTTTCCTTTTAGGGTTTGAAGGAAGATTTGATAAAAACCAGTGGGAGCCATCCTGATTAGATAAGATAATAACCAATCTGATCTTGCAAGAGCATACGCTAAAAGTGTTTTCTTCTCTCTCTCTCCAGGTAGCGACCATGTCATGCCCTAATCAAGATAATAATATGGATGTATTGACTGAACCCGCATGTTATACTGTGCTGGGGAACGTTGGTTCCGTTCTTTCTTATAAGAGTTATAGGAATGAACAGGACATAGGGGAATACCAGGATTCTCATACCACCCGAATGAAGAAAGTACATGATGATGCATTTTCTTCGGGTGTGTTCGTTACAGAGAACTGTTTCTCCATTTGCCCTACGTCCTGGGTATTAGATACCGGGTCAGGATCCCATATATGTAATCAGTTACATGGGCTTAGGAAAGGTAGAGAACTTGGAGAAGGTGATAAAGACATAAGAGTTGGAAATGGTGCAATTGTTGCAGCTAAGACTGTCGGGGAATATCACCTTGCATTACCAACTGGTAATACATTGGTTCTGAACGAATGCTATTACATGCCGAACCTGATATGCAACATTATATCGGTTTCTTTATTGAGTAAAGAGGGATATAATTTTGTGTTACAGGATAATGTTATGAACATTTTCCGTAACCAAAAGTTGGTTGGATCAGGTACGTTGTGCAATGGCATTTATGTTCTAAATCAATCAACAGTTCTAAGTATAACAAACACACATAAAAGGAAGAGTTCTGAACTGAATGAATCCTTCTTGTGGCATTGTAGACTGGGTCACATCAATACGACACGACTAGCTGAGTTGCATAAGGATGGATATTTGAAACCATTCAAATTTTCATCTTATGACACTTGCCAGTCATGTCTCAAAGGCAAAATGACCAAAACTCCGTTTACGGGACATGGACAAAGAGTTACCGAACTCTTGGGACTAATACATAGTGATGTATGTGGTCCCATGTCTACACATGCCAGGGATGGTTCTTCATACTTCATTACATTCACTGACGATCTCTCAAGATACGGACATGTGTACTTGATAAGACACAAGTCTGAAGCTTTTAAGAAATTTAGAGAATATAAACAAGAAGTCGAGAACTAAACCGGAAAAAGTATTAAAATCCTTCGATCTGATCGAGGAGGTGAATACTTGAGCAGTGAATTCCTGGACTTCCTAAAAGAGAATGGGATTCTCTCTCAGCTGACTCCTCCATATACACCACAGCACAACGGTGTATCAGAACGGAGAAACCGCACCCTATTAGATATGGTGCGCTCTATGATGAGCACAGCTGAGTTACCTATTTCCTTCTGGGGGTATGCGCTTGAAACAGCCATACATCTATTAAATATGGTCCCCACCAAATCTGTGCCTACCACTCCATATGAGATATGGAAAGGGAAGAGACCATGTCTTAACTATGTTAAGATATGGGGTTGTCCAGCCTATGTCAAACGACAAAATCCGGACAAACTCGAGGCACGGTCTGTTCTATGCAAATTTATAGGATATCCCAAGAATTCACAAGGGTATATCTTCTACCACCCTGAGGAACAAAAAGTGTTTGTTTCTCGGCGTGCCGCCTTTTTAGAAAAGGAATTTCTCGAAAAAGAGATTAGTGGTCATGAGGTAGAACTGGAAGAGGTTCCAGCTACAGAAGCTACAACAGAAGATCTGGTGGAACCAGAGGATTCAATAGTTCCCAATGAACCCCAGCCACTCCGCCGATCTAGTAGGGTTCCTCGCCCACCTGAGAGATACTACGGTTTTCTCATGGATGATGGGAGCGAGGATTGCATTATGGAGGATGATGATCCAACTAGCTTCGAGCAGGCCATCACGAGTAGGGACTCAGTGAAATGGCTGGATGCTATGCGGTCTGAGATGGAATCCATGTACACCAACAAAGTATGGACTTTGGAAGTTGCTCCTGAAGGGGTAAAACCCATTGGGAGCAATTGGATCTTCAAGAAAAAACTTGGTGTAGATGGGAAAGTAGAGACTTTCAAAGCTAGACTTGTTGCAAAAGGTTTTCGTCAAAGACCAAGTGTGGACTATGACGAAACCTTTTCTCCAGTGGCTATCCTTAAATCCATCCAGATCATGCTTGCCATCGCTGCATATCATGACTACGAAATCTGGCAAATGGATGTTAAGACCGCCTTTCTAAACGGTGATTTAGAAGAGTGCGTGTACATGACTCAGCCAGAGGGCTTCGTAGACAGTGGGAGCAGCGGGAAGGTGTGCAAGCTGCTTAAATCCATTTATGGATTAAAGCAAACATCGCGGAGTTGGAACATCTGCTTTGACGTCGTTATCAAAGAGTTTGATTTCGTCAAAAACCCAGATGAACCTTGTATTTACAAGAAGGTGGCAGAGAGTAAGGTTGTCTTCCTCGTATTGTACGTGGACGACATACTCTTGATAGGAAATGATATTCCTATGCTGCAATCAGTCAAGCTCTTCTTATCACAAAGATTCTCAATGAAAGATCTTGGTGATGCCTCCTGCATATTGGGAATCAGGATCTATAGAGATAGATCCAAACGGATATTAGGATTTTCCCAATCCAGGTACATTGACACCATACTAAAGAGGTTTAGTATGGAAGAATCCAAGCGTGGGAACTTACCCACGATCTCTGGAGTCACTCTCTCCAAAGAGATGTCTCCCAAGACTGATTTGGAGAGAGCTCGCATGCAAGGGATACCCTATGCTTCAGCTGTAGGCTCTATCATGTACGCGATGCTATGTACCAGACCCGATGTTGCATACTCACTAAGTGTAGTGAGCAGGTATCAAGCTGATCCTGGAGAGAGTCACTGGACAGCTGTGAAGAGCATTCTCAAGTACTTGCGAAGGACTAAAGAGATGCTCTTGGTGTATGGTAACGGAGTACTCCAAGTGGAGTCCTTTACCGATTCAAGCTTCCAGAGTGATAAGGACGACTCTAAGTCGCAGTCGGGATTTGTCTTTACCCTTTACGGAGGGGCGGTTAGCTGGAAGAGTTCCAAGCAAGAAACCGTGGGAGACTCGACGATGGAAGCTGAATACATTGCTGCCAACGATGCTGCCAAAGAGGCTGTCTGGATCAAGAAGTTCATTACTGAACTTGGTGTGGTTCCATCCATTGAGCGTCCAATACCTTTGTATTGCGATAACAATGGAGCGGTGGCTTTGGCCAAGGAACCCAGGTCCCATCATGTAGGGTTGCTAGGCACGCGCACAAGGGTCTACGAGGCATCAACCATGCCCGAATAAAAATTTAGCCGTGCCGAACAACCCGAATACGGAACTTTAAACTAGAGATTAGGTGAAAACTAACATGCTAAACATTTTAACACTAAGTGAGAGAGATTACAACCTTTGTAGATCCGGTCCTTCACTTCATATGCTCCGTGTTGTGGTCCCTTCGCTGCGATCATCGGGATCCGGACTCTCGAGAGGTTCCACGAAGAGAAAGACGCAACCTTTGCTTCCGATCTTCGATACTAAGATGATCTACCTTGAAGTTTCTTTAACACAAGCTAACACTCATGAAATGATGTGAACACCCTCATCTAAATGGCAAGGGAAGATGAGGATGATGAAGTAGGATTTTTGCTCTAATTATTTATCTTTTTCTCACAATTATTCATCACCTTTTGAACCATGAAAGAATTGAAGGAAGAAGATGAACAATATTAGTTATCCTTTTGTGATGAATAGGAAATGGAAAAATATGATAGATAATGCAACCATGGTCAAGCTAACTCTTGTAGAGAATTAACTAGGGTTAGGGTTTGGGTTTGGTTAAAGCATGAGTCACTTGCAAATATCTTTATCATGACAAAAAGAAAAGCTTCTAGAATCAACTAGAAGGTTTAACCCTAATCCAAACCCTAATCAAGTTTAAACTCCACTAAACAAGTTGCATTAGTTATCATATCATGTTACAATATTATATATCACATATATAATATTTATCGTAACAAAATAAAATAATACAATTAACATATATCGCATATATATCAATGTATTACCCGAGTGAGAAAAAGAATCATTTAGTGAGAAAATATTAGTTAATGTAATTTAATATATCAAATATATTATTATACATTAAATTATCGAATCAACACTTGATCCGACAATCCGGCTATATCGCATATAACCGGCTAATATTTATCCGTACCGATTCATCGAATCAACACTTAATCCGATGACCCGGCTGATATCAAATATCGCGAGAATAGAATACGGTATCACATATCGCATTATCCTCGGTCCCGCACATATCACATATGTGCCCCTACTCCGTTTTGCCTGAGTCAAGAAACCTCTGTGTAGGACTCTTAAAGAATCGTCAATACGCCGGCAGTAGGTGATGATCATATCAAACACCCACAAGCTGCAAGCGGTCAGCTAAACGTAACAGCTACCCAGGTATTGAGCGCTCAAAAGATCAACAAGCAAGCCTGTAACTTCTCCTGCGAATCCAAACAGTAACACTCCCGTACAGTCCGGTCTCGTCGTCTGATATGTTGCATATCTCGCCTAGGGGTGGTAAACGTCAGACCCAGTAGCTTGATAAGTCGTGTCGATATGAGGTCTATAACAGTTCGAGAAACTACTGATAACACTTACCAGTAAATCTCAGCAACCCTGGCCAGGGATTTCCGGTTATAGCCAATCGAACACAGCACAACATCAACTCCCTATACCGGGAGAGACGAATCCCCTCCTATCGCTCATTGCCTCCATGTGATTCGGGACTGTACCCAAAAGCCACCTTTTTGCACGCCCTCTTGGACGTGGTATGATGGAAATCAAAGCACAGTGGGAATCACACAAGACTCTATGACGATCTCGGGTCAACAGACTACTCTGTACCAGTGTCACCGGAGAACTGCCATCTGACGTATGGTATAATACCATCTGGGAGTTCTCGGCGAGTCCGTCCAGTGTACCCAGTCTCCACTGAGCACCCGTACACCATCCTTGATGTCAAACACCGATGGATATGGGATCATCCATCGCCCATCTTATGGGTCAAGATGCGTATACGCTAGTCTACTCTGGTGCATCGATGCCCTGTCTCGATACACCCTCGACTAGGAACAGTTATAGGATGTACTCACCGACTACCGTGGCCCCACTAGTATGATCTCATCATAGTCCCAGTAGTCGAGTACATACCCTAAGGGCTTTATCAACATGTAACATAGAGACAATCAGAGTACATGTTAAGATAAAGTACAACCAGATAGCATACTATCATGTCGAGCAAGAAAGTCCTCCCTATATATGTCCTAGCATCCACTACAATATACATCGTATGTACAGTAATGGCCTCTAGGGCATACATATAACTAACAATCTCCCACTTGCACTAGGGCCATCTGTTATGGTATCGCATACCCAACAATTAGCTGCGGTTGAAGTATCTCATACTCAATCATCCCATAAAAGTCTCTACTGGGATAAAGGCCTTCGTGAGTGGATCCGCGCTGTTGTCCTCTGTGTCTACTCTCCTAACCTCGATCTCCCTGGAGATCAACCATCTCCATGATCAGGTGATACTGCCTAAGAATTATATCTGGATTTCTGATGGGACGGAAGTTCCTTGGCTAAAGCCACAACTCCATTGTCACACAATGGTAGGAACGAAGTTCATCTTATGAACTTATAAATATATCCAGACTATCTCTTTGGTAGCATCCTTGGTAACGATGTATCTTGCCTTTAATCGTCTAGTATGTCACGGTATCTAGCTTGGAACTCTTCCAACATACCGTCCCTCCACTGAGGGTAAAGACAATGCCCGCGACTGACATTCAGTCGTCCTTATCACCCTGGAACCTTTCCAGTGATTCTCCCTAGGATCGATTGATACCTCTCACTCCAACTAGTGAGTATCCTAACATCCAATTAGATCTATCTCATAGATCCAAAACCCAGGATTTAGGAGGTATCACTTTTATCCTATATGGAAAATCCTTGTGATAAGCGGAGATTGACCGAGCGTAGCATAGGAAACTCCTTCCCTATCAAGAGTATGTTATCCACGTACTCTACGAGGATCACCACCATACTCTCTACTACCTTTTCGTATATACAAGGTTCATCTACCATTTTGATGAAGTCAAACTCTTTGACTACCACATCAAAACAGATGTTCCAACTCCGCGATGCCTGTTTTATCATATAAAACATCTTGCACACGTTTCCGCTGCTCCCACTGTCTACGAAGCCCTCTGGCTGTGTACTTATAGACGCTCTTTTCTAAAACATCATTTAGAAAAACAGTCATGACACCCAACCACCAGATATCGTAGTCATGGTATGCAGCCGTGGCAAGTAGGATCTGGATGGACTTAAGCAAAGCTTTGAAAGTCTCAACTTTTCCATGTACACCGAGTAATCTTCTCAAGATATACTCGCTCCTGATGGGGATTTAACCCTTCAGATTAAGCAACCAAAGTCCATACTTTGTTGGTGTATAAGGATTCCATCTCAGATCGATAAGCACCCAGCCATTTTTACAGAGTCCCACTCCTGATGGCCAGCTCGAAACTAGTTGGGTCATCATCTCATGATGCAATCCTCGCTCCCACTGTCATAGAGAAACCGAAGTATCTCTCAGGTGGGTGAGGAACCCAGCTAGATCAGCGGAGAGGCTGAGGTTCGTTAGAAACTATTGAATCCTTTGGTTCTACCAAATCATCAGCTGCAGTTTGTATAGCTGGAATATTTCCAGTTCTACATAACAGACCTTGCCTCGAGCTTGTCCGGATTTTGCTTTTAGACATAGGCCGGACAACCCCAAATCTTAACAAGCTTAAGATATGGGCTCTTCCCTTTCCGTATCACATATGAAGTGGTAGGCAACTGATTTGATTTGAACCCTTATTCAATAGGTATGCAGCTTCTCAAGTGCATAACTCCCTAAAGGAAATGGGAAACTCAGTAGTACTCATCATAGAGCACACCATATCACATAGGGTGCTGTGGCTCCACCCCGATACATCGACATGCTGTGGTGTATACGGAGGAGTAATGCTGAGAGAGAATCTCATTCTCCTTTAGAATATTCCAGGAATTCCGTGCTCAAGTATTCTCCTCCTTGATCTCATCAAAGGACATAATACTTATACCCGTATTTTGGTTCTCTACTTCTAACTTATATTCTGTGAATATCTCAAAAGGTTCGGACTTGTGTTTCAACAGGAACATATGTCTGAATCTTGAGAGATTATCAGAGAATGTAAAAAAGTACAAAGAACCGATCCTGGCATGTGTAGACAGGGGACCTTTCATACATCAGCATGTATCAATCCCAAGAGTTCACTAACTCTTTCTATGTTTCTAATAAACAGAGCTGTGGTCATCTTATCTTTGTGACATGACCGGCAAGTTTCATAAGATGTAAATTCAAACTAATTTAAATATGCATCTAAATGTAACTTCAGCCAGTCGGGTCGCATTGATATGACCTAGTCTACAATGCCTCAAGAAGGATTTGTTCATATCTGAACTCTTCCTCTTGTGTGTGTTCTGTATACTAAGACCTGTAGTTTGATTTAGAACGTCAATGCTTTTAGATAACCTGCCTGAACCGATCAACTCTTGATATAGGAAATGTTCAAAACATTATCCAAAAATACAAAATTATATCCTTTCTTTACAAATAAAGAGACTGATATGATTTTGTATATCAGGTTCGGTATCTAATAACATTTGTTCAGAATCAATGTATTCTGGTAATACAGGGTGACAGTGACCAACAGACTTGGCTGCAACACTTGCACCGTTTTCTGTCTCATGAAACTTATCACCCGTTCTCGGTTCTTTACCTATCTGTAGCCCATGTAACAGATTACATATACGGGATCCTGATCCAGTATCACATACCCAGGACGTAAAGGATACTAAGAAACAGTTCTGTGTAATGAACACACCCGAAGATGATGCATCAGCATGCACTTTCTTCGTTTGGGCGGCACGGGAAATCTGGTATTCCCCAATTTCCTGCTCTGTCTTATAACAATTATAAGTTGGAGCGGGACCAACGTTCCCCAGCTTAGTATAACAAGCGGGTTCGGTCAATATATCCGTTTTATTATCTTGATTAAGGCGTGATATGTTCGCTACCTGGAGAGAGAGAGAAGAAAACACTCAGCGTATGCTCTTGCAAGATTAGATTGGTTATCTAATATATCTAATCAGGATGTCTCCCACTGTTTTAGTCAAATCTTCCTTCAAACCCTAAAAGGAAAGACTAGCCGGGATTAATTACACGCTACAAGTTCGCCAATCTTTCAGCCAGGCCAGTGTCGGTACTTTGAGGGAGGTCCCCCATGCTTTCGCACGAACCTAATTAAAGTAAACCTCGTTTTCCCAGAGGCATAACCCCGTTAACACCTTTCTAGACACCTACTTGATCGGCTAATTGTAATGTGTAAAATTCTCCCAGGAGTAACAATTACTCACAGCGGGTATCGGGATCCAACTATCTCATAGAAGGTATGCAATCTCATTGCAAATTTCAACTCTTGAAATTCCCAATAATATTTTACCCCTAGCGTGCTATGACCTTGACGCATGCCAAACAACCCATAGTCCGCTAGTCAAGTTCAACCCGTACATTTCTTGATTGAATTAAACCCACCCGCACGACCCTTGACGCATGCCAAACAACGCCGTACGAATACCCTAATCCAATCGCATCGTATGCTAGCAGATAAGCACTAGTTAGCTACCGTACACTACGCCTTGACGCATGCCAAACTACCGCAGCACGAATACTAACTAGTACTTATCTGAAATGACGGAGGGCTACGACAGGTTTTTAAGAAAACCCTTTGCATAATGAACTTGATATCGTTGTAGAATCGAGTGATTTTAAATGGAGTGTTTTTTAGGCTTTTCTAGTTTTGCTAAAGGAGTCACTCCCGGTGAAGGGATCGTCGGTCCTTTCCTCGTCGAATGAGGTGCGGGATATATCATATATATCACTGTGCAAAGCAAGAACTATAGAAGCAATCAAAAGACAAACCGAGTTTGTAGCATCTGCCAGTTATTGCTAAAGGAGTCACTCCCGGTGAAGGGATCTCGGTCCTTTCCTTATCGAATAAGGTGCTGGATGTTCTACAAGGAACACCGCGATGCAAAGCAACAACTAGAGCTACCAGTTTTTATAAACAAGTTTCTACAACATCTTAGGTTTCTTTTATTTCATTAATCTCATTAATGAAGTCCCATTTTAATTATGCTTCACAAGCATCTCTTTTTGAAACGAAATCTGCAATATAACATATATCTCATATATATAAAATATAAACATTCGTCTCAGGCAGTAATATGATCTCATCACAGAACATTGCAGCAGAAGAACATATATGAAATATTGGATATACTAGGACGTCTGTGTTTTCAATACGAGCCTGTATAAAACACGGATTCCACGGTCGCGATGAATAGCCAAACCCACATCCCTAGACCCCTACGAGAGCAGCAAGTAACACTGCCAATTCTAGGGTTAGGAGACCCGGTCTCGACTCCTCGAGATGGTCTCCCACTGGACCCTAGAACCCGGTTACTTGTGCTCCCCGCCTTGGGTCTATCCTAATGCGGAAAAGTAAATAATATACAACGGTGACATCTTCCGCTACCTGGAAGTGCCCCAATAAAAGAATATTATATACAATTGAATTTTACATGAATGAAAAAGAAAAAACTCTCATCTCACATAAAACCCTCGGCTATTCAAACGCGACGATCCAATACAACATATCACATCAACACATAATATCTCATATCATCAACGTAAACAAGTATGCGTATCCCGATTGTCGTTGATGTATAGCAACGAAGCCGACGATACACCACATACTACGCTTACGGTCACAGAAAAGAAAGTGTAAAACTACAACAGTTGGAATCCGCAACCTCTTTAGACATCGCATGCCTAACCAAATGAATTCCTTAGACATCGCATGCCTAACAATTATAAACCCCGCATTTTAGTCTCGTTATCGAAAACTCTTTTCAATGTCAAGACGGGAATTCAACAAGATTCCCGACGTCCTGATCGAATACTCGTCGCAAACTTTAGTAGACGGCCGCACCCCCAGATGCCGTCGACGAAGTGCACTAAGGCGGAACACCGCTGCCGCGAGCACCCGAACGGATGCTTTCGGCGACGGGGTTCTCCTACAGTCACTTGGTCGGGGCTAAGAGGTGTAGCTGTCTATTAAGTTTACCCGGCGAGTATCCGCGTACACTACGTGATTGCGACGGACTTTTGATCACATCAAAATTCCGTGGCAACCGATCATTTAAGACTAAACTGCTATGTTTATAATATTCAAATCAGTTATCTCATAACTACCTGTGGATTCCAAATATTGTATCACATTCCAGATAAATAGATAAAGTTAAACTTTCCGATCGAATCATCAAACACCCAAGATTTCCCCAATATATCTCAACACTTGAAAACAGTTTAAAAACATCCATTACATGCCACAGTAGCAATGGTCCAGCCGTAGAAGGGTCAAGCCAACGCCTCACATGTGGCTTGCCGTACTGCCCCAAACCCTAAGGTTCAAAAGGCAGTTCAAGACGGTCACATAATCGAGTTAAGGTTTGTTGTCTTCTAGAGGGTCCACCGCGTTACTTGCACGACTTAGAACGTTCTTAAACACGAGAAAAAATCCAACTTTTGAAAAATTTTCCGACAGGGGAAAAAGTGAGTTATTGATATCCGTTCGAACATTTTAACAGTTTCTAAAAATTATCCGGACAAACTAAACAAAGTTAAATTATCCGATCGAATCAACGATTCCCCAATACAACCCTTGAAAAATCAACACTTGAGCGGAATTAAAATATTCCCAGAAAAAATTAACAAGAAAGGGCCTAAAAATAATTACATGAAATTTCAGGGACTAAGTCCAAATTTTGGCCGCGGAAGGGCCGCAAAACCCATGGTTTCGCCGCGGTTCCGCGCTCCAATTTTGGAATTAGAAGTCCGTACTTCACAGTAATTCTTAGTTTTTCCTGCTTAATTTTATGAGAATTTTTAATTCAGAAAAAACCACCTTTTTGAAAAAAGTACAGAGAGGGTTCCGTGTCGGGGTTTCAGCGTTCGATCGGACTTTAAACTTCGTCTAGACTTCGCCTAAACCTCTAGCTTGGCTCTGATACCACTGTAGGGTTGCTAGGCACGCGCACAAGGGTCTACGAGGCATCAACCATGCCCGAATAAAAATTTAGCCGTGCCGAACAACCCGAATACGGAACTTTAAACTAGAGATTAGGCGAAAACTAACATGCTAAACATTTTAACACTAAGTGAGAGGGATTACAACCTTTGTAGATCCGGTCCTTCACTTCATATGCTCTTTGTTGTGGTCCCTTCGCTGCGATCATCGGGATCCGGACTCTCGAGAGGTTCCACGAAGAGAAAGACGCAACCTTTGCTTCCGATCTTCGATACTAAGATGATCTACCTTGAAGTTTCTTTAACACAAGCTAACACTCATGAAATGATGTGAACACCCTCATCTAAATGGCAAAGGAAGATGAGGATGATGAAGTAGGATTTTTGCTCTAATTATTTATCTTTTTCTCACAATTATTCATCACCTTTTGAAAAACAAGTAAGCTTTTTCATGAAAGAATTGAAGGAAGAAGATGAACAATATTAGTTATCCTTTTGTGATGAATAGGAAATGAAAAAATATGATAGATAATGCAACCATGGTCAAGCTAACTCTTGTAGAGAATTAACTAGGGTTAGGGTTTGGGTTTGGTTAAAGCATGAGTCACTTGCAAATATCTTTATCATGACAAAAAGAAAAGCTTCTAGAATCAACTAGAAGGTTTAACCCTAATCCAAACCCTAATCAAGTTTAAACTCCACTAAACAAGTTGCATTAGTTATCATATCATGTTACAATATTATATATCACATATATAATATTTATCGTAACAAAATAAAATAATACAATTAACATATATCGCATATATATCAATGTATTACCCGAGTGAGAAAAAGAATCATTTAGTGAGCAAATATTAGTTAATGTAATTTAATATATCAAATATATTATTATACATTAAATTATCGAATCAACACTTGATCCGACAATCCGGCTATATCGCATATAACCGGCTAATATTTATCCGTACCGATTCATCGAATCAACACTTGATCCGATGACCCGGCTGATATCAAATATCGCGAGAATAGAATACGGTATCACATATCGCATTATCCTCGGTCCCGCACATATCACATATGTGCCCCTACTCCGTTTTGCCTGAGTCAAGAAACCTCTGTGTAGGACTCTTAAAGAATCGTCAATACGCCGGCGGTAGGTGATGATCATATCAAACATCCACAAGCTGCAAGCGGTCAGCTAAACGTAACAGCTACGCAGGTATTGAGCGCTCAAAAGATCAACAAGCAAGCCTGTAACTTCTCCTGCGAATCCAAACAGTAACACTCCCGTACAGTCCGGTCTCGTCGTCTGATATGTTGCATATCTCGCCTAGGGGTGGTAAACGTCAGACCCAGTAGCTTGATAAGTCGTGTCGATATGAGGTCTATAACAGTTCGAGAAACTACTGATAACACTTACCAGTAAATCTCAGCAACCCTGGCCAGGGATTTCCGGTTATAGCCAATCGAACACAGCACAACATCAACTCCCTATACTGGGAGAGACGAATCCCCTCCTATCGCTCATTGCCTCCATGTGATTCGGGACTGTACCCAAAAGCCACCTTTTTGCACGCCTTCTTGGACGTGGTATGATGGAAATCAAAGCACAGTGGGAATCACACAAGACTCTATGACGATCTCGGGTCAACAGACTACTCTGTACCAGTGTCACCGGAGAACTGCCATCTGACGTATGGTATAATACCATCTGGGAGTTCTCGGCGAGTCCGTCCAGTGTACCCAGTCTCCACTGAGCACCCGTACACCATCCTTGATGTCAAACACCGATGGATATGGGATCATCCATCGCCCATCTTATGGGTCAAGATGCGTATACGCTAGTCTACTCTGGTGCATCGATGCCCTGTCTCGATACACCCTCGACTAGGAACAGTTATAGGATGTACTCACCGACTACCGTGGCCCCACTAGTATGATCTCATCATAGTCCCAGTAGTCGAGTACATACCCTAAGGGCTTTATCAACATGTAACATAGAGACAATCAGAGTACATGTTAAGATAAAGTACAACCAGATAGCATACTATCATGTCGAGCAAGAAAGTCCTCCCTATATATGTCCTAGCATCCACTACAATATACATCGTATGTACAGTAATGGCCTCTAGGGCATACATATAACTAACACATCAGCGATCCAGGCATATTCTGAGGCGGTATCACCTGATCCGGGAGATTGTTGATCGCTGGGAGATCGAGGTCAGGAGGGTTGACACGAAGAACAACACGGCGGATCCACTCACGAAGGCCATTCCCCAGATACAGTTTGAGAGACTCTTCAGGATGCTCGGTATGCGATACTACAGCAGCTGGCCCTAGTGCAAGTGGGAGATTGTTAGTTGTATGTATGCCCTAGAGGCCAGTATTGTACAGATGATGTATATTATATTGGATGCTTGGACATATATAGAGATGACTTTCTTGCTCGATATGATAGTATGCTATCTGGTTGCTCTTTATCTTAACATGTACACTAGTCGTTTTAAACTGTCTTATAGTTACATGTTGGTAAAGCCCTTAGGATGTGTACTTGACTACCTGGACTATGATGCAGATCATACTAGTGGGGACATGGTAGTCCATAGGTACATCCTTCAAGGTCCCTAGTCGTGGGTGTATCGAGACGGGGCATCGATATACCAGTGTAGACTAGCGTATACGCTTCTCGACCCATGAGATGGGCGATGGATGATCCCATATCCATTGATGTTTGACTTCAGAGATGGTATACGGGTGCTCAGTGGAGACTGGGTACACTGGACGGACTCGCCGAGAACTCCCAGATGGTATTATACCTCACGTCAGATGGCAGTTCTCAGGTGACACTTGTGCAGGTTAGTCTGTAGACCCGAGATCGTCATAGAGTCTTGTGTGATTCCCACTGTGCTTTGATCTCCACCTTACCACGTCCATGAGGGCGTGCAAAACGGTGGTTTTTGGGTACAGTCCCGAGTCACATGGAGGCAATGAGCGATAGGAGGGGTTTCGTCTCTCCCGGTATTGGGGGTTGATGTTGCGCTGTGCTCGATTGGCCGTAACAGGGAAGTCCCTAGCCAGGGCTGATCAGAGATTTGCTGGTAAGTGTTACCAGTAGTTTCTCGACCCGTTATGAGCCTCGCATCGGCATGACTTATCGGTTATTGGGGTCTGACGTTTACCACCCCTAGACTTGATATGCGACATATCAGATGAACTGACCGGACTGTACGGTAAGTGTTACTGGTTGGATTCACAGGAGTGTGAGCGGGCTTGCTCGTTGATCTTCTGATCGCTCAATACCCGGGTGGCCGTTACGTTTAGCGGACCGCTTGCGGCTTGTGGGTGTTTGATATGATCATCACCTGCTGCCGGCGTATTGGCGAGTCTTTAGAGTCCTACACAGAGGTTTCCTGGCTCAAGCAAAATGAAATAGAAGCGCATATGAGATATGTGCGGGACCGAGAATAATACCAGTATAAGATACTGGATTCGATTCTTGCGATTTGTAACATTGATCGGTTATATGCGATATAGCCGGGTTATCGGATCAAGTGTTGATTCGATAATTTGTTACTATTAATATTAGTCGGTTATATGTGATATGACCGGATCATTAAATCAAGTGTTGATTTAATGTATAATTATATATTTGATATATTACTTTACATTAACTAGTATTGGTTCACTTAAGATGGATTTTCTCACTTGATGTGCACATTGTATATATGATATGGTTTTGTGCACTAGTTTGTATCATGTTTGATGATACATGCAAACTTGGGTGTATGTTTAATTTGAACCATGTTTCGGTTAATGGTTATGGTTTTAAATTATTCACTTATTCATTTTATTTATTTTATTTATTTGTTTTGGCTAAAAGGAAATGGTTGCTAATTTTGTCTTTTGTGGAAGCTTCATGAAGCTTTGAATTAGTAACCATTTTGTTTTATATTTAAACCTAACCATTAGCTAAACTAGGGTTTGCTCTCTACAAGAGTTAAATCTAACCCAAGGTTGCATTATGATAAGATCAATTGATTTTATTATTCATTGATCATTCTCATGATATTATTTTTCTTCTTCATCTTCATCAAGAAGAAGAAACCTTGCTACCTCCAATGGTGAAATGATCAAACGAGTGAGAAATCCAAATCTAAAGTCAACCCACTTCCTATTTCTTCATCCTCTACTACTTGCTATGTAGTAGAGTGTGTTGTCTTCACAAGTTTCTTGACTTGGCGAAGGCGGAGCTCGAGTTTGAGTTGCCTCGACGTAGATCATCTTCGGCATCGAAGTCAACGACCTAGCCCGATCATTTCTCCGACGAAACCATCGCCGGAGTCCGGGATCCGATGATCGCAGCGAAGAGACATCGTCACGGAGCTATGGAGGTGGACTACCGGATCTATAAAGGTTGTATTTTCCGTTCACTCTTAGTTAAGTTGTTAACTAGTTGCTTGTTATCGCCTATACCTCTAGTAACGATCTAGTTTAGGGTTCTTCGGCACACATAAATTTTGAATTGAACATGTTTGATCTGTTGTGAGACCTCATGGGTGTGCCTAGGAACCCTACAGTGGCCGCCATGGTGAGATGTGGGAGAGAAATGGAGAAGGAAAATGAAGGGGAAAAGAAATAGGAGCTTGGTCAATGACCCCTCACCTCTCTCTCTCTCTCTCTCTCTCTCATGCCCATACCCAATTCTTTACTATTTTCATTTTCTTTTCTTTTCTTATCTTTTCTTATCTTTTCTTTTCATTTTTTTAAAAAGAGAACAAACCATGCATGATAAATATAAAAGAAAAGACTATGGGAGGAAATGTAAAAATGTGAAAAAAAAACTTGGTGCAAGTTACATGCACAAAACAAATTTAATGCACGATTAGTGATCTTTAATCGCGATTAGCATTAAAATTGTATATAATTAATTATAAAAATTCATAATTTGCTTAAATCATATAAAACGCTCTCATTTCAGAAATTTCCATAATTTTCCAAATATTTTCCACTTTATCGGTATTTAATTATACCGCATTATTAAAATATTCACAATAATTATTATTTAATTATAAAAATTCCCAAAAATAATATTTTATTTTTCTGAAATGTTACACTAGAGTACTGATCTAAGTCTAGTACATACCGATACTATCAACACATATCCGCGTGCGTATGAAAACACATCGCCCATCAATCCGCTAATATAATGTGTCGTATCTTATAACACGACCCAAATCACATCACCGATTTCACGACATCATGCCCAATCATATCGACTCATCTCCAAGTATCATATGCTATCCTCATCATACATGTATACGTGTGTGTGTGTGTGTACACCAACGCAATACACACACACACACACATATACATATAAACATATACACCCAAACATATCCCATGTGTGCATGTGTGTATGTGTGCACCTATACTCTAGGGTTCGCGACTAAGAAACTATACAATAAGCACTATCTTCAAACTACACTAAAACTAACCCATGAACACCTAAAGCCTATCTTGATAATCATCCACATATCACAATACACATATTCATAAACATATATAACGTATCTCATGCTACGCTACGAAACTGCGGGGGTGCTATACGCCATCCACCCGACTTCCCCCGTAGATATATATCTAATCACCTTGACCTTTGCTTGCCGAAGTTGATGTTGCCACACCCTTGCTTGTCGTCCCGAAGTTCACACGGAGGTACCTACATATCACAACGTATCGTATCGCATTAAAATCCAATTCAAAACCAAAACGACATGCGAGATGCCTATAGGTTAGAACCTATAGCCTACGCATGTTAAAGAACCAAACAACACCCGATATCGACGTACAAATGTCAAGTGATCGAGATAAAACACAAATACCAAAATTCAAGTTCACAGAATTCACAAACCGAAATCGGAAACTATGAAAAACACTACCAGATTTTACCCAAGGTGAAATTAGCCAATTTTGCATATGTGGAGGGTCTAATTTACTGAAACTGCAACCATGAACCAAACACGTGTTGGATATAGTGCCCTCAGAGTCAATTATTGGATCACAGGCACGTGATTGCAATGATTGAGGAGGACCTATGCCGGTAGGACAGTCTTACTCGAGATGATAGTATGCTATCTGGTTTATCTTTATCATCGTGTACTGTTTTAGGTGACCTTACGAGTCGCTATTACACGTTGATAGAGCCCCTAGGATTCTTGCTTGACTACCAACAGTATGAGGGCGATCATATACGTGAGAGCTGGAGTCTATAAGCACATCCTTAAAAGGTCCCTAGTCGTGGGAGTTTCGAGACAGGGCATCGATTCTCCAGAGTAGACTAGTGTATACAGTCGAGACCCCGATGAGGGGCGGTGGCCGGTCTCACAAGCCACTGGTGTCAGTTGGTTCACCTAAGATGTATAAAGGTGCTCATTGGGTTATGAGTACACCGGACAGGACTCGCCGGGAGCCTGCTAGTTGGTATTATACATGACGTCAGATAGCAGTTCCCTGGTGACATGTGTACAGGTTAGTTCATCGACCTGAGATCGTCATTTGTCTCGTGTGAGTTCCCACTGTACTTAGATTACTACCCTACCACGCTCAAAGGAGACGTGCAAACAGGTTTTAGTTGGGTACAGTCCCGAGCCACATGGAGGCAGTGAGCGGATCTGCAGGGGTTCGTCTCTCCCGGTATTGGGGGTGAGGTCGCGCTGTGTCTAGGAGAGCTAGTACATGAAAAGTCCTTGGCCAAGGCAGGAGATTTACTGGTAGGTATTCCAGTAGTATCTCAGGATGTTCTGGGCTGCACTCCGACATGACTTGTACCGCTATTGGGGGTCTGACTTTTACCAACCCCCTAGGCCCGCCATGCGATGCTCATAGATGAACGGACCGGACTGTACAGATATTGTCACTGACAGGCTCAGTAGGGTGTCAGGATGAGTTCGCTCATCGACGTCCCTTTTGGTCAATAGCTGGTGGCCCGTCACGTATGGCTGATACCTCTGACGTGCTAGTGGTTAAATCCACAGCCATAGTATTGACGAGTCTTTAGAGTCCACCACACACACAGTTACTCAAGTTTCGGGCGAAATGCTGTAGAGGCCGTATGGAGATATGGCAGGGTTCAATCAGATACGTGCGGTATTGCACGGATCGTGATTGGACAGATTTTACTAGCCGGCTTTGGTTTAAGCCGGATCAGTATGAGACAGTGTAGATTTTGTCTCTTTGCATTTGTGTTCAGTGGGAATACAAATGCGGGCATGTATTTGCAGTAGCGGGGTTTTCCTAAAATTTATTACGGGATCAGTTTTCTGAGATTGCCAGTTTGCATTCCGTTCCGGCCGGTTTTCCTTTGTTCTTTCGCGGCCGGACTTTCCGTTGGAGAGGGTTATTTGCAAGAGTGCAAATAACTTATTGTGGAGGGTTTATTTGTGAAATGGGAGATTATGAGAGCATCTTTTTATTCCATTCTTTTCTTTCATCATGAGATTCTTTTATTGTCACTTGACTTGCATTTTTATGATGGGGTTTTGATAGGATTTGGATGTGAGATAATTTGATCATTATCTTCACATATTGATATGCCCTTTTCTCTCTCCAATTTTCCTCTTGATAAAAAGAGGCCGGCCACATGTTAGAAGGGGGTTGAGTGAGTTCATTTTTGATGAGGGAAAACTTTGTTCATCTCATTTTTCCTTGCTACACAATTTCATATACCTCACTCCAAAGTCCATTCTTGATTCCTCCATACATGGCAACTTCTACCCGCAAGAGACAAAGCAATTCTACACTTGCTTACAGCATTCCTTGGACACGTCGGCTAGCCAACTTCGCGCCTGAGTTACCTCGGTCCAGAGGTGGGAGCCCGTAAAAGAAATCGGCTATGTGGTGCCCTTTCCGACGAGGACGTGACGGACGGAGATTCCGCGGGAGATCGGAGTGGAGACGAAGACCGAAGGACACGGATCGCTTGGTATACTTCTCTACTCTTATTCTAGTTTGCTAGTAGCTAGGTTAATGGCCCGATCCGGGATTTTTGTGCGCGGTGGTGCTGGTTTGCTAGTTCACAAAGTATTTTTCGTTTCCACGTTTCCGGCGTCGGATCGACGGCCGGGGCGCCGCCGTGCACTTACATTGGTATCAGAGCCACGCCATTAACCATGCCTAGCTTGCTCTAGTATGTTTAGAACTCGATCGACCAAAAAAATCCCGAAAACCCGATTTCAAGTTGCACAGTTTCTGTCGAAATTTTTTTTGGAGTCTAAAAATTTTTCAGGTTGTTGCAGAATACTGTGCATGGAAACCTAAGCACTCTGTGAAAATTTGGTCACGAGATCTCACCATACCACCACGGAACCGCGGCCAAACCCATGCTTGGGCCGCGGTTCCGCCGCGCTTTTAACTGTTCAGCGCACCAAATTTTTACAGAGAGCTCCTGTGTAGAAAATAGGGTTTTTGGAATATTCTTTTTGGGCCCAGATTTTCTGTGAGTGCTACAGTACTGCTTGGGGCCCACTTCGATAAATTTGTTCGATCGGATATTTTAAACCTGTTAGTTCACAGTATTTACATTATATCTGCGACCGTGAATGTCATTCGATCGGTAAATCCTGTCTAACTGCTATAGCCCTTTTAGACGGATTTGTGAACGTGACATTCACGTTGATGTTCTGTGTTGTGTTGTGATGTTGCGGATCGGTCGTGGGAGATAGCCTGGATGCAATGTTAGTATAGTTTTGTTTTATATGTATATTTGATATTGCGGGGCGAGCGTCCGACATGTGGATGCCTGTTTGTATATTATTCTTTTGGGGCACGACCGGGTCGAGGTCGATGTACCCGTTGTATGTATATTTTACTTTCTGTACTAGGATTACCCCGCGGAGGGGTGCACGGATAGCCGGGTTCTAGAGAGCAACGAGCCCGCATCTCATGGCATTGAGACGGAGGGGGCTTTACTCTAGAATTGACGGGCTATTCGCCGCACTCGTAGGGGGTACAGGTTGACCCAGGAGGGGTGCCCAAGTTACCGGATTCCGTGAAGTGCTGGGTGGTCCATTCACGTTGCTGATGGGGGCTGCCTCGCTTCAGGTTTTGGCGGGTAACTTGCCGCGCCCGTAGGGGTCTAGGATTTTCATTGCACAGGCTATCCACACGACCAGGGGAACGTCGGGTTTCAGTAGCGGCTCTGTAAAACCCGGGGATCCCAGATATCTGTATTGTTCTGTGATGCTGTACATTTCTGTGATGCTGCTTTTTTATCACGCCTTGAGCAAAATATTATATATTGATATATATACTAGTAGATGTTGTATATGTTTTGCATCCGCGCTAGTCCAGTCCCCGCTCTGTCATTAGTTAGCTAACCTAACGGGTGATGACGGGACCCAGTGGCGAATGCGGATGGCATATACGTACGTCATTATTTTTGTTCTTTATTGGTGTGATCAATTGATGGGACTGCGTTGATTCAGATCAATGCAAGATAAACAAACCTATTCTGATGTTGTTGGAATATTTTTCAAAAAGCTGTTATTGCAAGGACGTTTACTTTTGTTTTGCACAGTGGTATTCAGTTGGAATATCCTGCTCCTCAGTCGACGAGGCAAGGGCCGAGATCCCTTCACCGGGAGTGACCCCTTGGACAAAAGTTTGCGTCAGGGCAGTAACTTCACCATAGCCGATTACTTTTGCTTTGCATCGTGGTATTCAGTTGGAATATCCTGCACCTCATTCTACGGGGAAAGAGCCGAGATCCCTTCACCGGGAGTGGCCTCTTTAGCAAAGGTTTTCGTCACTATATTTTTATAAAGCTATCAGTTCCTTCAACGATATCAAGTTCATTACGTTAAAGGTTTTCGCCAGAAACCATTCGTAGCCCTCCGTCGTTTCATATGGATAGTCAATAGTATTCAAGCTGTGTTTGTTGGCCAAAGCAAGGCACAGTGTTTGGTAGCTGTTGGTTATTCATATGCAGCATAGATAGATGCGTTGGTTTGGGACAGTCGTATAGCCTTGTTGGCTAAAGTCAAGGGCTTGTGCGGGTGGGTTCAAATTAACCTGGATGAATGACGGGTAGAACTTGACATGTGACTTATGATTTGTTGGCCAAAGTCAAGGTCATAAGAACATGGGGCAAAAATCACATCGGGAGTTTCTAAAGAAACTGAAACTTGCCAGATATGCGCATACCTTCTGGAGTGTGATAACGTGAGCGGATTCCGTCACATTATCATGCGATGATAGTTGGATCCCGATTCCCACTGATGAGTTGGTTTACTCCTCAGGTGATCCCGGCTAATTCTTCTTTCAGGTTTGGGGAAGAATTTGACGTTACAGTGGGAGGTTTCCAGATTAGATAAAGTGATAACCATTCTGATCTAGGTTAGAGTGCACGCTGAGTGTTTCTTTTCTCTCTCTCTTTGGCAGCGACCATTGACCCGACCCTAGACTATGACTCAGTGACCAAGTTGACCGAACCTTCTTAACACTGGCTTTTGGATTGTCAGAGTTGCAGACCTCATTGCCACTCCTACTTTTACCCTTTTCTCCAGGACACCCCGTATTACTACGAACATCCACTTCCATTGGACAAAACCATCGTATGGTTATATACGAACTCGAAGGAATTTATTCGAGGATGGTTTCTGGTTCTGGAGAAAACGAATAGGACTATTCAGTTGACTTTTCCTTTTACCTTCTCTCAGGTTGCAAGTACTCCTTGGTTTAGGAGATAGTACACCTATTATGCAAATTGGATAGTCTTCTTCCAAACCTTAGGCTGGTGCCGACCGGTAGGGAATGAAGAAAACCAATTAGCCTAAACGGTGTACAGAAGGTATTAAGTTAAGACACAGAAAGGGATTAGTAAGAGGGCAAAGTAAATTGCGACTGCTATTCACGACCAAACCAAATATTTCTTCGCCAATCCTAAATCACCTTTGTATTTCTCCAGGACACTCCGTATCACTACGAAGATCCCAAGTTTATTGGATAATCCATCGTATGGTTATATACGAACTCGAAAGGAACTTGTTCCAGTTCGGGGATGGATCCTGGTTCAGGAGAAATAGGAATAAGGTTTATTCGGTCTTTTATCTTCACCTTCTCTCGCATTGCGAGTGCTCCTAGGATTAGGACAGTACACCCATTATGCTTATTGGATAGTCTTCTTCCAAACCATAGGCTGGTGCCGAACGGTAGGGAAGGAAGAAAGCCATTTGGCCTAAAGGGGTGTACAGAAGGTAATGACTAAAGACATATAAAGGGATTTGGAGAGATGGCAAAGAATTATACGGTTACAGTTGTGAATCTGGATAATGGAAGAGGCATTACTAGGAATACCAGGATACCTCATCGAAACATTTCAATGTTTTCAGTTTCACTGTGTACTGTTAAAAGAAAACTGATTTCCCAATTAGACACTTGCTCCAGGGTATGTATTTACCAGGTTGGATTCTCACATCTGTATGGTTTTACAAATGATGAGTGGGAGTAAGTTATTGGGAATTAGGTGATCATCCTCATTATATTGGGATTCGTTGTAATCGGTGATATTTGAGGAAGCCACCTGGATTGTTTGCCAGACGGCAAATATTTGGTTTTGAATATCCGCAGTTATGCACCAATTTCAAATTGATATATCTGTACGTCTATTTTTATAGAGTGAGATATACCTTTTTGAAATTATGTCTATGACATTTACCTATATCAGTGGATGGTTGGGTAAGGAGTATTGAATAGCGGTGTAATTCTTCTTAACCATAAGTACAGTTTTCAACCTACGACACACAGTGAATGAGTTATTAGACTCAGGGGACTTATACAGAGTATTGTATATTGTCCAGTGTCCATTAGGACAGAGGGGTTGGTCCTCGTACTATATTCTGTTTACTTGTGACTTCTCTAGTTCTTAGACAGGTGTTTCGTAGAAACACAGGGTCAGAGTTTTGAGAAGTTATAAGTATAAGATTAAAGTAGAGAACCAGGTAGTGCAAGTATCGGGATTCTTCAAGGTGATCGAAGATGTAGATACTTGTGTATGGTATTCAGTTGATAGTAATGATTAAGAGAACTTGCTTCTCTTTCAGGTTACTCATAATTGGAAGCATTCCTAAGTTGAGTAACGCTGATCGGCCTCTTTCCATTTAGGTGACATGCACTGGAGACAGCTGCATGATTTGAATCTCGTTCAATTAAATCAGTGCCTCTGTTCCTGTATTGGATATAGAACAGTTTATATCTTGACATTGTTAAGGTACGGGGAGTTGTCCGGCTTATGCTTAAAACCAGACTCCGGATAACTCAAGGCACGTTTCTGTAATGGCTGTTTGTGGGTTAACCCGGGCTATGACGAGGGTTGACTTTCTACCATCTGGAAGATCAATAGTGATATTGTTCTTGACTCGCCACAGTTTTAATAAAAATGGATTTTTTTAGAAAACAGTAGTGGGAGTATAGTAGAACTAGAAGTGATTCCAGAACCGCAAACGATTACTGAAGATTTGATAAGAACCTAAAGATTCAATCTGGTTTGACATTCCATTGGCCACTCCGCAGATATGGTGGGTAACCTCAGGCACCCGAGAGGTACTTCGGTATGCTCAGGGACGGTGGCAGGGAGGTTCTTGTTTACCCAGACTTGCCATTGCTGTTGTTCCAGACTGTGAGACCCGACAGGAGGATGAGTATAGCGTCGTTCTAAACTAGCTTTAGAAGTGCACGTGTATATGACTCTGCCAGAGGGTTGTCGTAGTCAGTGGGAGCAGCGGAAGCATTGGTGGACAGTTGGCTTATGTCTATTTATAGACTAAAGCAGATATAGCGGAGATAGATCATCTATTTCTGATGTGACAGTCATAGGTTTGACTTCATCAGAATAGGGGATGGATCTGTTAAGAAGGTAGTACGGTGTGATGTCCTGGTATTTGGATGACATACACAGAGTAGGAAGTGATATTCCTATACTGCGATCGGTTATACTTTGGTCGTCACACGGTAGTTTCTCCACATGGGACTTGGATATTATATCAGACATTCTGATTACTAGATCTATGGTTTTAGATCAAGATTTGGGTAGTTTCCCAATCTGGGTACTTAGACAGCATTCTATGAGTATTTAGAATGGACGACTCCTAGCATGGTAGTATACCTGCAGGTGATGGAGTCACCCTCTCTAAAGGTGTCTTACAGACTAAAAAGGAGAGGGATACGCATGATTGGCAGATCACTTGCTTAGGCAATTGAGTTGATCATGAGATGTCAAGTACCACACCAGATGTTGTTCTTGCAGTAGATGCAAGAAGTTGACATTAATCCAATCCTGGAGAAACAATCGGAAGCAGTTTTAGAACATAAGTGGATGTTCTAGGGATATGATAACGACAGCCTCATTCGGGAGACAGTTATCATTCCAGGCTTCCAAGGTGACCTGGATGACAGAGTGACTGTCAGAGTTATAGTTTTCCCTCTAACGAGGGGCAGTATTTTGGACAGGTGGTCCAGGCGGATACTGAGGGAAGGATGGCGCAGGATACTGATTAAGTTCAGTTGACGATACAGTCTAAAAAGTTTGGATTTGGAGTTCATTTATGAGCTAGGTCCCATCAGATATCCAGACATTCTAAGACAGGTATTGCTCATTTCGGGAGATGGCTTTCACCGCGAACTTGAGATATAGAGAGACATAGAAAGAAACATCACAGCGGATCCACTCACTGAGGCTATTCCTCGAACGCAATAGTTTCACAAACGAGCTTTGTGAGACTGACTAGTAGAGGAGTTGGGTGTTAGGTATCACACGGGCTGTGAGTATGCGACATCGCAATAATTAGCCTGAAGTCCAAGTGGGAGATTGTTGGATATAGTGCCCTCAGAGTCAATTATTGGATCACAGGCACGTGATTGCAATGATTGAGGAGGACCTATGCCGGTAGGACAGTCTTACTCGAGATGATAGTATGCTATCTGGTTTATCTTTATCATCGTGTACTGTTTTAGGTGACCTTACGAGTCGCTATTACACGTTGATAGAGCCCCTAGGATTCTTGCTTGACTACCAGCAGTATGAGGATGATCATATACGTGAGAGCTGGAGTCTATAAGCACATCCTTAAAAGGTCTCTAGTCGTGGGAGTTTCGAGACAGGGCATCGATTCTCCAAAGTAGACTAGTGTATACAGTCGAGACCCCGACAAGGGGCGGTGGCCCGTCTCACAAGCCACTGGTGTCAGTTGGTTCACCTAAGATGTATATAGGTGCTCATTGGGTTATAAGTACACCGGACAGGACTCGCCGGGAGCCTGCTAGTTGGTATTATACCTGAAGTCGGATAGCAGTTCCCTGGTGACATGTGTACATGTTAGTTCATCGACCTGAGATCGTCATTTGTCTCGTGTGAGTTCCTACTGTACTTAGATTACTACCCTACCACGCTCAAAGGAGACGTGCAAACAGGTTTTAGTTGGGTACAGTCCCGAGCCACATGGAGGCAGTGAGCGGATCTGCAGGGGTTCGTCTCTCCCGGTATTGGGGGTGAGGTCGCGCTGTGTCTAGGAGAGCTAGTACATGAAAAGTCCTTGGCCAAGGCAGGAGATTTACTGGTAGGTATTCCAGTAGTATCTCAGGGTGTTCTGGGCTGCACTCCGACACGACTTGTACCGCTATTTGGGGTCTGACTTTTACCAACCCCCTAGGCCCGCCATGCGATGCTCATAGACGAACAGACCGGACTGTACGGATATTGTCACTGACAGGCTCAGTAGGGTGTCAGGATGAGTTCGCTCATCGACGTCCCTTTTGGTCAATAGCTGGTGGCCCGTCACGTATGGCTGATACCTCTAATGTGCTAGTGGTTAAATCCACAGCCATAGTATTGACGAGTCTTTAGAGTCCACCACACACACAGTTACTCAAGTTTCGGGCGAAACGCTGTAGAGGCCGTATGGAGATATGGCAGGGTTCGATCAGATACGTGCGGTATTGCACGGATCGTGATTAGACGGATTTTACTAGCCGGCTTTGGTTTAAGCCGGATCCTAGTATGAGACAGTGTAGATTTTGTCTCTTTGCATTTGTATTCAGTGGGAATACAAATGCGGGCATGTATTTGCAGTAGCGGGGTTTTCCTGTAATTTATTATGGGATCAGTTTTCTGAGGTTGCCAGTTTGCATTCCGTTCCGGCCGGTTTTCCTTTGTTCTTTCGCGGCCGGACTTTCCGTTGGAGGGGGTTATTTGCAAGAGTGCAAATAACTTATTGTGGAGGGTTTATTTGTGAAATGGGAGATTATGAGAGCATCTTTTTATTCCATTCTTTTCTTTCATCATGAGATTCTTTTATTGTCACTTGACTTGCATTTTTATGATGGGGTTTTGATAGGATTTGGATGTGAGATAATTTGATCATTATCTTCACATATTGATATGCCCTTTTCTCTCTCCAATTTTCCTCTTGATAAAAAGTGGCCGGCCACATATTAAAAGGGGGTTGAGTGAGTTCATTTTTGATGAGGGAAAACTTTGTTCATCTCATTTTTCCTTGCTACACAATTTCATATACCTCACTCCAAAGTCCATTCTTGATTCCTCCATACATGGAAACTTCTACCCGTAAGAGACAAAGCAATTCTACACTTGCCTACAGCATTCCTTGGACGCGTCGGCTAGCCAACTTCGCGCCCGAGTTGCCTCGGTCCAGAGGTGGGAGCCCGTAAAAGAAATCGGCTACGTGGTGCCCTTTCCGACGCGGACGTGACGGACGGAGATTCCGCGGGAGATCGGAGTGGAGACGAAGACCGAAGGACACGGATCGCTTGGTATACTTCTCTACTCTTATTCTAGTTTACTAGTAGCTAGGTTAATGGCCCGATCCTGGATTTTTGTGCGCGGTGGTGCCGGTTTGCTAGTTCGCAAAGTATTTTTCGTTTCCGCGTTTCCGGCGTCGGATCGACGGCCGGGGCGCCCCCGTGCACTTACAACACGAACCTAATCACCCCTACCCTGGCTACAATTTGCGGCCAGAAGGAATTTATTTGCGTCCAAGGTAAGGAGTTGGGGCCTCAGGTCTTGGGGATAGCTTCTAGGTTGCTTGCACATCTCTCAGTCTTTGCTAAATAATTTCTAGGGTCCCCGGGTGATAGCAGATCTCCAATAACACCTCAATTCCTACACAAACCTGATATCGGGGATTTCTAAGTTCGGGGTTTGGGGTTCTAGTCTCTGGTTTAGCTGAAAATACTAACACTACAGGGGTTGTAGTCACTAAATACACTCACATACACCATCCCAACTCAAGGAAAGCCCTAACCCTCATCTTGGAATTTTCAAACCTCACTTAATCACTTCTAAACTAATATAGATGCTAAAGTAAACCAAATACTACACTAATGATTAAAGAATTATCTCATTTGGCAACTCAAGAATTTTCTTAAGTTGCCCCAAGTGCTCAAAATCTAAACTTTCTTGGTTCCCCATACTTGTAGTGAGCTTGTGTATATTTTTAATGAAGGGGTTATGGTGTTTTGGTGTGGATTTTGGGTTGTGTGAGGAGGTTGAGGAGGGGGGAGTGAGAAGGCAGCCATGAGAGAAGGGAAAGGAAAAATGATGAAGATGATGAAGTGAGGGAAATGGCTAAGGTCAAAGGAACCCCTCACCCTCTCTTTCTCTCTTGCCCATACTTCTTTGTTTATTCATTTTTCCTTTTTCTTTTCTTTTCTTTTCTTTATCTTTTCAAACAAAACCTTAACCATTTTAAAAACCAGATTTTTATAAAACAAGGCATGGTTCATGATAAAGTAATGCAACAAGTGTGTAACATGACATGGTGCATGTCACATGCATAATCAAGCTTAATGCATAATTAGTAGATTTTTATTCAAGCTTAGTCGTAAACTTGAATATAATTAATTGTATAAAATTTATAAAGTGTCTAAATCATATAATATTCTTTTAAAATCAATATTCATATGTATTTTCCAATATTTCCCAATTTATCGGTATTGAATTATACCATAACATTAGAACTAATCTCCATTCATCAAAATATTCATAATATTTATTATTTTAATTATATAAATTCCAAAAAATAATATTTTATTTTTCTGAAATGTTACACTGGGGGTGGTATAACGTCAGACCCCTATAGCCTGATAAGTCATGCCGAAGCAAGGTCCATAACGGTTCGAGAAACTACTGATAACACTTACCGGTAGATCTCAGCAACCCTGGACAGGGATTTCCTATTATGGCCAATTGAGCATAGCGCAACATCAACTCCCAATACCGGGAGAGACGAATCCCCTTCTATCGCTCATTGCCTCTATGTGACTCGGGACTGTACCCAAAAACAACATTTTTGCACGATCTCTTGACCGTGGTATGGTGGAAATCAAAGAACAGTGGGAATCACACAAGACTCTATGACGATCTCGGGTCGACAGACTAACCTGTACCAGTGTCACCAGAGAACTGCTATCTGACGATAGGTATAATACCATCTAAGAGTTCTCGGTGAGTCCGTTCAGTATACCCAGTCTCCATTGAGTACCCGTATACCTTCTCTGATATCAAACACCAATGGATATGGGATCATCCATCGCCCATCATATGGGTCAAGAAGCGCATACGCTAGTCTACTCTGAAATATCGATGCCATGTCTCGATACACCCTCGACTAGGAACAGTTATAGGGTGTACTTGTGGACTGCCCTTGGCCCCATTAGTATGATCTCCATCATAGTCCTGGTAGTCAAGTACACATCCTAAGGGCTTTATCAACATGTAAGAACAAGACAACATCACTTATACAAGTCAACATGTTAAGACAAAGTGCAACCAGATAGCATACTATCATGTCGAGTAAGAAAGTCCTCCCTATATATGTCCAAGTATCCACTATAATATACATCACATGTACAGTAATGGCCTCTAAGGCATACATATAACTAACAAATATCACACTGTGTCCGATTAGCTAGAACTATAAGACTTGGCCAGGGCAGTTGAGATTTACTGATGGTTAGATCAGTAGTTTTTCGGATTGGTCCTGAGCCAAATCAACACGACTTATCAGGTCAGTAGGGGTATGAAGTTTACCATCCCTTAGACCCAGTATGCGATACTCTTAGAAGAAAAGATCGGACTGTACGAAAATTGTCACGGATAGGCTCAGTAAGGGTTCGGATGAGCTTGCTCGTCGGCCTTCTTTTCGACAGGTACCTGGATAGCCGTAACGTACAGCTAGTACCGCTGACGTGCTTGTGGTTAAACCCACTGCCAGCATACTGTCGAGTCTTTAGAGTCCCACACAGAGGGTTTCTCTGGTTCAGGCAAAACGATATAGTGGTTGTATGTTTATACGTGCATGGTTTAGATTGAATGATAACACTAGCCGGCTTAGGATTAAGCCGGATTATTAAATCAGGTATTGATTTAATAATTTACATATACGCATTTCGATATGCATATTCTAGTATCATCTAGATTTTTGATCGAGCAAGATTTCCATCGAATGATAATACTAGTGCAACGCTCCACGCCCCAGTACATATGGTATTGTCCGCTCTGGCCAAAACCGCACGGTTTTGCTCTTTAGAGCGAACCGGACCGACCAGGGGCCACGTCCCAGGAGGTCACCCATCCCAAGACTTCCCTAGCCCGAGCATGCTTAACTACGGTGTTCTCCTGTAGTGCCGATTCACTTAAAAGCCGCCTCTATAATTGAGGGTGGTATCATTACATTTATAATGCAGTTCGGTCCTCTTTCGGAATGTGTTCCGAAGATTCCCAATTGTTCTACAGTGGGTCCCAGGGACTCTAGAGGTGGCCCCCACGGATTCAATAGGTAGCCCCCGCCCCTTGGCATGACAATTGGCTTGGCACTTTATTCCGTGTGGCACTTTGTTCCGTGAGCAAGAACCGGGTCCCAACAACTATCCGGCTTAGAATTAAACTGAATTATTAAATCAGCTATTGATTTAATAATTTACATATACATATTTCGATATGTATATTCTAGTGTTATCCAGGTTTTCGATCGGACGGTTGATAATACTAGCGGAGTTTAGGATTAAGCCGGTTTATTAAATCAGATATTGATTTAATGCTTGTATTATATTAGTAGTAGTATTCTATCTCTTGCTTATTCGTATTTTGGTATGAATACGGGTATGTATATACGATAGAAAGTATTTTGTATTTATACAAAATACCTTCTAGAAGATAATATCTCATCATGCATTTTTCTATTTTGTTGAAAATAGAAAATGAGGTGGTAAAGAATGAGATGACATGAAGCATGGCTTTGTATTTATTACAAATACTATTGGAGTATTGGAGTATGGTTGTGATTTTAAAAGAAAAGAAAATACTTCATAAAAACACATAGTCATCTTCACTTATCATTCTTCATGTGACGGTTTCTTCATTTGCACTCTTCTCTTCATCTTCTTGAGTTCATTCTTTTGCAAATCCTTATCATTCTCATGCGTTGAGAACCAAAGGATTTGAGATAGAAAACTACTACTAAACACTCACTACATCTCCTTGGTAACCTAGAATAGCAAACTAGGTTACTAAGTTGCTTCATTAGTGAAGCTAAACTTGGATTATAAACACTCGGGTGAATCATCTAGGACCGAGGAAGCCGGCCATCAAGATTGATCTAGGAGACCCCAACGAGCTTAAGAAGAGGAGTGAAGACCCGAAGGACACGTGTCTATCGGTATAACCTTCTCTCATATTAGATAGATATCTTGCAGTTTGCTAGTTTAGGGTTATGGTTTGATCACTTGGCTTAAGTGTTAGTTGTATGTATGCCCTAGAGGCCAGTATTATACAGATGATGTATATCATATTGGATGCTTGGACATATATAGAGAGGACTTTCTTGCTCGACATAATAGTATGCTATCTGGTTGCTCTTTACTTTAACATGTACACTTGTCTCTTTATACTGTTTTATAGTTACATGTTGGTAAAGCCCTTAGGATGTGTACTTGACTGCCTGGACTATGATGCGGATCATACTAGTGGAGACATGGTAGTCCATAAGTACATCCTTCAAGGTCCCTAGTCGTGGGTGTATCGAGACGGGGCATCGATATACCGGAGTAGACTAGCGTATACGCTTCTCGACCCATGAGATGGGCGATGGATGATCCCATATCCATTGGTGTTTGACATCAGAGATGGTATACGGGTGCTCAGTGGAGACTGGGTACACTGGACGGACTCGCCGAGAACTCCCAGATGGTATTATACCTCACGTCAGATGGCAGTTCTCTGGTGACACTTATGCAGGTTAGTCTGTAGACCCGAGATCGTCATAGAGTCTTGTGTGATTTCCACTGTACTTTGATTACCACCTTACTACGTCCATGAGAGCATGCAAAACGGTGGTTTTTGGGTATAGTCCCGAGTCACATGGAGGCAATGAGCGATAGGAGGGGTTTCGTCTCTCCCGGTATTGGGGGTTGATGTTGCGCTGTGCTCGATTGGCCGTAACAGGGAAGTCCCTGGCCAGGGCTGATTAGAGATTTACTGGTAGTAGTTTCTCGACCCGTTATGTGTAGGGTTCCTAGGCACACACTAGAGGTCTCACAAGGCATCAACCATGCCAATTTAAAATTTTATGGGTGCCGAGAAACCCTAATACGGATCGTTAACTAGATATTTAGGCGAAAACAAGAACTAGTAAACTACTTTACTAAGAGTAAACGGAAATACAACCTTTGTAGATCCGGTCCTCCACCTCCACGGCTCCATGATGAAGTCCTCTCCGCTGTCCAAATCAAAATTCAGGCTCTAGCGTCGGCTTCATCGGAGAAATGGGTGGGCAAGGTCGTCGGCTTCGTGCCAAAGATGATCTACGTCGAGGCATCACAAGATCAAGCTCCCACTTCACCAAGTCATGAAACTTGTGAAGAAAACACACTCTACTACTTGGCAAGAGGTAGAGGATGAAGAAATAGGAAGTGGGTAGACTTTAGAATTGGATTTCTCACTCTTTTTCATCAATCACCATTGATGGTCCAAGGTTTTCTTCTTTGAAGTAGATGATATTATGATAAGTTAATTAAAATAGAAAGGAAAATGAATACTTATCATAATGGTAACCATGGTAAAGTGTAGAGAGCTAACTATAGTTTAATGAATGGTTAGGGTTAATGAGATGAAGACAAAAGGGTTTCTTTGGTCAAAGCTTCATGAAGCTTCAACAAGCTTCATGAAAGAATCCCTTTTGTTTTTCTTTTCTCTTTTCATTTCTTTTAATCCAAATTAAAAGATAAATGAAAGAATAAATGAAAACCCTAACCATTAACTAACCATGGTTTAATCTTTACACTTGACCAAGTTAACATGTATCATCAAACATGATACAATCAAGTGCACAAAATATATCACATATACAATGTGAACATCCGAGTGAGAAAATCCATCTTAAGTGAACCGATACTAGTTAATGCAAAGTAATATATCAAATATATAATTATGCATTAAATCATTAAATCAACACTTGATTTAATGATCCGGTCATATCGCATATAACCGACTAATATCTGCAGTAACAACTTATCGAATTAACACTTGATCCGATAACCCGGCTATATCGCATATAACCGATCAATGTCACAAATCGCGAGAATCGAATACAGTATCACATACAGGTATCATTCTCGGTCCCGCACATATCTCATATGCGCTCCTATTTCATTTCGCTTGAGCCAGGAAACCTCTGTGTAGGACTCAAAACACTCGTCAATACGCCGGCAGCAGATGATGATCATATCAAACACCCACAAGCCGCAAGCGGTCTGCTAAACGTAACGGCCACCCGGGTATTGAGCGATCAGAAGATCGACGAGCAAGCCCGCTCACACTCCAGTGAATCCAACCAGTAACACTACCGTACAGTCCGGTCTGATCGTCTGATATGTCGCATATCTCGCCTAGGGGTGGTAAACGTCAGACCCCAATAGCTCGATAAGTCATGTCGATATGAGGTCTATAACAATTCGAGAAACTACTGGTAACACTTACCAGTAAATCTCAGCAACCCTGGCCAGGGATTTCCGGTTATAGCCAATCGAACACAGCGCAACATCAACCCCCTATACCGGGAGAGACGAATCCCCTCCTAGCGCTCATTGCCTCCATGTGACTCGGGACTGTACCCAAAAACCACCGTTTTGCATGCCCTCTTGGACATGGTAAGATGGAAATCAAAGCACAGTGGGAACCACACAAGACTCTATGACGATCTCGGGTCAACAGAATACTCTGTACCAGTGTCACCAGAGAACTGCCATCTGACGTAAGGTATAAATACCATCTGGGAGTTCTCAGCGAGTCCGTCCAGTGTACCCAGTCTCCACTGAGCACCCGTATATCATCTCTGATGTCAAACACCAATGGATATAGGATCATCCATCGCCCATCTGTATGGGTCGAGAAGGTATACGCTAGTCTACTCTGGTATATCGATGCCCCGTCTCGATACACCCATGACTAGGGACTTTGAAGGATGTACTTATAGACTACCATATCCCCACTAGTATGATCCGCATCACAGTCCAGGTAGTCAAGTACACATCCTAAGGGCTTTACCAACATGTAACAGAGAGACAATCAGTATACACGTTAAGGTAAAGTTCAACCAGATAGCATACTATCATGTCGAGCAAGAAAGTCCTCCCTATATATGTCCCAGCATCCACTACAATATACATCCAATGTACAGTAATGGCCTCTAGGGCATACATATAACTAACAATCTCCCACTTGCACTAGGGCCATCTGATAGCAGTGGTTGTAGTATCTCATACTCAATCATCCCATAAAAATCTCTCTCTGGGAACAGGCCTTTGTGAGTGGATCCGCTGTGTTGTCCTCTGAGTCTACTCTCCTAACCTCGATCTCCTTGGAGATCAACCATCTCCATGATCAGGTGACACCGCCTTAGAATATGTCTGGATCACTGATGGGACCGGCGTTCCTTGGCATAAGCCACAACTCCATTGTCTCACAATGGTTGGAACGTAGTTCATCTCATGAACCAACATACACCCAGACTGCCTCTTTGGTAGCATCTTAAGTAGCGATGTATCCAACCTTTATCGTCTAGTATGCCACGGTATCCAGCTTGGAACTTTTCCAACATACCGTCCCTCCACTGAGGATAAAGACAATGCCTGTGACTGACATTCAGTCGTCTTTATCACCCTGGAACCATTCCAGTGATTCTCCCCAGGGTCGATTGATACCTTCTCACTAAAACTAGTGAGAATCCTAACATCCATTTAGATCTATCTCATAGATCCAAAACTCAGGATTTAGGAGGTATCACTTTGATCCTATATGGAGAATCCTTGTGATAAACGGAGATTGATCGAGCGTAGCATAGGAAACTCCTTCCCTATCAAGAGTATGTCATCCACGTACTCTACGAGAATCGCCACCATACTCCCTACTACCCATTTGTATATACAAGGTTCATCTACCATTTTGATGATGTCAAACTCTTTGACTATTTCATCAAAACAGATGTTCCAACTCCGCGATGCCTGCTTTATCCTATAAAGCATCTTGCACACGTTTCCGCTGCTCCCACTGTCTACGAAGCCCTCTGGCTGTGTACTTATAGACGCTCTCTTCTAAAACATCATTTAGAAAAGCTATCATGACACCCAACCACCAGATATCGTAGTCATGGTATATAGCTGTGGCAAGTAGGATCTGGATGGACTTAAGCATAGACACTGGAAAAGGTTTCATCATTATCCACGCCAGGTCGATGACGAAAAACCTTTCACAAGTCTAGCTTTGAAAGTCTCAACTTTTCCATCTACACCAAGTAATCTTCTCAAGATATGCTTGCTCTTGATGGGGATTTAACCCTTCAGATATAGCAACCAAAGTCTATACTTTGTTGGTGTATAAGGATTCCATCTCAGATCACTAAGCATCCAGCCATTCTTACAGAGTCCCACTCCTGATGGCCAGCTCGAAACTAGTTGGGTCATCATCTCATGATGCAATCCTCGCTCCCACTGTCATAGAGAAACCGAAGTATCTCTCAGGTGGGTGAGGAACCCTACTAGATCGGCGGAGAGGCTGAGGTTCGTTGGTAACTATTGAATCCTTTGGTTCTATCAAATCATCAGCTGCAGTTTTGTATAGCTGGAACCTTTCCAGTTCTACATTACAGACCTTGCCTCGAGCTTGTCCGGATTTTGCTTTTCAGACATAGGCTGGACAACCCCAAATCTTAACTAACTTAAGATATGGGCTCTTCCCTTGTCATATCACATATGAAATGGTAGGCAACTGATTTGATTTGAACCCTATTCAATAGGTATGCAGCTTCTCAAGTGCATAACTCCCAAAAGAAAATAAGTAACTCAGTAGTACTCATCATAGAGCACGCCTTATCATATAGGGTGCAATAGCTCCGCCCCGTTGTACCATCGTGCTATGGTGTATACGGAGGAGTAATGCTGAGAGAGAATCTCATTCTCCTTTAGAATAGTCCAGGAATTCCGTACTCAAGTATTCTCCTCCTTGATCTCATCAAAGGACATAATACTTATACCCTCATTTTGGTTCTCTACTTCTAACTTATATTCCGTGAATATCTCAAAAGGTTCGGACTTGTGTTTCAACAGGAACATAGGTCTGAATCTTGAAAGATCATCAGAGAATGTAATGACGTATAATGAACCAGTCTTGGCAAGTGTAGACAGGGGACCTACATACATCAACATGTGTCATCCCAAGAGTTCACTAACTCTTTCTCTGCTTCCAGTAAACAGAGCTATGGTCATATTATCTCTGTGACATGACTGGCAAGTTTCACAAGATGTAAATTCAAACTGATTTAAATATGCATCTACATGTAACTTCAGCTAGTCGGGTCGCATTGATATGACCTAGTTTACAATGCCTCAGGTAGGATTCGTTCATTCCTGAACTCTTCCTCTTGTGTGTGTTCCGTATACTAAAGAACTGTAGTTTGATTTAGAACATTAATGCTTTTAGATAACGTGCCTGAACCGATCAACTTTTGATATAGGAAATGTTCAAAACATTATCCATCAATACAAAATTTTATCATTTCTTTACTTCTAAAGAGACTGATATGATTTTGTATATCAGGTTCGGTATCTAATAACATTCGTTCAGAATCAATGTACTGATAATACAGGGTGACAGTGACCAACAGACTTGGCTGCAACACTTGCCCCGTTTTCTGTCTCATGAAACTTATCACCCGTTCTCAGTTCTCTACCTAGCTTGTAGCCCTATGTAATAGATTACATATCTGGGATCCTGATCTGGTATCACATACCCAGGACGTAGAGGATACAGAGAAACAGTTCTTTGTAACGAACACACCCGAAGATGATGCATCAGCATGCACTCTCTTCGTTTGGGCGGCACGGAAAATCTGGTATTCCCCAATTTCCTGCTCTGTCTTATAACAATTATAAGTTGGAGCGGGACCAACGTTCCCCAGCTCTGTATAACAAGCGGGTTCGGTCAATATTCTGTATTATTATCTTGATTAAGGCGTGATATGGTCGCTACCTGGAGAGAGAGAGAAGAAAACACTCAGCGTGCGCTCTAGCAAGAATAGATTGGTTATTATTTTATCTAATCAGGATGGCTCCCACTGCTTTTTATCAAATCTTCCTTCAAACCCTAAAAGGAAAGACTAGCCGGGATTAATTACAAACTACAAGTTCGCCAATCTTTCAGCCAGGCCAGTGTCGGTACTTTGAAGGAGGTCCCCCGTACTTTCGCACGAACCTAATTAATGTAAACCTCGTTTTCCCAGAGGCGTAACCTCGTTAACACCTTTCTAGACACCTACTTGATTGGCTAATTGTAATGTGTAAAACTCTCCCAGGAGTAACAATTACTCGCAGCGGGTATCGGGATCCAACTATCTCATAGAAGGTATGCAATCTCATTGCAAATTTCAACACTTGAAATTCCCGATAATTTTACCCCTAGCGTCCTATGACCTTGACGCAGGCCAACAAACCATAGTGCGCTAGTCAAGTTCAACCCGTCATTTCCTGATTGAATTAAACCCACCAGCACGACCCTTGACGCAGGCCAACAAAGTCGCACGACTACCCTAATCCAATCTGCATCATGTGCATAAGCAGATAAATACTAGTTAGCTACCGCACACTACGTCTTGACGCAGGCCAACAAACGTAGCACGAATACTAACTACCACTTATCTGAAATGACGGAGGGCTACGACAGGTTTTTCTGAAAACCTATTGCGTAATGAACTTGATATCGTTGTAGAATCAAATGATTTTAAAAATGGAGTGCTTTTGAGGCTTTTCTAGTTTTGCTAAAGGAGTCACTCCCGGTGAAGGGATCGTCGGTCCTTTCCTCATCGAATAAGGTGCGGGATATATCATATATATCACTATGCATCGCAGAAACTCTTAAAAGCAATCAAAAGACAAACCGAGTGTGTAGCATCTGCCAGTTATTGCTAAAGGAGTCACTCCCGGTGAAGGGATCTCGGTCCTTTCCTCATCGAATAAGGTGCAGGATATATCATATATACCGCTGTGCAAAGCAAGAACTGTAGCTACCTGTTTTATTTTTTAAATTCGATTCTACAACATCTTAGGTTTCTTTTTACTTTCATTAATCACATTAATGAAGTCCCATCATTGAAGTACCTAAACATCACAGATAAATACGACGTACACTTATGCCATCCGCATTTGCCTCGATGTCCCCTCGTGCACCGTTAGGTTAGGTAACTAACGGCAGAGCAGGGCAGGGCTAGCGCGGGTGTAAAACATAAGTAACATCTATATAATATATCATATATACTATATACGGTATCTATCACAGAACATCACATGATCACATCACAGATATCGCAGCAGAAAAATCATATGAAATATTGGATATACTAGGACGTCCGTGTTTTCAATACGAGCCAGTATAAAACACGGATTCCACGGTCGCGATGAATAGCCAAACCCACACCCTTAGACCCCTACGAGAGCGGCAAGCAACCCTACCAATTCTAGAGTTAGGAGACCCGGACTCGACCCCTCGAGTTGGTCTCCCACTGGACTCCAGAACCCGGTTACTTGTGCTCTCCTCCTTGGGTCTATCCTAGTGCGGAAAAGTAAATAATATACAAAGGGTGACATTTTCCGCAACCTGGAAGTGCCCCAATAAAAGAATATTACATACAAGTTTTTACATGAATGAAAATGAAAACACTCATCTCACATAAAAAAAACCCGGCTATTCAAACACGATGATCCAATATAACATATCCAGCAACACATAACATCACATGTCATCAACGTAAGTAAATATGCGCATCCCAATTGTCGTTGACATATAGCAACGAAACCGGCGATATCACATATTACACTTACGGTCACAGAAAAGAAAGTGTAAAATTACAACAGTTGGAATCCGCAACCTCTTTAGACATCGCATGCCTAAAACAATGAATTCCTTAGACATCACATGCCTAACAATTATAAACCCCGCATTTTAGTCTCAAAATCGAAAACACTTTTCAATATCAAGTCGGGTAATTCAACAAGATTCCCGACATCCTGATCGAATGCTCGTCGCAAACTTTAGTAGGCGGCCGCACCCCCCGATACCGTCGACGAAGTGCACCAAGGCGGAACACCGCTACCGCGAGCACCCGGACGGATGCTTTCGGCGATGGGGTTCTCCTACAGTCACTTGGTCGGGGCTATGGAGTGAGGCTGTCTATTAAGTTTACCCGGCGAGTATCCGCGTACGCTACGTGATTGCGACGGACTTTTGATCACATCAAAATTCCGTGGCAACCGATCAAGTGAGACTAAACTGCTATGTTTATAACATTCATTCAGTTATCTCATAACTTTTTGTGGATTCCAAATATTGTATCACATTTCAGATAGATAGAAAATGTTAAACTTTCCGATCGAACAATCAAACACCCAAGTTTTCCCGAAACTGATCAACACATGAAACAAGTTTAAAAACATCCAGTTCATGCCTCGGTACCAACGGTCCAGCCGTAGAAGGGTCAAGCCAACGCCTCACATGTGGCACGCCGTACTCCCCCAAACCCGAAGGTTCAAAGGGTTGTTCAAGACGGTCACACAATCGAGTTAAGGTTTGTTGTCTTCTAGAGGGACCATCGCGTTACTTGCACTACTTAGAACGTAATTAAACTACGGAAAGATCCAACACTTGGAAATTTCCCGACAGGGGAAAAAGTGGGTATTTATATCCGGTCGAACTTTTTTAACATATTCTGAAATAATCCGGAAAAACACATAGACAAAGTTTGATAATCCGATCGAATCTACGAACTCCCAATACAACCGAGAAAACTCAACTCTTGAGTAAATATTAAAAATTCCCAGAAAACTCAGCAATGAAAGATAGATGTTACTGTGCAAAAAGAACTGACTGAAGAGACTAAGTGGCCGCGGAACCGCCGCATTAGCCATGCTAATGCGGCGGTTCCGCCACGCTTTGAATGAATCAGGTGCTCGTGCTTCACAGTAATTCTTATAAATGCCTGCTGATTTTTCTGCATATTTTTAATTCTCAAAAATCCCCGATTTCAAAAAATGTACAGAGAAGGATTTTGCATTAGGGTTTCGGTTCGATCGGACTTCTAACTCCATCTACGCATAGCCTAAGGCTCTAGCTAGGCTCTGATACCACTGTAGGGTTCCTAGTCACACTAATAAGGTCTCACAAGGCATTAACCATGCCAATTTCAAATTTTTCATGTGCCGAGAAACCCTAATACGAATCGTTAACTAGAGAATAGGCGAAACATGCAACTAGTTAACAACTTAACTAAGTGAACGGAAATACAACCTTTGTAGATCCGGTCCTCCACCTCAATAGCTCCGCGTTGACGTCCCTCCGCTGCGATCATCGGATCCTGGACTCTAGTAATGGTTTCGTTGAAGAAATGATCGGGCTAGATCGTCGACTTCGATGCCGAAGATGATCTACGTCGAGGCGACTCTAACTCGAGCTCCAACTTCACCAAGTCATGAATCTTGTGAATAAAACACCCTATATTACTTGGCAAGTGGTAGAGGATGAAGAAATAGGAAGTGGGTTCACTTTAGAATTAGATTTCTCACTCTTTTCATCAAGTCACCATTGAAGGTTGTAAGCTTTCTTCTTCTTGAAGAAGAAGAAGAAGAAGAATATGAGAAGAATATGAAAAATAGAAAATAAGTGATCCTTATAATATTTGCAACCATGGTTTAGTGTAGAGAATCAACTAGGGTTAGATGAATGGTTAGGTTAAGCAAAAAAAACAAAAATGGTCAAAGCTTCTTAAAGCTTCAAGAAGCTTTAAGTGTAAAACAAAAAAGCCACCATTTTCTTTTCTTTTGCCAAAAAGAATAAAGTAAATAAATGAGTAAATGAAACCCTAATCATTAACCTAATCATAGTTTAAAGCATACATACAACCAAGTTTGCAAGTATCATCAAACATGATACAAACTAGTGCACAAAACTATATCATATATATATAATGTGCATATCAAGTGAGAAAATCCTTTTTAAGTGAACCAATACTAGTTAATGTAAAGTAATATATCAACTATATAATTATACATTAAATCATTAAATCAACACTTGATTTAATGATCCGGTCATATCACATATGACCGACTAATATCCAATGTATCGACTTATCGAATCAATCCTTGATTCGATAACTAGGTTATATCGCATACAACCAATCGATACATTCATCGCGAGAATAGAATACGGTATCACATACACGCATTATTCTCGGTCCCGCACATATCTCATATGCGCTCCTGTTTCGTTTTGCTTGAGCCAGGAAACCTCTGTGTAGGACTCTAAAGACTCGTCAATACGCCGGCAGCAGGTGATGATCATATCAAACACCCACAAGCCGCAAGCGGTCTGCTAAACGTAACGGCCACCCGGGCATTGAGCGATCAGAAGATCGACGAGCAAGCCCGCTCACACTCCTGTGAATCCAACCAGCAACACTTACTGTACAGTCCGGTCTGTTCGTCTGATATGTCGCATATCTCGCCTAGGGGTGGTAAACGTCAGACCCCAATAGCTCGATAAGTCGTGTCGATATGAGGTCTATAACAGTTCGAGAAACTACTGGTAACACTTACCAGTAAATTGTAGGGTTCCTAGGCACACTAAGGAGGTCTCACAAGGCATCAACCATGCTAATTTCAAATTTTACGGGTGCCGAGAAACCCTAATATGGATCGTTGGCTAGATATATAGGCGAAAACTAGAACTAGTAAACTACTTTACTAAGAGTAAACGGAAATAAAACCTTTGTAGATCCGGTTCTCCACCTCCATGGCTCCGCGATGAAGTCTCCTCGCTGTACTAATCGGATCTTGGGCTCTAGCGCCGGTTTCTGTAAGTGCAAGGCGGCGCCCCGGCCGTCAATCCGACGGCCAAAAGCGGAAGCGGTGATAAACTTTAAATTTTACTTTAACTGGCAAACCGCCGCGCACTAATACCCGGATCGAACCATTAATTAGTCCAAGCTAACTATAAGAAGGGGAAGAGAGATATACCGACTGATCCGAGTCCTCCGGTCTTCTCGTCGTCGTACCGATCTCCTGCGGAAGCTCCGGTCTCCACCTCGTCGCCGGAAGTGCACCACATCGCCTACTTCTTTTACGGGCTCCCACCTCAATGCCGAGGCAATTCGGGCATGAAGCTGGCTAGTCGACATGCCCAAGATTTGCTGTAGAATATGTAGTAGAATTTGTGTCTCAATTTGGGGTTGTAGGATGTTGCCTTTTGAGATGGTGGAGGAATTGATTTTTGAGATGAACTAGAGAGCTTTTCTTAGCACTCTTAGAAAGCCAAAATGCCACACATGAAAATGAAATCCCCTCCTCCTACAATAGTGGCCAGGCCCCCTTTTTTTGTGTGATTGGAGAGAGAGAGCAAAAACAAGGGGGTGGGTGGAAAGCAAATGATGATGAGATAAAATCAAATGATCACAACAATTCCAACACTCAATCAACAACCATGATAGCAAAAGTCATGCCATCATGACAAGAAGAAGTCAAGAAGTCAAGGTCAATGAAAAACTATCATGACACAAGAATATGCAAAGAACTCCTCCACAAATACTTATTTGCAACAATGCAAATAAGCCCTCCTCCACCAATCTTCGGCCAATGAACGATACAAAGGAAATTGGCCGAAACGGAAAGCAAACTGGCAACTCCAGAAAACTGGTCCCATAATAAATTACAGGAAAACCCCGATACTGTGCATACACACCCGCATTTGTATTCCGACCGAAATACAAATGCAATGAGACAAAATCTACACTGTACTATACTAGGATCCGGCTTAAACCAAAGCCGGCTAGTAATATCCGTTCGATCCTGATCCGTGCAATACCACACGTATCTGATCGAACCCTGCCATATATCCATACAGCCTATAGTACAAACTGTCCGATCCTGATCCGTGCAATACCGCACGTATCTGATCGGACCTTGCCATATCTCCATACGGCCTCTACAACTTTTCGCCCGAAAGCTGAGTAACTGAATGTGGGGGAGTCTAAAAACTCGTCAACACCTTGGTTGTGGATTTAACCACTAGCACGTCAGAGATATAAGCCAATACGTAACGGGCTACCAGGTATTGACTAAAAGGGACGTCTGTGAGCGAACTCAGCCTGACAACCCTACTGAGCCTGTCAGTGACAATATCCGTACAGTCCGGTCCGTTCGTCTATGAGCATCGCATGGCGGGCCTAGAGGGTTGGTAAAAGTCAGACCCCTAAAAGCGGTACAAGTCGTGTCGGAGTGTAGCCCAGAACACCCTGAGATACTACTGGAATACCTACCAGTAAATCTCCTTGCCTCGGCCGAGGGCTTCGTGTAATGGCTCTCCTAGACACAGCGCGACCTCACCCCCAATACCGGGAGAGACGAACCCCTGAAGATACGCTCACTGCCTCCATGTGTCTCGGGACTGTACCCAACTAAAACCTGTTTGCACGACTCCTTTGAGCCGTGGTAGGGTAGTAATCAAAGTACAGTGGGAACTCACACAAGACAAATGACGATCCCCAGGTCGATGAACTAACCTGTACACACGTCACCAGGGAACTGCCATCTGACGTCTGGTATATGACCAACTAGCATGTTCCCGGCGAGTCCTGTCCGGTGTACTCATAACCCAATGAGCACCTGTATACATCTTAGGTGATCCAACTGACACCAGTGGCTTGTGAGACCGGCCACCGCCCCTCGTCGGGGTCTCGACTGTATACACTAGTCTACTCTGGAGTATCGATGCCCTGTCTCGAAACTCTCACGACTAGGGACCATTTAAGGATATGCTTATAGACCCCAGCTCCCACTTATATGATCGCCCTCATACTGCTGGTGGTCAAGCAAGAATCCTAGGGGCTCTACCAACGTGTAATAGCGACTTGTCAGGTCACTTAAAGCAGTACACGATGATAAAGGTAAACCAGATAGCATACTATCATCTCGAGTAAGACTGTCCTACCGGGATAGGTCCTCCATCAATCATTGCAATCACGTACCTGTGACCTAATAATTGACTCTGAGGGCACTATCTCCAACAATCTCCCACTTGCACTCAAGGCTAATTATTGCGATGTCGCATACTCACAGCCCGTGTGATACCGAGCACCCAACTCCTCTACTAGTCAGTCTCACAAAGCTCGTTTGCGAAACTATTGCGTTCGAGGAATAGCCTTAGTGAGTGGATCCGCTTTGTCGTTTCTTTCTATGTCTCTCTAAATCTCAAGTTCGCGGAGAAAGCCATCTCCCGAAATGAGCAATACCTGTCTTAGAACATGTCTGGATGTCTGATGGGACATAGCTCATAAATGAACTCCAAATCCAAACTTCTTAGACTGTATCGTCAACTGAACTTAATCAGTATCGTGCGCCATGCCACCCTCAGTATTGCCTTGGACCACCTGTCCAAAATACTGCCCCTCATCAGAAAGAAAACTATAACTCTGACAACCTCCTTGTCGTCCATGTCACCTTGGAAGCCTGGAATGATAACTGTCTCCCGAATGAGGCTGTCGTTATCATATCCCTAGAACATCCACTTATGTTCTAAAACTGCTTCCGACCGTTTCTCCAGGATTGGATCAATGTCAACTTATTGCATCTAGTGCAAGAACAACATCTGGTGTGGTACTTGACATCTCATGATTGACTCAATTTCCTGAGCAAGTGATCTGCCAATCATGCACATCCCTCTCTACTTTAGTCTATAAGACACCTTTAGAGAGGGTGACTCCATAACCTGCAGGTACACTACCGTGCCAGGAGTCGTCCATTCTAAATACCCTTAGAATGCTGTCTAAGTACCCTGATTGGGAAACCACCCAAATCTAGATCTAAAACCATAGATCTAGTAACCAGTATGTCTAATATAATGTCCAAGTCCCATGTGGAGAAACCACTGTGTGACGACCAAAGTATAACCGACTGTAGTATAGGAGTTTCTTTTCCTACTCTGTGTATGTCATCCAAATACCAGGATATCACACCCTACTACCTTCTCAACAGATCCATCCCCTATTCTGATGAAGTCAAACCCATGACTGTCACGTCAGAAATAGATGATCTATCTCCGCTACATCTGCTTTAGTCTATAGATAGACATAAGCTACCTGTCCACCAATGCTTCCGCTGCTCCCACTGACTACGACAACCCTCTGGCAGAGTCATACAAACGTACACTTCTAAAGCAAGTTTAGAACGACGCTATACTCATCCTCCTGCCGGGTCTCACAGCCTGGAACAACAGCAATGGCAAACCTGGGTAAAGAAGAACTTCCCTGTCACCGTCCTTGAGGCTACCGGAGTACCTCTCGGGTGCCTGAAGTTACCCACCGTATCTGCGGAGTGGCCAATGGAATGTCAATCCAGATTGAATCTTTAGGTTCCTTATCAAATCTTCAGTAATTGTTTGTGGTTCTGGAATCACTTCCAGTTCTACCATACTCCCACTACTGTTTTTCTGAAAAATCCAATTTTTAATAAAACTGTGGCGAGTCTAGAACAATATCGCTATTGTTCATCCAGATGGTAGAAAATCAACCCTCGTCATAGCCTGGGTCAACCCACAAACAGCCATTACAGAAACGTGCCTTGAGTTATCCAGAGTCTGGTTTTAATCATAAGCCGGACAACTCCCCGTACCTTAACATCGTTAAGATATGAACTGTTCTATATCCAATATAGAAACAGAGGCACTAATTTAATTGAACCAGATTCAAATCATGCAACTGTCTCCAGTGCATGTCAACTAAATGGAAGGAGGCCGATCAGCGTTACTCAACTTAGGAATGCTTCCAATTATGAGTAACCTGAAAGAGAAGCAAATTCTCTTTATCATTACTATCAACTGAATACCATACACAAGTATCTATATCTTCGATCACTTTGAAGAATCCCGATACTTGCTATACCTGGTTCTCTACTCTATTCAAATACCTATAACTTCTCAAAATTCGGACCTTGTGTTTCCACGAAACACCTGTCTAAAAGCTAGAGAAGTCATAAGTAAACCGAATATAGTATGAGGACCAACCCCTCTGTCCTCATGGACCCTGGACAACATACAATACTCTGTATAAGTCCCTTGAGTCTGACAACTCATTCACTGTGTGTCGTAGGTTGAAAACTGTACTTATGGTTAAGAAGAATTACACCGCTGTTTAATACTCCTTACCTAACCATCCAATGATATAGGTAAATGTCGTAGACATAATTTCATAAAGGTATATCTCACTCTATGAAAATAGACGTACAGATATATCAATTTGAAATTGGTGCATAACAGCGGATATTCAAAACCAAATATTTGCCGACCGGCAAACAACCCAGGTGACTTCCTCAAATATCACCGATTACAACGAATCCCGATATAATGAGGATGATCACCCAATTCCCAATAACTTACTCCCACTCATCATCTGTAAGACCATACAGATGTGAGAATCATACCTGGTAAATACATACCCTGGAGTAAGGATTAATTGGGAAATCAGTTTTCTTTTAACAGTACACAGTGAAACTGAAACATTGAAATGTTTCAATGGGGTATCCCGGTATTCCTAGTAATGCCTCTTCCAGATTCACGACTGTAACCGTATAATTCTCTGCCACCTCTCCAAATCCCTTTATATGTCTTTAGTCATTACCTTCTGCACACCCCTTTAGGCCAAATGGTTTTCTTCCTTCCCTACCGTTCGGCACCAGCCTATGGTTTGGAAGAAGACTATCCAATAAGCATAATGGGTGTACTGTCCTAATCCTAGGAGCACTCGCAATGCGAGAGAAGGTGAGGATAAAAGAAAACCGAATAAACCTTATTCCTATTTCTCCTGAACCAGGATCCATCCCCGAACTGGAACAAGTTCCTTTCGAGTTCGTATATAACCATACGATGGATTATCCAATAAACTGTGGATCTTCGTAGTGATACGGAGTGTCCTGGAGAAATACAAAAGTGATTTGGGAGTGGTAATGAAATACCTGGTTTGGTCATGAATATCAGTTGCAATTTACTTTGCCCTCTTACTAATCCCTTGATATGTCTTTACTTAATACCTTCTGTACACCACTGTTAGGCTAATTGGTTTTCTTCATTCCCTACCGGTCGGCACCTGCCTATGGTTTGGAAGAAGACTATCCAATTTGCGTAATAGGTGTACTATCTCCTAAACCAAGGAGTACTCGCAACCTGAGAGAAGGTAAAAGGAAAAGACAACTGAATAGTCCTATCCGTTTTCTCCAGAACCTGAAACCATCCTCGAATAAATTCCTTCGAGTTCGTATCTAACCATACGATGGTTTTGTCCAATGGAAGTGGACGTTCGTAGTAATACGGGGTGTCCTGGAGAAAAGGGTAAAAGTAGGAGTGGCAATGAGGTTTGCAACTCTGACAATCCAAAAGCCAGTGTTTAAGAAGGTTCGGTTAATTTTGGTCTCTGAGTCATAGTCTTAGGGTCGGGTCAATGGTCGCTGCCAAAAAGAGAGAGAAAAGAAACACTCAGCGTGCACTCTAACCTAGATCAGAATGGTTACCAATTTATCTAATCTGGAAACCTCCCACTGTACCGTCAAATTCTCCTCCAAACCTGAAAGAAGAATTAGTCGGGGTCACTCGAGGAGTAAACTAACTCATCAGTGGGAATCGGGATCCAACTATCATCGCATGATAACGTGACGGAATCCGCTCACGGTATCACACTCCAGAAGGTATGCGCATATCTGGCAAGTTTCAGTTCTTTTGAAACTCCCGATGTGATTTCTGCCCCATGCTCTTATGAACTTGACTTTGGCCAACATATCATAAGTCACATGTCAAGTTCTACCTGTCATTCTCCAGGTTAATTTGAACCCACCCGTACATACCCTTGACTTTGGCCAAAATGGCAGTACGACTGTCCCAAACCAACGCATCTATCTATGCTGCATATGAATACCCCAATAGCTACCAATCACTGTGCCTTGACTTTGGCCAACATACACAGCTTGAATACTATTGACCACCCATATGAAACGACGGAGGGCTACGAATGGTTTCTGGCGAAAACCTTTAACGTAAAGAACTTGATATCGTTGAAGGAACGGATAGCTTTTTGAAAATATAGTGACGAAAACCTTTGCTAAAGAGGTCACTCCCGGTGAAGGGATCTCGGCTCTTTCCCCGTAGAATGGGGTGCGGGATATTCCAACTGAATACCACGATACAAAGCAAAAGTAATCGGCTATAGTGAAATTATTGCTCTGACGCAAACATCTGTCCAAGGGGTCACTCCCGGTGAAGGGATCTCGGCCCTTGCCTCGTCGACTGAGGTGCTGGATATTCATAACCGAATATCACTGTGCAAAACAAAAGTGAACGTCCTTGCAATAACAGCTTTTTGAAAAGTGTTCCAACAACATCAGATTAGGTTTGTTTTTAACTTGCATTGATCAGAATCAACGCAGTCCCATCAATTGATCACACCACAAAGAACGAAAATATACTGATGTACGTATATGCCATCCGCATTCGCCACTGGGTCCCGTCATTACCCGTTAGGTTAGCTAACTAACGACAGAACGGGGACTGGACTAGCGCGGATGCAAAACATATACAACATCTACTAATATATATACCAATATATTATATTTCGCTCAAGGCGTGAATAAAATGCAACATCACAGAAATGTACAGCATCACAGAACAATACAGATATCTGGGATCCCCGGGTTTCACAGAGCCGCTGAAACCCGACGTTCCCCTGGTCGTGTAGATAGCCTGTGCAATGAAATCCTAGACCCCTACGGGCGCGGCAAGTTACCCGCCAAAACCTGAAGCGAGGCTGCCCCCTTCAACACCGTGAATGGACCACCCAGCACTTCACGGAATCCGGTAACTTGGGCACCCCTCCTGGGTCAACCTGTACCCCCTACGAGTGCGGCGAATAGCCCGCCAATCCTAGAGTGAAGCCCCCTCCGTCTCAATGCCATGAGATGCGGGCTTGTTGCCCTCTAGAACCCGGCTATCTGTGCACCCCTCCGCGGGGCAATCCTAGTACAGAAAGTAAAATATACATACAACGGGTACATCGACCGCAACCTGGTCGTGCCCTAAAATAATAATACAAACAGGAAGTGACGGCAGTCCACATGTCGGACGCTCGCCCCGCAATATCAAATGTACATAATACAACCACAACTGTACTAGCATTGCATCCAGGCTATCCCCCACGACCGATCCGCAACATCACAGCAAAATCACAAAACATCAACGTGAAAGTCACGTTCGCAAATCCGTCTAACCGGGCTATAGCAGTTAGACAGGATTTACCGATCAAGTGACATTCACGGTCGCAGATATAATGTAAATACTGTGAACCAATGTGTTTAAAATATCCGATCGATCAAATTTTAACAAGTGGGCCCCTAAGTACTACTGTAGCACATTAAGAAATTCTGGGCCCAATGTTATTATTCCAAAACCCCTATTTTCACCCCAGAAAGATACTGTAGAAATTTGGTGCAGCCATCTCATCATTGTGCGGCGGAACCGCGGCCCAAAGGGGGGTTTGGCCGCGATTCCGCGCTCCCATAGACGAATTACTGTATCGAATTTTTACAGGACCCTTAGATATTCCAGTGCATCACTTTTCTGTAACCTGAAAAAATTTTGGATACCAAAAAATTTCAACAGAAAACTGATGTGAACAAAATTGCGGATTTTGAAATTTTGGTCGATCGGAGATGTAAACACATTAAACAAAGCTAGACTAAGTTAATGGCGAGGCTCTGATACCACTGTAAGTGCACGGCGGCGCCCCGGCCGTCAATCCGACGGCCAAAAGCGGAAGCGGTGATAAACTTTAAATTTTACTTTAACTGGCAAACCGCCGCGCACTAATACCCGGATCGAACCATTAATTAGTCCTAGCTAACTATAAGAAGGGGAAGAGAGATATACCGACTGATCCGAGTCCTCCGGTCTTCTCGTCGTCGTCCCGATCTCCTGCGGAAGCTCCGGTCTCCACCTCGTCTCCGGAAGTGCACCACATCGCCTACTTCTTTTACGGGCTCCCACCTCAATGCCGAGGCAACTCGGGCATGAAGCTGGCTAGTCGGCATGCCCAAGATTTGCTGTAGAATATGTAGTAGAATTTGTGTCTCAATTTGGGGTTGTAGGATGTTGCCTTTTGAGATGGTGGAGGAATTAATTTTTGAGATGAACTAGAGAGCTTTTCTTAGCACTCTTAGAAAGCCAAAATGCCACACATGAAAATGAAATCCCCTCCTCCTACAATAGTGGTCGGCCCCCCTTTTTTTGTGTGATTGGAGAGAGAGAGCAAAAACAAGGGGGTGGGTGGAAAGCAAATGATGATGAGATAAAATCAAATGATCACAACAATTCCAACACTCAATCAACAACCATGATAGCAAAAGTCATGCCATCATGACAAGAAGAAGTCAAGAAGTCAAGGTCAATGAAAAACTATCATGACACAAGAATATGCAAAGAACTCCTCCACAAATACTTATTTGCAACAATGCAAATAAGCCCTCCTCCACCAATCTTCGGCCAATGAACGATACAAAGGAAATTGGCCGAAACGGAAAGCAAATTGGCAACTCCAGAAAACTGGTCCCGTAATAAATTACAGGAAAACCCCGATACTGTGCATACACACCCGCATTTGTATTCCGACGAAATACAAATGCAATGAGACAAAATCTACACTGTACTATACTAGGATCCGGCTTAAACCAAAGCCGGCTAGTAATATCCGTTCGATCCTGATCCGTGCAATACCACACGTATCTGATCGAACCCTGCTATATATCCATACGGCCTATAGTACAAACTGTCCGATCCTGATCCGTGCAATACCGCACGTATCTGATCGGACCTTGCCATATCTCCATACGGCCTCTACAACTTTTCGCCCGAAAGCTGAGTAACTGAATGTGGGGGACTCTAAAAACTCGTCAACACCTTCGTCAGAGGTATAAGCCAATACGTAACGGGCTACTAGGTATTGACTAAAAGGGACGTCTGTGAGCGAACTCAGCCTGACAACCCTACTGAGCCTGTCAGTGACAATATCCGTACAGTCCGGTCCGTTCGTCTATGAGCATCGCATGGCGGGCCTAGGGGGTTGGTAAAAGTCAGACCCCCAAAAGCGGTACAAGTCGTGTCGGAGTGTAGCCCAGAACACCCTGAGATACTACTGGAATACCTACCAGTAAATCTCCTTGCCTCGACCGAGGGCTTCGTGTAATGGCTCTCCTAGACACAGCGCGACCTCACCCCCAATACCGGGAGAGACGAACCCCTGAAGATACGCTCACTGCCTCCATGTGGCTCGGGACTGTACCCAACTAAAACCTGTTTGCACGACTCTTTTGAGCCGTGGTAGGGTAGTAATCAAAGTACAGTGGGAACTCACACAAGACAAATGACGATCCCCAGGTCGATGAACTAACCTGTACACACGTCACCAGGGAACTGCCATCTGACGTCTGGTATATGACCAACTAGCATGTTCCCGGCGAGTCCTGTCCGGTGTACTCATAACCCAATGAGCACCTGTATACATCTTAGGTGATCCAACTGACACCAGTGGCTTGTGAGACCGGCCACCGCCCCTCGTCGGGGTCTCGACTGTATACACTAGTCTACTCTGGAGTATCGATGCCCTGTCTCGAAACTCTCACGACTAGGGACCATTTAAGGATATGCTTATAGACCCCAGCTCCCACTTATATGATCGCCCTCATACTGCTGGTGGTCAAGCAAGAATCCTAGGGGCTCTACCAACGTGTAATAGCGACTTGTCAGGTCACTTAAAGCAGTACACGATGATAAAGGTAAACTAGATAGCATACTATCATCTCGAGTAAGACTGTCCTACCGGGATAGGTCCTCCATCAATCATTGCAATCACGTACCTGTGACCTAATAATTGACTCTGAGGGCACTATCTCCAACAGTTTCATCGGAGAAAGGACGGGCTAGGTCATCGACTACGATGCCGAAGATGATCTACGTCGAGGCATCACAAGATCAAGCTCCAACTTCACCAAGCCTTGAAAACTTGTGAAGGAAACACCCTATACTACTTGGCAAGAGGTAGAGGATGAAGAAATAGGAAGTGGGTTCACTTTAGAATTGAATTTCTCACTCTTTTTCATCAATCACGATTGATGGTCAAGCTTTTTCTTCTTGTAAAGAAGAAGAAGAAGAAGAAGATAATGATATGATAAGTTGTAATCAAAAAGAATAATAAAATCATTCTTATCATAATATTAACTATGGTAATGTGTAGAGAGTTAATCATGGTTAAATGGAATGGTTAGGGTTAAGCATGAGACAAAATGGTCACTTGGTCAAAGTCTTCATGAAGCTTCAACAACAAACAAAGTTAGCCACCATTTTTCTCTTTATGCTTTTCATTTTCCAAAAAGAATAAATAAATAAATAAATATATAAGAAAATGAAAACCCTAACCATTACACAACCATGGTTTAATCTTTACACAAACCCAAGTTAGCATGCATCATCAAACATGATACAAACTTGTGCACAAAAACATATCACATATATAATGTGCACAAATAAGTGAGAAAATCCATTTAAAGTGAACCAATACTAGTTAATACAAAGTAATATATCAAATATATAATTATGCATTAAATCATTAAATCAACACTTGATTCAATGATCCGGTCATGTCGCACACAACCGACTAGTATACAATGTATCGTTTTATTGAATCAATCCTTGATTCGATAACTAGGTTATATCGCATATAACCATTCGACACATTCATCACGAGAATGGAATACGGTATCACATACACGCATTATTCTCGGTCCCGCACATATCTCATATGCGCTCCTATTTCGTTTCGGTTGAGCCAGGAAACCTCTGTGTAGGACTCTAAAGACTCGTCAATACGCCGGCAGCAGATGATGATCATATCAAACACCCACAAGCCGCAAGCGGTCTACTAAACGTAACGGCCACCCGGGTATTGAGCGATCAGAAGATCGACGAGCAAGCCCGCTCACACTCCTGTGAATCCAACCAGTAACACTTACCGTACAGTCCGGTCTGATCGTCTGATATGTCGCATGTCTCGCCTAGGGGTGGTAAACGTCAGACCCCAATAGCTCGATAAGTCGTGTCAATATGAGGTCTATAACAATTCGAGATACTACTGGTAACACTTACCAGTAAATCTCAGCAACCCTGGCCAGGGATTTCCTGTTATAGCCAATCGAACACAGCGCAACATCAACTCCCTATACCGGGAGAGACGAATCCCCTCCTATCGCTCATTGCCTCCATGTGACTCGGGACTGTACCCAAAAACCACCGTTTTGCACGCCCTCTTGGACGTGGTAAGATGGAAATCAAAGCACAGTGGGAACCACACAAGACTCTATGACGATCTCGGGTCAACAGACTACTCTGTACCAGTGTCACTAGAGAACTGCCATCTGACGTAAGGTATAATACCATCTGGGAGTTCTCGGCGAGTCCGTCCAGTGTACCCAGTCTCTACTGAGCACCCGTATATCATCTCCGATGTCAAACACCAATGGATATGGGATCATCCATCACCCATCTGTATGGGTCGAGAAGGTATACGCTAGTCTACTCTGGTATATCGATGCCCCGTCTCGATACACCCACGACTAGAGACTTTGAAGGATGTACTTATAGACTACCATGTCCCCACTAGTATGATCCGCATCACAGTCCAGGTAGTCAAGTACACATCCTAAGGGCTTTACCAACATGTAACAGAGAGACAATCAGTGTACACGTTAAGGTAAAGATCAACCAGATAGCATACTATCATGTCGAGCAAGAAAGTCCTCCCTATATATGTCCAAGCATCCACTACAATATACATCCTATGTATAGTAATGGCCTCTAGGGCATACATATAACTAACAATCTCCCACTTGCACTAGGGCCATCTGATAGCAGTGGTTGTAGTATCTCATACTCAACCATCCCATAAAAGTCTCTCTCTGGGAAAAGGCCTTTGTGAGTGGATCCGCCGTGTTGTCCTCTTATTCTGTTCTCCTAACCTCGATCACCCTGGAGATCAACCATCTCCTTGATCAGGTGATGCTGCCTCAGAATATGTCTGGATCACTGATGGGACGGGCGTACCTTGGCATAAGCCACAACTCCATTGTCACACAATGGGAGGAACTAAGTTCATCTCATGAACAAATATACATCCAGACTGCCTCTTTGGTAGCATCTTAAGTAGCGATGTATCGAGCCTTTATCGTCTAGTATGCCACGGTATCTAGCTTGGAACTCTTCCAACATACCGTCCCTTTACTGAGGGTAAAGACAATGCCTGCGACTGACATTCAGCCGTCATTATCACCCTGGAACCATTCCAGTGATTCTACCCAGGATCGATTGATACCATCTCATTACAACTAGTGAGGATCCTAACATCCAATTAGATCTATCTCATAGATCCAAAACCCAGGATTTAGGAGGTATCACTTTGATCCTTTATGAAGAATCATTGTGATAAGCGGAGATTGACCGAGCGTAGCATAGGAAACTTCTTCCCTATCAAGAGCATGTCATCCACGTACTTTATGAGGATCGTCACTATACTCCCTACTACCTTTTTGTTTATACAAGGTTCATTACCATTTTGATGATGTCAAACTCTTTGACTAACACATCAAAACAGATGTTCCAACTCCGCGATACCTGCTTTATCCTATAAAGCATCTTGTACACGTTTCTGCTGCTCCCACTGTCTACGAAGCCCTCTGGCTGTGTTTTTATAGACGTCCTCTTCTAAAACATCATTTAGAAAAGCAGTCATGGCACCCAACCGCCAGATATCGTAGTCATGGTATATAGCCGTGGCAAGTAGGATCTGGATGGACTTAAGCATAGCCACTTGAAAAGGTTTCATCATAATCCACGCCTGGTCGATGACGAAAAGCTTTAACAAGTCTTGGTTTGAAAGTCTCAACTTTTCCATCTATACCAAGTAATCTTCTCAAGATATACTTGCTCCTGATGGGGATTTAACCCTTCAGATATAGCAACCAAAGTCCATACTTTGTTGGTGTACATGGATTCCATCTCAGATCGCTAAGCATCCAGCCATTCTTACAGAGTCCCACTCCTGATGGCCAGCTCGAAACTAGTTGGGTCATCATCTCATGATTCAATCCTCGCTCCCACTGTCACAGAGTAATCGAAGTATTTCTCAGGCGGGTGAGGAACCTTACTAGATCGGCGAAGAGGCTGAGGTTCGTTGGTAACTATTGAATCCTTTGGTTTTATCAAATCATCTGCTGTAGTTTGTATAGCTGGAACCTTTCCAGTTCCACATTACAGACCTTGCCTCGAGCTTGTCCGGATTTTGCTTTTAGACATAGGCTGGACAACCCCAAATCTTAACCATCTCAAGATATGGGCTCTTCCCTTATCATATCAAATATGAAGTGGTAGGCAACTGATTTGATTTGAACCCTATTCAATAGGTATGCAGCTTCTCAAGTGCATAACTCCCAAAAGGAAACAGGTAACTCAGTATTACTCATCATAGAGCACACCTTATCATATAGGGTGTGATTGCTCCGCTCCGATATACCATCGTGCTATGGTGTATACGGAGGAGTAATGCTGAGAGAGAATCTCATTCTCCTTTAGAAAAGTCCAAGAATTCCGTGCTCAAGTATTCTCCTCCTTGATCTCATCAAAGGACATAATACTTATACCCGTGTTTTGGTTCTCTACTTCTAAATCATATTCTGTGAATATCTCAAAAGGTTCGGACTTGTGTTTCAACAGGAACATATGTCTGAATCTTGAGAGATCATCAGAGAATGTAATGAAGTACAAAGAACCGGTCTTGGCATGTGTAGACCGGGGACCTTTCATACATCAATATGTATCAATCCCAAGAGTTCACTAACTCTTTCTCTGTTTACAGTAAACGGAGCTATGGTCATCTTATCTCTGTGACATGACTGGCAAGTATCACAAGATGTAAATTCAAACTGATTTAAATATGCATCTATTTGTAACTTAAGCTAGTCGGGTCGCATTGATATGACCTAGTCTACAATACCTCAAGAAGGATTTGTTCATTTCTGAACTCTTCCTCTTGTGTGTGTGCCATATACTAAGAACTGTAGTTTGATTTAGAACATCAATGCCTTTAGATAACGTGCCTGAACCGATCAACTTTTTGATATAGGAAATGTTCAAAACATTTGTCTTCACCATAGATTTTTTATTAACCTAACCATTTAGATTAGCCATGGTTATGTCTCTACAAGAGTTAGTATATGATACTCACTCACCATGGTTATCCTTCTCACTTGATCATTATCCTCATCTCTTTCTTTAGTTCATCTTCTTCTTCATTTGTTAAAAGAAAAAAAGATTGCTAGGGTTTGATCAAAAGTGAGAAAGCTTCTGAGAAATAAAATTCTAAAGAGAACCCACTTTCTATTTCTCCATGCTCTACTAGACTAGCACTTTAGTTTAGGGTGTTTGCTTCACTAATTCTTAAGTTAGTGAAGTAGAAGCTTGAGTTGGCATCCCCTCGATGTAGATCTTCTTCGGCCTCGAAGACTTCAAGTAAGGACGCGTCTATCGCCTCGTGAAGCCATGCAAGGGTCCGGGAGAACCACGATCGCAGCGAAGGGACTTCAACAAGGAGCTAAAGAAGTGAAGGACCGATCTACAAAGGTTGTATTTCGTATTCACTTAGTCGTAAACATAGTTTACTAGCATATGAAACCCTAATTTTCTAGCAACGATCTTGCTTAGGGTTATTCGGCACGGCTAAAATTGGAAACGGGCATAGTTGATACATTGTTGAACCTTATTAGATTGCCTAGTAACCCTACAGTGGTATCAGAGCCTAGCTAGAACATTAGGCGATGTGTTAACGAAGTTAAAATTCCGAACGAACCCGAACACGTCAAGATGAACCCCTCTCTGTACAATTTTTAAAATCTGTGTTTTTTCAGAATTAAAAATGCTCAAAAAAATCAGCAGGGAAATCTAAGGGTTACTACAAAATACGAGCCCTCAACTCGGTACAGGCGCCGCGGAACCACGGTCCCACCCCACTTCTGGCGGCAGTTCCACGGCCGTAAAGATGAATTGTGAGCAGTGTTTTGTGCAGTAACCTCCGTAGCTATTCCTATATATTTCTGGGTATTTTTAAATCTGACTCAAGTGTTGAGTATTTTGGGGTTTATTTTGAAATCGTCGATTCGATCGGAGAATTTAATTTTGTTATGTTATTCCGGATAATTTAGAAAGTATTAAAATGTTCGAACGGATATCATTAACTCAATTTTTCTCGGCACGGAAAACATTCAAGTGTTGAATTTTTCTCGGGTTTAAATCTTTCGGAAAAACGTGCATGTGACGCGATGGACCCTCTAGAAGACAACAAACCTTAACTCGATTATGTGACCGTCTTGAACTGCCTTTTGAACCTTAGAGTTTGAGGCAGTACGGCGTGCCACATATGAGGCGTTGGCTTGACCCTTCTGCGGCTGGACCGTTCCTACTGTGACGTATTCTGGAATTTTTGAACTCCGCTCAAGTGTTGAGCTGTTTAGGAAATCTTGGGTATTTGACTATTCGATCGGAAAGTTTAATACTGTCTATTTATCTGGAATGTGATACAATATGTGGAATTCATACAGTTAGGCATGAAATGCGAAATATGTGATATTTCGGATTTACGATGTCTAAAGAGATTGTGGATTCCAAATGTTGTAGTTTTACACTTTCTTTTCTGTGACCGTAAGTGTAATATGTGATATCGCCGGTTTCGTTGCTATATGTCAACGACAATTGGGATGCGCATATTTACTTACGTTGATGACATGTGATGTTATGTGTTGCTTGATATGTTATATTGGATCGTCGCGTTCTGGATAGCCGGGGGTTTTTCTGTGAGATGAGAGTTTTTATTTTCATTCATGTAAAATAAAATGTATGTAATATTATTTTATTGGGGCACTTCCGGAATGAGGTTGATGTCACCTTTTGTATATTATTTACTTTTCCGTACTAGGATAGACCCAAGGAGGAGAGCACAAGTAACCGGGTTCTGGAGTCCAGTGGAAGACCAACTCGAGGGGTCGAGTCCGGGTCTCCTAACTCTAGAATTGGTAGGGTTGCTTGCCGCTCTCGTAGGGGTCTAGGGGTGTGGGTTTGGCTATTCATCGCGACCGTGGAATCCGTGTTTTATAGAGGCTCAAAATAAAATACGGAAGTCCTAGTATATCCAATGTTTCATATGTTTCTTCTGCTGCAATATCTGTGATGTGATCATTTGATGTGCTGTGATAGATACTGTATATAGTATATATGATATATTATATAGGCGTTACTTATGTTTTACACCCGCGCTAGCCCTGCCATGCTCTGTCGTTAGTTACCTAACCTAACAGTGCACGAGGGGACATCGAGGCGAATGCGGATGGCATAAGTGTACGTCGTATTTATCTGTGATGTTTAGGTGACTTAAATGATGGGACTTCGTTAATGTGATTAATGAAAGAAAAGAAACCTAAAAGATGTTGTAGAATCAAATTTTTCAAAAAGGGTAGCTACAGTTTTGCTTTGCATAGCGGTATATATGATATACCCTGCACCTTATTACATGAGGAAAGAGCCGAGATCCCTTCACCGGGAGTGACCTCTTTAGAAAAACTGGCAGATGCTACAACACTCGGTTTGTTTTTGATTGCTTTTAGAGTTTTGCTTTGCATAGTGATATATATGATATATCCTGCACCTTATTCCACAAGGAAAAAGCCGAGATCCCTTCACCGGGAGTGACCACTTTAGCAAAACTAATAAAAGCCTCAAAATCACTCCATTTCAAAATTCACATGATTCTACGACGATATCAAGTTAATTACGCAATAGGTTTTCAGAAAAACCTGTCGTAGCCCTCCGTCGTTTCAGATAAGCCCTGCTTAGTGTTCGTGCTGCGTTTGTTGACCTTGTCAAGGCGTAGTGTGCGGGAGCTGACCAGTATCTATCTGTTTATGCATATGATGCAGATTGTTTTAGGGTAGTCGTACGGCCTTGTTGACCTTGTCAAGGGTCGTGCGGGTGGGTTTAATTCAATCAAGAAATGACGGGTTGAACTTGACTTACGGTCTATGGTTTGTTGACCTTGTCAAGGTCATAGATCGTTTGGGGAAAAATATTATCAAGAATTTCAAGTGTTGAAATTTTCAATGAGATTGCATACCTTCTATGAGATAGTTAGATCCCGATACCCACTGCGAGTAATTGTTACTCCTGGGAGAGTTTTACACAGGACAATTAGCCGATCAAGTAGGTGTCTAGAAAGGTGTCAACGGGGTTACGCCTCTGGAAAAACGAGGTTTACTTTAATTAGGTCCGTGCGAAAGCACGGGGAACCTCCCTCAAAGTACCGACACTGGCCTGGCTGAAAGATTGGCGAAGTTGTAGGGTGTAATTAATCCCGGCTAGTCTTTCCTTTTAGGGTTTGAAGGAAGATTTGATAAAAACAGTGGGAGCCATCCTGATTAGATAAAATAATAACCAATCTGATCTTGCAAGAGCATACGCTAAAGTGTTTTCTTCTCTCTCTCTCCAGGTAGCGACCATATCATGCCTTAATAAAGATAATAATATGGATGTATTGACCGAACCCGCATGTTATACTGTGCTGGGGAACGTTGGTTCCGTTCTTTCTTATAAGAGTTATAAGACTGAACAGGATATAGGGGAATACCAGGATTCCCATGCCACCCGAATGAAAAAAGTACATGTTGATGCATTTTCTTCGGGTGTGTTCGTTACAGAGAACTGTTTCTCCATTTGCTATACGTCCTGGGTATTAGATACCAGGTCAGGATCCCATATATGTAATCAGTTACATAGGCTTAGGAAAGGTAGAGAACTTGGAGAAGGTGATAAAGACATAAGGGTTGGAAATGGTGCAATTGTTGCAGCTAAAACCGTCGGGGAATATCACCTTGTATTGCCAATTGGTAATACATTGATTCTGAGCGAATGCTATTTCATGCCGAACCTGATATGCAACATTATATCGGTTTCTTTGTTGAGTAAAGAGGGATATAATTTTGTATTACAGGATAATGTTATGAACATTTTCCTAAACCAAAAGTTGGTTGGATCAGGCACGCTGTGCAATGGCATTTATGTTCTAAATCAATCAACAGTTCTGAGCATAACAAACACACACAAGAGGAAGAGTTCAGAAATGAACGAGTCCTTCTTGTGGCATTGTAGACTGGGTCACATCAATACGACACGACTAGCTAAGTTGCATAAAGATGGATATTTGAATCTGTTTGAATTTTCATCTTATGACACTTGCCAGTCATGTCTCAAAGGCAAGATGACCAAAACTCCGTTTACGGGACACGGAGAGAGAGTTACTGAACTCTTGGGACTGGTACATAGTGATGTATGTGGCCCCATGTCTACACATGCCAGGAATGGTTCTGCGTACTTCATTACATTCACTGACGATCTCTCTAGATTCGGATATGTGTTCCTGATGAAACACAAATCAGAAGCTTTTGAGAAATTTAGAGAATATAAACAAGAAGTCAAGAACCAAACCGGGAAAAGTATTAAAACCCTTCGATCTGATCAAGGAGGTGAATACTTGAGCAATGAATTCCTGGACTTCCTAAAAGAGAATGGGATTCTCTCTCAGCTGACTCCTCCATATACACCACAGCACAACGGTGTATCGGAACGGAGGAACCGCACCCTATTAGATATGGTGCGCTCTATGATGAGCACAGCTGAGTTGCCTATTTCCTTCTGGGGGTATGCGCTGGAGACAGCAGCATACCTATTGAATCAAGTTCCATCTAAATCTGTACCTACCATACCATATGAGATATGGAGTAGGAAGAGGCCATATCTTAAACGAGTTAAGATATGGGGTTGTCCGGCCTATGTCAAAAGACAAAATCCGGACAAACTCGAGGCACGGTCAGTTCTTTGCAAATTTGTGGGATATCCAAAGAACTCATATGGATATTTTTTCTACCACAGTGAGGAACAAAAGGTGTTTGTTGCTCAACATGCCGCCTTTTTAGAAAAGGAATTTCTTGTAAAAGAAATTAGTGGCAAAGTGGTAGAGCTGGAAGAGGTTCCAGATACACAAACTGCAACTGAAGATTTAGTGGAACCAGAGGATTCAGTAGTTCTCAACGAACCTCAGCCTCTCCGCCGATCTAGTAGGGTTCCTCACCCACCTGAGAGATACTACGGTTTTCTTATGGATGGTGGGAGCGAGGATTGCATCATTGTTGATGATGACCAACCTAGCTTCGAGCAGGCCATCACGAGTGGGGACTCGGTGAAATGGCTGGATGCAATGCGGTCCGAGATGGAATCCATGTACACCAACAAAGTATGGACTTTGGAAGTTGCTCCTGAAGGGGTAAAACCCATTGGGAGCAAGTGGATCTTCAAGAAAAAACTTGGTGTAGATGGGAAAGTGGAGACTTTCAAAGCTAGACTTGTTGCAAAGGGTTTTCGTCAAAGACCAGGTATGGACTATGACGAAACCTTTTCTCCAGTGGCTATGCTTAAATCCATCCGGATCATGCTTGCCATCGCTGCATATCATGACTATGAAATCTGGCAAATGGATGTTAAGACCACCTTTCTAAACGGTGATTTAGAAGAGTGCGCATACATGACTCAGCCAGAGGGCTTCGTAGATAGTGGGAGCAGCGGGAAGGTGTGCAAGCTGCTTAAATCCATTTATGGATTAAAGCAAGTATCGCGGAGTTGGAACATCTGCTTTGACGTCGTTATCAAAGAGTTTGATTTCGTCAAAAACGTAGATGAACCTTGTATCTACAAGAAGGTGGCAGAGAGTAAGGTTGTCTTCCTCGTATTGTACGTGGACGACATACTCTTGATAGGAAATGACATTCCTATGCTGCAATCGGTCAAGCTCTTCTTATCACAAAGATTCTCAATGAAAGATCTTGGTGATGCCTCCTGCATATTGGGAATTATGATCTATAGAGATAGATCTAAAAGGATATTGGGATTGTCCCAATCTAGGTACATTGACACCATACTAAAGAGATTTAGTATGGAAGAATCCAAACGTGGGTTTTTACCTACGATCTCAGGGCTCACTCTCTCCAAAGAGATGTCTCCCAAGACTGATTTGGAGAGAGCTCGCATGCAAGGGATACCCTATGCTTCGGCAGTAGGCTCTATCATGTACGCGATGCTATGTACCAGACTCGATGTAGCATACTCACTAAGTGTAGTGAGTAGGTATCAAGCTGATCCTGGAGAGAGTCACTGGACAGCTGTGAAGAGCATTCTCAAATACTTACGAAGGACTAAAGAGATGCTCTTGGTGTATGGTAACGGAGAACTCCAAGTGGAGTTCTTTACCGATTCGAGCTTCCAGAGTGATAAGGACGACTCAAAGTCGCAGTCGGGATTTATCATTACCCTTTACGGAGGGGCGGTTAGCTGAAAGAGTTCCAAGCAGGAAACCGTGGCAGACTCGACGATGGAGGCTGAATACATCGTTGCCAACGATGCTGCCAAAGAGGCTGTTTGGATCAAGAAGTTCATTACTGAACTTGGAGTGGTTCCATCCATTGAGCATCCAATACCTTTGTATTGCGATAACAATGGAGCGGTGGCTTTGGCCAAGGAACCCAGGTCCCATCAGCGATCCAGGCATATTCTAAGGCGGTATCACCTGATCCGGGAGATAGTTGATCGCCGGGAGATCGAGGTCAGGAGGGTTAACACGAAGAACAACACAGCGGATCCACTCACGAAGGCCATTCCCCAAATACAGTTTGAGAGACTCTTCGGGATGCTTGGTATGCGATACTACAGCAGCTGGCCCTAGTGCAAGTGGGAGATTGTTAGTTGTATGTATGCCCTAGAGGCCAGTATTGTACATATGATGTATATTATATTGGATGCTTGGACATATATAGAGAGGACTTTCTTGCTCGACATGATAGTATGCTATCTGGTTGCTCTTTACTTTACCATGTACACTTGTCTCTTTATACTGTTTTATAGTTACATGTTGGTAAAGCCCTTAGGATGTGTACTTGACTACCTGGACTATGATGCGGATCATACTAGTGGGGACATGGTAGTCCATAAGTACATCCTTCAAGGTCCCTAGTCGTGGGTGTATCGAGACGGGGCATCGATATACCAGAGTAGACTAGCGTATACGCTTCTCGACCCATGAGATGGGCGATGGATGATCCCATATCCATTGGTGTTTGACATTAGAGATGGTATACGGGTGCTCAGTGGAGACTGGGTACACTGGACGGACTCGCCGAGAACTCCCAGATGGTATTATACCTCACGTCAGATGGCAGTTCTCTGGTGACACTTGTGCAGGTTAGTCTGTAGACCCGAGATCGTCATAGAGTCTTGTGTGATTCCCACTGTGCTTTGATTTCCACCTTACCACTCCATGAGAGCGTGCAAAACGGTGGTTTTTGGGTACAGTCCTGAGTCACATGGAGGCAATGAGCGATAGGAGAGGTTTCGTCTCTCCCGGTATTGGGGGTTGATGTTGCGCTGTGCTCGATTGGCCGTAACAGGGAAGTCCCTGGCCAGGGCTGATTAGAGATTTACTGGTAAGTGTTACTAGTAGTTTCTCGACCCGTTATGAGCCTCTCATCGGCACGACTTATCGGTTATTGGGGTCTGACGTTTACCACCCCTAGACTTGATATGCGACATATCAGACGAGGAGACCGGACTGTACGGGAAGTGTTGCCGGCAGGCTTTTACAGGAGTTGGAGCGGGCTTGCTTGCTGATCTTCTGATCGCTCAATACTCGGGTAGCCGTTACGTCCAGCTAGTACCGCTGATGGCTTGTGGGTGCTTGATGTGATCATCACCTACTGCCGGCTTATTGACGAGTCTTTAGAGTCCTACATAGAGGTTTTACTAGTTCAGGCAAAACGAAATATGAGCGCATATGTGATATGTGCGAGACCGAGAATGATGCGTGTATGTGATACCGTATTCTATTCTCGCGACTTATTGTATCGGTCGGTTATATATGATATAGCCGGGTTATCGAATCAAGTATTGATTCGATTAGTCGATATATTGGATGTTAGTCGGTTATATGTGATATGACCGGATTATTAAGTCAAGTAATGATTCAATAATTTATTGTATAATTGTATATTTGATATACTAGTTTACATTAACTAACACTTGTTCTCTTTAGGTATTTTCTCACATGTACACTTGAATATATATATATATATATATATATATATATATATTAAAAGTGTTTTCTTTTGTATCATGGTTGATGATACACTAAACATGGGTGTACAGGACATACACCATTCTATTTTTATGGAGGGTTATAATTATTTAAGGTAATTACAAAATTGGTGGAATTTTGGAAAAAGCATGAAGCTTGTAGAAGCTTGCTTTGCTTTGAAAAAAGTCCGCTACCT